>CM049845.1:5137401-5737401 GCA_027422415.1 Schizothorax lantsangensis
TTTTTTTTTTTAATCGCAGTCACATGATTCTCAGAAATTCATTTCTAATATTCTGATTTGCTGTTCAAGAAACATTTTATTTTTATTATTATTATTATCAATATTTAAAACAGTTGAGTACATTTTTGTTCAGGATTCTTTGATGAATAGAAAGATCCAAGAATCAGCATTTATCTGAAATAAAAAGCTTTTGTAACATTATACACTATACCATTAAAAAGCTTTTAGTCAGTATATATATAGGGAAATAAATTAAATAGAAATTTAATAGGCTACTTCTATTTAGCAAGGATGCTTTAAATTGATCAACATTGATGAAAAAGACATTTAAAATGTTACAAAAGATTTCTATTTCGGATAAATGCTGTTTCTTCAACTTTCTATTAATCAAAGAAACCTGAAGAAAATTCTACTCTGCTGTTTTCAACATTAATAATAAAAAAATATATATATATTATTATTTTATTTATTTTTTTGAGTAGCAAATCAGATTATTAGAATGATTTCTGAAGGATAATGTGTCACTGAAGACTAGTAATGATGCTAAAAATTCGGCTTTGAAATGACAGTAATAAATTATATTTTAAAATATATTCAAATAGAAAGCAGTTATTTTAAATAGAAAAAAATATTTTACAATATTACTGCTTTTACTGTATTTTGGATCAAATTAATGCAGGCTTGGTGAGCAGAAGAGAATTCTTTAGAAAACATTAAACATCTTACTGTTCAAAAACTTTTGACTGGTAGAGTACGTTCAAAACTGTAGGCTTTTGAATAACAGTAATAATAGCTTATATCATATAGCTTATAATAATAGCTTGTATAAACAGCTCTGCAATAAGGATGGACACAAATGTTTTAAATGAGATTTTTTGTTCATGTGTTAAGTAATTTAAAAGCCTTGTATGGATTGTAAAGTAGGGCTTTGTAATTGAAACGTAAACTTGTCATGACATTTGACCTTCTCTGACAAGATTTTATTTATTATTTTGCAGTGTTGTTAACATGTTTCTGTGTTTTTCATGTTTATGATATTCTGGAATGACTGAAGATCAGCGCATAATTCAACAATCTTGTGGACGGATCGCAGCAAGTCCTTTTGCAGTTGTTTCAATCAAAGAACTATGCAGACAAAATGGAAATGACTTTCACATTGTAGAGCTTGGACAAAGTTGTAAGTAAATATATTTACTTTATAAGTGCACATATTGGAGTCTGTAAGCTTTAAGACTGTAAGGCACATTTTAATGCTTCCCTTTGTTTTTATTAAAGCACACAGGTTCTGAAGAGGAATTCATCAAGGACATAGTCTCAGCCTCAAGACGTCATGCCTACGGACTGCTGGCTGAACGTCTGATTCATATGGAACACAAAAGTGGAAACACTTCAGGAGTTTTCGAAGTCGTCGTCGGATTGGTTGAATTATACAGGATTTCCGGAGACGCGCGTGTTGCGTTCTTTAACGTTCTGCCTAGAAACAAAAATGCTGTGACGTCAAGCCCCCTCATGAAAGAAGAAAGCCGTCGTGTTTACAAATGTGATGACGAGCGCTTATCAGGATCAACTACACGCTGGTTTTTTCAAAAGTATGTGAAATATTTAAAGTTCGCGGTATATAATCTTTAAAATAACGTCCGAGAGTTTTATATACACCGGTCTGTTATTGTGGTGACATTTCCACGCCCCGAAACGTGACGCTGAACGAAACGAACTGTGATTGGTTGTTTGACATGTCGGTCAAACGGCCTCATGGGCGGGCCTTGGCCAATAAAAGCTGCCATAGATTCCAGACCTTCAGCCATCAGTCTGAAGGTCTGGCTACACGAGACTATCAAGGACATGACTGTTGGAATTACAGTTGTGGGTGACCAGAGTGAGCACCATCAATCTGCGGCGATGTGGTCCTGGTAATAGAAGAAGAAATCTTGGTAATCTGGGGTTGTAACACGTTGTGTACTGCATTTGACTATCTGGGACTTACATATTGTTGCACTTTTGTTGGTTTGATTGCTTCTATTGTCCTCATTTGTAAGTCATTTTGGATAAAAGCATCTACTAAATGATTAAATGTAATTGTCATTATATGATATGATACAAGGTACTTATCTCACGATACACAGTACATTCACAGTACTACAAACAAAGCCAAAACTGTTAAAGAAATTTGACTCAAAAATGAAAATTTGCAAGATGTAGGTGATTTTTTTTTTTTTTTTTTTTTTTTCTTCAGTACAAGATTTTTAGCTGAAATTCTTAGTGATTCATTACACTTAAAGGGATAGTTCACCCAAAAATGAAAATTCTGTCATTAATTACTCGCCCTCATGTTGTTCCAAACCCATAAGACATAAAGAGCACAAATTAAGATATTTTTGATGAAATCCGAGAGCTTTCAGACCCTGCATAGACAGCAAGTGTACTACCATGATCAAGGCCCAGAAAAATGTTGTAAGGACATAGTTAAAATGGTCCATGTGACATCAGTGGCTCAACTGTAATGTGTTTCTTATTTTGCATTTACAAACATTTAGAATCGTGTTGTGTATTTCTAATAAGAAATGTGCTAGCTGTTGTGTATTTTACAGTTAAAAGTAGTTTCTGCATGTTTTTAGTTTTCATGCATCAGTGGCATGACCTTTTTTTCATGGTAATCCACTTTCAATGTGTTAATAGTTTTAAACACTGGGTAACTGAAATGACATTTAGACAGATTTCTGGAATCTCTGTATGATTTTTAACATGTTTTAAGAGTTTGTCCTTAACATTTGTTCATTTGCAAGGACAATAAAGTAATTTATATGGAACAAAATGTGTTATTTATTTGGTTGAATGTGCTATTGCAAGTTTAGAAAATATGCCACATTAAGTTCAATGAACTTAAATTGTAGTACAGATAACTTGAAAATATAAGTTAACGCATGTCAACTAAACTTTGCAAGTTCAGGTTACTTAAAAATGTAAGTTGACCTATTTCAACTTAACTTTTCAAGTCCAGGTTACTTGAAATAAGTAGTTGGGTCAACTATTTTAGTATGTTAACTAAACTTTTTAAGTTGAAAGTACTTAGAATATTAAGTGAATAAAACTTAACTGAGTCAAAGCAAAAAGATAACTAAAAAATTTAAGTTGAGTGAACTTTTTTTTTTTACAGTGAGTGTTAAGCCATATGTACACTGAAAAAATTAAACTGCAATAGGATTTACTTGCAAAAAAAAAATATTTTCACTCAGAAATTGTTACTACCAGCATGATTTTGTTATGAGGCGACAGGGACGAGAGACGTGCAGATCCATATGCAAGCTTTATTCCAAGATGTGGTCACAAAAAAGGAAAAGGGTCAAACAATGGCAAACAGGTATATCCTGGGCAAGACACAAGAGTAGTCCAGTGAATAGATGGGGTCGATCGGCGGAGAACGTAATCCAGGGGGGCAAAACAAAGAGAGATAATTCAGGTACACCGCAATAGTCCAGGCAGGGTCAAACAGAGTCCGAACAGCGAGACAAAAAGGCAAGAATCTGAACACAGGAAAACAGGCAAGGCAAGACTATGACTAGACTATGAAAACTAGAACTGGCTCCGTAGAATAGCTATCGCTAGGAGAGTGATAAATGCTATACAATACTTGGCAATCTGAAAGAGGAAGTCCATGGCTTATAAAGTGTTTAATTGGTTACAGCTTTGTGTGTAATCAGCGCAATGGATGATGGGAAATGTAGTCCAGGGTATAGTATAACAGTCTGTGCAGTGTGAGAGTCAATATGATGGAAGGGCGACCTCTGGTGGCAATCGAAGGGAAAGAAATGGACCAGATTTGTGACATAGGTGGAGCATAGACCCATGGCAGAGACTAGGACCTAGGGAAAACTGAGACAAAAGATACAGACCGTGCATATACGGTCTCAAGGACTGAGGCAGGGAACACAAAAAGCTCATCAATAGGCTCACTGACTGAGACTGGACAGGCAGACAGTTCATAAGCAGGCTCACTGACTGAAACTGGACGGGCAGGCAGTTCATAAACAGGCTCACTGACAAACTGGACAGGCAGACAGTTCATAAACAGGCTCACTGACAAACTGGACAGGCAGACAGTTCATAAACAGGCTCACTGACAGAAACTGGACAGGAAGATAAATCATACTCAGGCTCATTAATTAACATGGGACAGACAGATGGTTCGAAATTAGACTTGGCGTTAACAGAAACCAGATCAGCAGACAGTTCAAAGTCAGATTCAACAGCTACATTTGTACTTGGTAGCCCTTTTCCTGAAGACATCTTAGCGTGGTGACTCTTGATGCACTGACTCCAGCTTCAGTCCACTCCTTGTGAAGCTCTCGCAAGTGTTTGAATCAGCTTTGTTTGACTGTATTCTCAAGCTTGCGGTCATCCCTGTTGCTTGTGCACCTTTTCCTACCCAAATTCTTCCTTCCAGTCAACTTTGCATTTAATATGCTTTGATACAGCACTCTGTAAACAGCCACACCTTTCAGTAATGAACTTCTGTGACTTACCCTCTTTGTGGAGGGTGTCAATGTTCGTCTTCTGGATCATTGCCAAGTCAGCAGTCTTCCCCATTATTGTGGTTTCAAAGAACAAGAGATACCCGGAATTTATACTGTAGGGATGGTCATTAATTGAAACTCAAATGTAAATATTCTAATATTTTGAGATACTGATTTTTGACTTTCATGAGCTGTAAGCTCTAATCCTCAAAATTAAAACTTTTTTTTTAAAATGTTTTACTTTACATGTAATGAATCTAAAATATATGAAAGTTTAACTTTTTGAAATAAGTTACAAGAAAAAAATGAACTTTTTCATGACATTCTAATTTATTGAGATGCACCTGTATACGTCCTTGGCCTTTTCTACCTCTTCCTCTGTTTTGCCTCGCTACCCTTACACCGCGCATCCTCACTCTTCTTCTTCTTCCTGGCTGTTGTTGTTCTACCATTGTCAGAATTTGTATCACTGTGTTATGCTCTACTTATATATGCTTGCCAGTTGAAGGTAATGGATTGGCAATTTGTTCAAAAGAATGAGAAATTGCTTTTATGATGTGCACAAGTGACTAGATGATGTGGAGTCTGAACAAGTAGTCAGGGCCGGCGCTAGCTATAGGCAGCGCAGGCGATTGCCTAGGGCCTCAGGCTTTGAGGAGGGGCCTCCAAAATCGTAACATCCCCTAGGCAAACAGGCAAACACACTAGACAAATTTATAAATGTATCAAAAAAAGTACCTCAGATGTGTGTAACTTTATATATCTCTCCAGAACATTCTCATTCACCATTCCTGGATGGTGGAATAATCTTCCCACCCCTATACAGAATGCTGGATCCCTGTCAATCTTCAAGCAACAACTGAAAACTCATCTCTTTCGGCACTACTTGACTTCATCCTAAACTTGTTAAAAAAAAAAAAAAACACTTTCCCTTTATCTTTCTCTCCTTCCCTTGCTAACTTATTTGAACAATGACTGAGACTTGGTGTTATGAGCACTTCCTCTGTCTGATTGCCTCTTCAACATGAATCGCTTTATGTATTCCCCAATTGTAAGTCGCTTTGGATAAAAGCGTCTGCCAAATGACTAAATGTAAATGTAAATGTAAATATATATGATATATGCGTATGTGTGTATAGTTACACACATACGCTGCTGACCCACGACTGCACTGCCAAGTTCAGCTCCAACCACATCATCAAGTTCACTGATGACACAACAGTGGTAGGTCTCATCAGCAACAACGATGAAACGCACTACAGAGATTAAGTGGCACAGCTGGCTGAATGGTGTGGCACTAACAACTAGGGCTGTCAAAATGGCTGAAAAACTAAATTCGAATTTTGTACTTAAATATTATCAAAATTTGAATTATATTCGAATTTAAAAGCCATAATTTCAGTTAGGGGAAAAAAAGATTTTGGCTTCTCTCCTGAGGCCACAAGAGGGCGCATCGAGCAAAATATTACTAATGCACGTTTCTTCAAAGCATAAAATAACACGACTACCTTTGAAAAATGTGCATAATGTTTAAAATAGAGCTGATAAAATGTAAAACTGTATCTTGAATGCAATGTAAGTCGCTTTGGATAAAAGCGTCTGCTAAATGTATAAATGTAAATGTAAATGTAAAATAATGTTTAACCATATATAATTAATTAAGTTGCTTAAACAGTTAGAAACAAAAAAGCATAATTTATATACACCGTTTAATACAAAGCACGGAAAACCAATCACAAACGTTACTTTTTCATTTAAAAACATGAGATGCATTGGAAAGGGGAGAGACCTTTGTTTTTTCAAAGTTGAACTTACAATAATTTTAAATGGCTTTCTAAATATTCGACTCTCTTTTGCGAGTGCAATGCTGATAGATGTCCCTCTAGAAAATGCGCAAAATATGCGTTCTGTGTTAATGGCTTGGTTCCAGTTTTGACATAAACAACATCTTCTCCGCATTGATGTTCTCTTTTTCCGCAGTATTTTGAATGAACAACTTATCCAGTGGGTTCAACTGGATAGGCAAAAAAAAAGCATTAAAATGCAATGACACCTACATCGTCATCTTATCTTGTGCACCACTGATAAGGCAGCCTGACGGACACCTAAAATTCAAATGCAACGTTTTGCATTCGAATGTGGATTTTTATTTCAAATTCGACGAATATTCGAAAAAAAAAAAATTGACAGCCCTACTAACCACCTGTCCCACAATGTGGGGAAGACAAAGGAGGTTGTGATGGACTTCAGGAGAAACTCTGTTGACCACTCCCCACTGACCATCGACAGCTCGACTGTGGAGAGAGTCAGCAGCACTAAATTCCTGGGGGTGCACATCACAGAGGATCTCACCTGGACCACCAACACCATGTCACTCTCTAAGAAGGCACAACAGCGCCTACACTTTCTCTGCCGGCTGAAAAGAGCAAGTCTCCCTCCACACATCCTCACCACATTCTACAGGGGCACCATTGAGAGTGTGCTGACCAGCTGCATCACTGTCTGGTACGGGAACTGCAGTGCTGCTGACCGCAAGACCCTCCAGCGGACAGTGAACACAGCTGCAAAGATCATCGGTGCCCCTCTCCCATCCATCCTGGACATTTTCCTTACAGGATGCTCCAGCAAAACCAACAGTATCGTGAAGGACCCCACCCACAGTCTCTTCCAGCTCCTACCATCAGGAAGACGGTACCGGAGCATCAGAGCCTGCTCCGCCAGACTGCTCAACAGCTTTTTCCCCCAGGCTGTGAGATCCCTTAACTCAAATCACCCCGCCCCCCGCTGAAACCCCATGCAAACCCCTACGTCCTGAAACATGGACCATCTCCCCCCCATCATCCTGCACTGTTCCCCAGCCAGCTGCTTGACTCACAACGTTTCTCTCTGCACATGTACAGTATTTATGTGAAGCATTTGTATAGTTTTTATAGTTTTTTTTATTTTTATGTATAGGTAAACATTTTGTCGTAACGTGTCCCGTGCTGGTCAAAGGGAGGTGGTAGATAGGCTCAGGACTCAGATATCATCCAAAGAGGACTTTTATTAAATGCCAGTGGAGAAGTAGGGGTATACATATTCACAATAAGTGAGGAAAAAATATACAAATAGAATTATGAAACTAATCAAACAAACAAAAAATATTTCCCCCCAAAAAATAGGAACTTAACTCAGTGTCCACTTTGATGTTTAAACGACCAAAGAAAACAAATTGCTACAGGCAGCAAAATCTACATTAGCCACTTTAAGCAGTAGGCCCCCACCTTGTCTTCCCAATATTCAATTTAGACTGGCTTATATAGCCTAAGACAGGCTCATTACACCTAAGACCATACCAACTGCAGGGGCCTCAATATCAGAAACCTTTGAAGCATAAACACAAACTCATTTAACCATTTAGACCATTAAACTCCAAAAATACATAAAATAAAAACATAAATGCAATTCATTAACAGAAGCAAAATATAAGTAACATCATAAGACATCTCTTCATGTCTACATCCCCAAGGGTTAAGCCCCCTCCCTATTAATAGAAATGGTTTAACCCAACTCAAGAAAAAGGGAAACTGTAGTCCCGCCTCCTCCTTTGAGGAGTCACAGGACCGGGATATGGTGAGTACACAGCATGGAAGGTAGCTGTTTACAAATGTAAAGATAAATACAGACTTGAAATAATAAATAATACAACTACAACTTGTCTCTGTGTGGTTAATGGGGAAATATATCATAAGGAAACAGTAGTAGACATAACACGTTGCGATAACCACTGATATGTGCACCTATCTGCAGTCAACACAAACCGCATGATATCTTAAACTGTATTATACATAAACATTAAAGGATAATGAACCTAATAAACTCCAACCTAGTCAACAGAAATGCAAAAACATTAATAGCAAATGTAAAGAGACATAAACCAGTTATTTGTACAGACTTCACATGCTCCCGCTATCGCGGTAGTGATGACGTCACTCTAGCACCCGTCATCACACATTTATATATAGTATACTTATAGTCAAAATCTGTCAGTAGGTTAGTTGTGTATAGGTTTATACTGTTTTACTTCAAAATTGTATGTCTGTATTTATGTAGCACAGTGGTCCTGTGAGGCACGACATTTCGTTCCACTGTTACCCCCATTCCACCAGCAGGAACCAGGTGCTAGTTCAGAGCCAGTGCTCTTGCCGGTTCTTAGTTGGTTCGACTGGCGAGCCCTTTAAGAACCGGTTGCTTTTCCACAGGCTAGAGAGCCAATACAGAGCCAGGTCTTACGTCACTGAATACGTTTCATGTTTCGTTTCACTAGCGTGGCCGTGGCAGCGCCAAACATAACAGACTTGTTCGAAGTGCATCAGCGCCACGCAGATCGATCGCCGATCCGGGAGGCCATGGCGGATCCGGGGATTCGGGACGCCATGGCGGTGCAGAGCGCTTGGGCGGCCATGGCGGATACGGGGATTCAGGAGGCCATGGCGGATCAGGGGATTCTGTGGCCTTGGTCCTTGGCCCGGCCACACAGGCCATGGCTATATGGCCCCCCCAAAAAAAATTTCTTGGGGAAGTTCCCCTCTGGGAGCAGTTCAGGAGGAACGGGCTCTGTGGGGCGCTCTGGAAGCGTGGACACTTGGGGCCGCTCGACAGGCTCTGGGGTGCACTGGCGAGGAGCGGGCTCTGGGGTGCCCACTGGAGAGCACTTGCGAGGAGCAGGCACTGGAGGGCACTTGCGAGGAGCTGACTCTTGGGGGTGCTCTTGAAGCGCGGACACTTGGGGGCGCTCTTGAAGCGCGGACACTTTGGGGGCGCTCTTGAAGCGCGGACACTTTGGGGGCGCTCTTGAAGCGCGGACACTTTGGGGGCGCTCTTGAAGCGCGGACACTTTGGGGGCGCTCTTGAAGCGCGGACACTTTGGGGGCGCTCTTGAAGCGCGGACACTTTGGGGGCGCTCTTGAACTTTGGGGGCGCTCTTGAAGCGCGGACACTTGGTCTGATGGCGGACCTGCCACATTCTCTGACGGCGGGCTTGCTATACTCTCTGGTGGTGGGCTTGCCACACTCTCTGGTGGCGGGCCTGCCACACTCTCTGGTGGCGGGCTTGCCACACTCTCAGACGGTGGGCTTGCCTGGGCCGCAGTTGGCGGCGGGCTTGGGAGACGGGGGGCAGATTTCAGCGCTGACCGGACAGATGTGAAAGACGGGTCCAGTACTTTCGCCCCCAGGTCAGCGCTGTTGGAGGCCCACTCGGGCTCGAGGGAACACAAGGGAATGTGGGTGACTGCAGCCCTTGGTCAGGCACATGGGGGTGACCTCTGATCGGAGACTGTCCAGACACCGGATGACCATCTCTTGCCAGTTTAGGTTGGAGGTGTCTGGAAGCTCGACTGGCTGATGGAAAGAGATCCCGAGCTGGAACAGAGTCTTGAGGACTTCACCTTCAAGGGCGCTGGTGAGGGCGAGCGGTATGAAAGCCCTCGCGAAGGTGAGCGGTTCGTGGCTCGCCTGAGCCACGGCGATGAACTTGGCTCGTTCTTCCTTTTGGCTGGGGTTCAGTCTTCTGTCACTCCACTTAGAAGAAGGGAAACGCGGAGACGAGGCTTCCAAACTTAAACTTTATTAAAATAAACTCAGGAATCGCTGGAGACAAACTTCACACAGATAATGGACGTTAAGACTGAACACAGAGGCAGGGAAACACAGGGCTATTAAAGGGGAGACTAAACTAGATAATTAATAACACAGGGCTGGGGACTAATTAACTAAAGACACAGTGCTGGGAACTGATAATTACAAATGAGGACAGGAACAGGAACTAACCAAATATGGGCACGAGAGGAGGGGAAACACGTGACATGGGGAACACAGATCTGACACCTAGGGCCTCTTAATGTCTAGAACCTGCCCTGCAAGTAGTTTTGAGAATTTCAATTGTGATCTGAGAGATGCAACTCAGCGACTGCAATAAAACTGGCACATTTCAGGAGCAAAAGGCATGGGAAGGGAAGCCATCGGAGACTCTCATCTATTGGTGGGTTCAAATCTCTTGGGGAATGTTCTCGAGGAAATGCATTGTGTCTCTCTCTTCCTTTGAACTTCTATTTAGACTGCCAGTACTTGAGAATTAAGCCGTAATGTTTTATGACTCAGTAGATTATCATGTACAGTTCAGCATGTCCACAATATATATAAAATTTGCAATTTTGATATCATTTCAGTAAAGAGCATATTTTTCCAATAACATTTTGCAACTAGCATATTATTAAAGTTTTAGTGTGTAATTTCTGCACCACTGGTGTAACCAAATGGAATTTCAGAAATAATGATAAATAGGTTTCCCAAACACTTCCCCATCTTTGTTTATTCGGTTGGTTGGATAAATAGTTCGTCCCTCCCAAACTTATGCCCTTGATTGAGCCAATGTGGTGAACTATTAACTATTTTGGTGTGTCAGTAAACCAAGGTTACATACTTATTATAGAAAATATTGATTTGACTGCACTAACACTATTGATTGAGAACCAAACTTGAACTGAACTGAGCTGAACAATGATATTATAAGAGCAGTAACACTATTATAAGGAGCAATTCTCACTAGCGTGCATATTACTAGTATATTGGCTGTTATTTAGTACGTATAAAGCACATATTAATGCCTTATTTTGCATGACCATATCCACCCCATACCTAAACGTAAGCATTTACTAACTAATAAGCAGCAAATTAGGAGTTTATTGAGGCAAATAGTTAATAGTTCTTAGGATACTGGATCTTAGTGTGACCATTACAGCTGCTTTATAGCTGAATTGAATTATAGTAGTTACGTAATGCTACACTTTGAAGCGCTGACACTGTTATTGAACTGAATTGAATCCACATGAACTAAATTAAGCTGAATAATGACCCTATAACTTCTGTACGCTTTACAGCTGAAACTGAATTGGTTTCATAAATGATGCATTTTGCAACATTACCACTGTTATTTTCCAGTTTATTACTGTGAAGCTGCTTTGAAACAATCTGTATTGTAGAAAGCGCTATATAAATAAATGTGCCATTGACTTGTCACATACATAACCAGTAAAATCAGTAGCTGATGCTGTATGGGAACACTACATAATGGCATACTGTACTACTGAAACAGCTGCTATATCAGCCCATGAAAAATCCACAGAATACTAGATAAATTATGAATTGACACCGGCACAACCAGGTAAATGTCAAATCATCATTCAGATAAAATCACATTGGGCACAAGTCTGTACAGCCTGTCTTTCTCCTGCAAGTCAAAGGAGAGAAATCCTGAAAACTTTCTATACTGGGGCTATAGAAACATTGCAGTTTGGTACAGCATCTGCTCCAACCAGGACTGTAAAGCCCTTCAGAGAGCAGAAGGGACATGTACAGTGCACAGCATAAAAGAGTACACCCCCTCTAAAACTTAACAAATTCAGCAATTACTCTTTACTTAGATGACATGTTAGGGTTCTTTGGAGATATAATGTTCCAACAAGCCTGCTTGATCAATTACCAAAGAAGAACGTCAAAATTATTCAGCAAAATAAGATTTTCTTATCAAAGTGATAAAATGTTGTGTTGCAAAAATGAGTACACCCTCCTGAAAGTTACTAAAAAAAATGTGTATAGGTTTAAGGCTATTCTTGATCAACAGGTAAGTATATTGAACCAAAACTTTTAAAGACCAGTAATTTCCTGACAGTTAAAAGTGTTATATAGCCCACTGAATCATACTCAGACTTAATGCTGGCAGCAGTGGAACCAGTTGGGAGAGAACTGCTAGGTGACTTATTTCTTAGCATAAGAGGACAATGTTACAAGAGGAATACCAAATTATTGTTTTAAGTGTGAAAATATAGCAGAAGTATCACCGACATTCAAAAACAATGGACTTGTGATAAGGCTCCTGAAATAATCAGGTCTTCACTTTAAGTTTTCATTTATTGATGAGTGAATTTTTGCTAGAAAAAGAGCAGGAGAAATAACATGCAAGTGTCTCAGAGCCGGCAAAAGCTATGAAAAGAGTGACACTTTATCTCACAGAGTATGACGCAGCCTGCAGAAGTGACATGCATGGTTGTTGTCACCACTAGAATTACCCTACTGTAGCCAAAGCAAAATAAACTCATTTAACCTCTTCCAAGGCCCAATTTACAAAATAGAGACTTCTGGGAATCCATACTCTGGTCTCAAGAGACCAAGTCAATCATTTCGGATCCAAAAGCATCCAAAATGTTCTGGTGTTGCTAGAGGAGGAGTACAGTGAGAAGTGTTTGGTACCCACAGTGACATTCAGTGGTAGTAAAGCTCTTCTATAGGGATGAATGAGTGCTGAAGGTGTGAGGGAGTTGTGCTTTATCAACGCTGTCATGAATTCACACACTACTGTGTGATAGAATCCAAAAACTTGAAACAGAAGATGCTACCCTCCCCTCATTCCCTGCATTATTGGGCATTTTTTCAGCATGACAATGAAGATATTCATTCTCCCAAGGTGAAAATCCTTCAGTGGACATGTATTTCACTCAGTCTTAACGCTCTTGAGCAGCTGTGGGGGATTCTGTAGAGACGAGCTGAGCAAAACTTGCCATTAAAGACCAGAGCATTTAAGGAGGTCGTCCTCCAGGAGTTAAACAGGACAGATGTGAAAATTTGTCATGAACTTGTACACTCAATGCCAAGAAGGGTCAGAGCAGTATACTTAAAGTTCTGGAGGACATACTAAGTACTAGAATATTATACATTTGCTGAATTAAATCTAGGGTGTACTCATTTCTGCAATCATTCATTTAAACAAAATCGGCTAATTTACTTATCTTACAGAAAATATTGGCATATATTTTGTTGTTTTTATTAAGTATATGTTTAATACATTTCAATTTTGCCATCTTTCCATGAATTATATTAGTGATCATTAAGAAAATACATATTTTATATTTATTCAGAGGGGGTGTACTCATTTATGCTGTGCACTGTATGTATATCTGTATATATATATATATACTGTATGTGTATGTAGATATGTACATCAGATGATGCGGTAACAGGGCTGTTAAAATCATCAAGGATCCTATACATCCTGGTAACTGTCTGTTCAGTCTGCTATCACACAAGTGCTTCTGTTATCTGATGGCCAAATCTCACTTACTCTATAAGTCTCTTATGCCCAGTATTCTGATCTATACTCAGTTGACATTACTTTGTAATGTTTTTGTTATTGTTTTTTATTGTTACTACCTTATTACATACTCTGCAATTTTGTACTTCCTCTTTTTGCACATTTAACTATTACTAATTCAACTTTCATCCAATTTAATGCACAGTCTGAGTAGCTGACCTGGTTAACATTTTACTGCAGCTTGTATTCTGTATATAACTGTGTATGTGACAAAAATCTTGAATCTTGAGTACAGTTTTTGGTTACTCTACCCATCTCAGGGGTAGGCTTCTTTAAGTAAAAACTATAAATAGATTTAAAATAACATTTATTAATGTTCATGCATCTTCCTGCCTACCTGATCTCATGAGAAATCATACAATGTGATTTGTAGGAAAACGTACCATTTGTAACAAAACGTAAGCATGAATCTGCACTCCTAACCCACCCCTAAACATAACCCCCAGTGGCTTAGCTGGTTGTATGAAAATGTACAAATGAGATCAAACAAATTCATACAAATTTGTCACTTATTTGCTAAAAACATAATAGAATTACAAATTGCCATGAGACCGTGTTGTCCGTGCTGCCATATAAGTATCAAATTATATAAAATTAATGTAAGAACATAAGATTTTTTTTTCATTTATCAGTATTTTTTACTTCTAATAGTTAAGTACATAAAAAAATTGAAACTGAGTATTTATACTGTATTTATACTGTATTCTGTGTAATACTGAACCAGTTTAAACTTGGTTTCATTATATATTTAAAGATCAATGTTTTTGTTTCCCAGCTCTTTAAATCATCACTACATGAATGCCTTTTCTAAAGAACTAATTAAAAATCCTTTGTAGAAAGATAAAGAAGTAATTCTGTAATGTGATAAAGAACAATAGCATGCATTTTTACATGCAATCATCTCAGTGCTCCAAGTAATTAGAGTGGCAGCTCATCAGTGTTGGCTTGTTTCTTGTAAGGCCTGTTCCTCCAATAAGATGTTATCGTTGCGCCCAGATGACAGATGAACACTTCCCATAACACACAATGTACTTGTTACGTCATAAGAAGATTGACATCTACGCTAATATTAGTCTGTTTCTTTCTTATTCTGAGGTCACTGCAGTCACCAGATCCAGTCTGTATCCAGATCAGATGGTGGATCAGGACACCTAGATAGACAGATCCCCAGTGAGGACCCCGTCACCTAGACGGCCATCAGACCACTGGAACCTGCCCTTACAATGTCAGCGGAGACCAGGACAACTAGATGAGTTCATTTCCAGCGATATCGTCAACTTGATTGAACAGAGACTTTTATAACTGAACTGAGCTGGACGATGCCATCACTGAATTCATAAATGAAATGCCTTTACCTGAAAATTGAGTGTTTAATCTTGTAATTTTACATTATTGACACACTATTTTCCTATTTTGATATTGTGCAGTTGCTTTGACACAATTTGTATTGTTAAAAGCGCTATATAAATAAAGGTGACTTGACATGCTATTGTTGTACACACAACATTTTGTCTTTCATTGTTTTATTTAAAGAATATTGCATTTTCCCATTTTATAGGAAATTGAAATTCATTTGCACTCGTCCTTGATCAGAAGGTACATGCTGGTTATTTTTTTCCTGGGAACGTCTCGTGACTCAGGTTTAATGTGAAAAGCAGATACACTGTAATGACACAAAACTGAAGGACTTGGTTACATGCACACCACTTCCATCCATTGTGTCTTCACATATTGTCTGGAAATATGAGGGTGTAAGACTTTACGTAAGAAACCTGGGCTGGGTACGCAAGACCGTCTTTCAGGAATTAAGCACCCGTTAGCAACATCTGATGTCTTTAAATCATAGGTTTAGATTACACTTCCTCTTTGGCAGGATGTCAGAAAATGTGGTGCTAATTTCTCAAAACACACAAGTCCACACTAATGAAGCAGCATTCAGAGGCTCAAAGCTTCATTATTATGCTTAAATGACCAGATTTCTCAGATCATTATGGCTAAAATAAAAAAATAAAATAATTCTAGGTTAAATAGAAGTAAAGTTCAGCTGACAGCATCTGTGTCCTGCTGTTGGTTACCAGAGAAAATACTTTTAATTAATTAAAAACTTATACCTACACTGTAACATAAGTACAGTTGGCTTATTTCTAGTTGAAGTTTGAGGTCTGGGATTCAAAGGCAGTACACTGACATTTCATAACAGCTGTGAGTAGTACTTCAAACAAATTATTTTCTACATTTGACATTCGAGCATGTGTCATAATTTACAAGTATTTTTAAGAAGAAAAAATGTTTTTTTTTTTTTTGTTTTTTTTTGGCTAGAACGTGGCTTTCAAATGACAGATTGCTATCAAATACCCAGGTTCTTACTGTAAGTGATGGTGAAGTAGACACATTTTTCACAAGTTGGCGGTAGGGAAGTGGGTTTGTGAAGATCAAATGCATTGCATCTGTTAGATCATTTCAGATACATGATAATCTTTAAGGGGATAGTTCATCCAAAAATTTAAATTCTGTCATTTACAGATGGAACAAAATCTTTTTTGGAACAAAATGAGTTTTGGAACAAAACTCATTTTGTTCCAAACCCGTAAGACTTGAATTCATCTACAGAACACAAATCAAGATGTTTTTTAATGACATAATGATTTTTGTCACCTCCATGCAACATTGACAGTCTATGCAACTACTACATTGACATTTCAAAACATTATAAAGAGAAAATAACACATTGTATGAATTCAGCCATTTAGTCCAAATTATCTGAAGAAACTCGATTGCTTCATGTGATGAACAGATTTAATTTAGGCTTTTATTCACATATTTTTTATTCACATCAGCAAACACTGACAGAAGCTCAAGCATACTTGCTTTGACACGCAAGAACGAACCTCATTGGTTCTTACGCAAGCTCAAACATCCAGAATATCAGACGAGAATGATCCTCATTGGTTCTCACACCTCAAGCAAGCATGCTTGAGCTTTCCTTTTCCATAACTGATGTGTGCATTGATTAATGTGCATATGTGAACAAAAGCCTAAATTGAATCTGTTCATCATACAAGTCTCTTTAGAAAATTTGGACTAAACCACTCAATTCAAACGATTTGTTTTACGATCTCTTTATGAACTTTTTGAAGTGTTAAAGTGGTATTTGCAGAGTGTCACGGTGCACACAGCAGGGAGAAACGAGGAACACGCAGACAAGGAGATACTTCAAAATAATAGTCTTTAATGACGACATCAAGGTAAGACAGGGCAATGCAGACAGAAACACCGGGAATAACGAGTAGACCAGACGACATGGAATTCAACAGACAGGACTTAAATACACATGGTAATAAACTCATAATCACACACACACACACACACACACACACACACCTGGAACTGAATTAACTAATAATGACATGAAACGAGGACAGGAAACTAACCATATAAGGAAACAAGAGGCGGGAACACAAGACACACACACAGAGGTCTGACATAACTCCCCCCTCCCGGAAGGCGCGTCCCGCTCCGTAACAGTACTACCAGGGAGGGGGGTTGGGCACTCTGGAGACCCCACAGGACCGACACAGAGACATACACAAGACGGGGCCTCCAGAGCGAAACAGACAGACAGAGGCCCAGGTGGAGCAGGAAGCTCAGGAGGCCAAGGCAGGTGGTCCATGGTGGCCGTGGCCTCGTCCCGGCCTCTACAGCCGGGACCTTTGTACCCCCCCCAAAAAAAATCCATGGGGCAGCTCAGGGGTATCAGGAGCCCTCCGGGGCTAAACACACACAAAACACGACTTAAAAAGACCTTGGTCACAGTCTGGTCAAAATACGGCCACGGCCGGCTGGCGAGACCATAACCGGCTGGCTTGACCACTCAACGGCGGGGACCGGCGGGCTGGAGGAAGCCACAGCCGGCGGCGGGCCGAGTAACCGCGGACGGCGGGTTGGCCTTCCCCGCGAACTAGAGGGGGCCGCTGACGGTGGGTTGGCTTTCCCCACGGACGGCGGCATGATCTCCCGCGAACGGCGGGGTCGGTGAGACGCGGATGGCGGCGTGAACTGAGGAAGTGGCGAGTTGGCTTTCCCCGCCAACGACGGCCAGCGGGCATGAGTCAGCGGCAATCCGGCGAGCTTGAGTCAGCGGCAATCCGGCGGGCTTGAGTCAGCGGCAGGCCGGCGGGCAGGTTAGGGTTAGCCGTGGACGGTGGCGTCATCTCCTGTGAACTGTGGGCTGGTTGATCCGTGAACGGCGGCGTGAACTCCCGCGAACGGCGGGATGGCTGAGCCGCGAACGGCGGCGTCAACTCCCGCGAACGGCGGGATCGCTGAGACGCGAACGGCGGCGTGAATTCCCGCGAACGGCGGGATGGGAGAGCCGCGAACGGCGGCATAAACTCCCGCGAACGGCGGGCATGAGGGCTCGTGGCCAGCGAACTCGCTTGCCGCGAGGGACAAAACTCAGGAACAAAGAAAACACTTGAAAAAACGAACACAAAACGAGGTGAAGGGACGACGCTTACTGTTGGGTCTGGTCTTCTGTCACGGTGCACACAGCAGGGAGAAACGAGGAACACGCAGACGAGGAGATACTTCAAAATAATAGTCTTTAATGACGACATCAAGGTAAGACAAGGTAAGACAGGGCAATGCAGACACGCAGAAACACCGGGAATAACGAGTAGACCAGACGACATAGAACTCAACAGACCAGTGGTGTAGTCGCGGCCATACGCAAGTATACGCCGTATGCTTACTTTTTTCCTCGGGCTGTTTGCGTATTACGACTTCTAAGGATCAATATTTGCGTATACCCTCGGTATACCCACTTGTTTTGTTGCTTCGCAAGTCCGTGATCTACTGTAGCTTCCCCTATAATGGTGTCCAATACAGTTGGGTGAAACTCGTGATTCTTTGTTGTAATTGGTGCATTATCACTTCAGTCATTCTACCTTTTCCCGCCCATCATCGACTGAGTGCGCGTGTCCGCTGCATTGAGAGAACTCCCTCCACTCAGTCAGTGCCGCTTTTGTTTCTCACCTCCGAGCAGGGAGAGCCTACTGGCCATCGGGAGCACCGGGACATTCCCGGTGGATCGGTCGAGTAGTGAGCCGATCGCCGAAGCGAGGAAGACCTCCCCCACATTAGGCACTGTTTTTAAACTTTTACAGCGAACTGCAAAAAGCAAATACTCTAAAAGTGTGAATCGGCGCTATGCAATGCATCCGGCAGCCGCGCGCAATGTAAAGTGATAAACAGCGCAAGTCGCTTCATCCATTCAGACGTGACACAGAATTATTGTTATAGTCGTGTGATATATGAGAACATTAAAGGTTCTGTAGTGATGCTGTCTGAAAACAGCCACGACAATGTAAACTGCATGAAGAGGTAAACTGGAAAACACCAATACATAGACTTGTCAATTCAGCACCATAGTAATTTACCATGGTTTTACTCTTGTGACCACCATCTTACTGATACTAATTATAAGCAAGAACTTCTCTCTTTAGATGTTTAGTTCTAATTAATTGTAATATAAGTAAAATGTTGATTCAGTAAGAGCACGATTAAAGATAAATGTCAGTGTCTTATAAATTAGGTGTGTATTATTTACAAATATTAAAGTTCTTAAAGGGATAGTTCACCCAAAAATAAAAATGATCATTTACTCAACATCATGTCATTCCAAACCTGTATGAATTTCTTTCTACTGTGGACCATAAAAAAATGAAGATAATTTGAGAAATTCAAGACACTTTGTACAACGTATATACAGTATAAGCAAAATGGTTTGGTAACATTCTACAAAATGTCTTCTTTTGTATTCCACAGAAGAAAGTAAGTCATACAGGTTTGGAAACACATGAGGGTGAGGAAAGGATGACAGAATTTATTAGAACTAGGCCTACATTTTCTGCATTCTAGCTCAAAATCATTGCTTTATTGTCAAGTGCATTTATATCTGACAAAAATGCATTTGCTTTGAATTCAGTAATATCCATCATTATTTGTTTCTGTCCTGTTTTATTTATTAATGTATTTACTCCAATTGAAGGCCCTATAACCCAGAAAAACATTCATGGGGGAACTCGTGGGCTGGATATGTCCAGGGCCAAATTTTAACCCCAGTCCAGCCCTGCACGCAAAATCCCCTTGCAGGAAGTATAATTCCCTTCCTAAATAATACAATCAGTGTATAAATGCATAAAATAAAACATTAAATTCAGATGTATCTGTGAAGCACTTTTCACAATGAATATAATTCCAAAGAAACATGTTGAAATTATATAGAACTGTAATAATGCGGTCGACAGATGGGCTGGAACAACCTGGAAGTTATGCTGTAGACTACTTGAAAAATAATCTATCAACCAATTTTAGAGTGCACTGTATTGATATTACTAAATTACTAATTAACTAACAACAATATATATATATATATATATATTGGTGGTGGTGGGACGGGGGGTGACTGGGTAATAGTAAACCACTTTTTTCTTTAGGACTACACCACTGCAACAGACAGGACTTAAATACACATGGTAATAAACTCATAATCACACACACACACACCTGGAACTGAATTAACTAATAATGACATGAAACGAGGACAGGAAACTAACCATATAAGGAAACAAGAGGCAGGAACACAAGACACACACGACAGAGGTCTGACACAGAGAGTGTCAATGGACCTTTTTCACATTTCCAGGTTTCTCAGCAGTGAAAGTTGTCATAGTTGGGTAAACTTATAGCAGTGAAAAGGAGACTAAATGTATTTTTTGTGTGTGTGTGTGTGTGTTCCCATTTGCTCAAATAGCAAAAGAAAATCTCCACTATAATGTTTTCATGACTTTCAAAAAGAGGAAAAAAAATAATTTAATTTGTGTTCTGAAAATGAGTGAAAGTCTTACAGGTTTGGAACAACATGATGGTGCGCAAATTATGACAGAATTTAAATTTTTGGGTGAACTATCCCTTGAAGTTATATTTAACCATTTAATCAGCAAAGAGTGATAAGATGATTCAAAATAAAGCTAGACAGAGCTGCTGTCACAAACCGCTCAACACTAAGGCAACTAGGAACCGCAAGGCAGACCTGCACATGCACAAGCTGCTGCTTCTCATTAGAAAAACAAAAACAAACATGATACCAATCTGTAATCAGAAGATGATTTTATATTTTTAGCCAGCCCCATAAAAGAATGACGTAAACACTAAATAATAGAAACTGATCATTTCTTAGAGTGGAATAAATGAATATGCAGGTGGCCTTTCAGCAAGGACTACTAGCACATATGCAGCGCACGTGGGTTATACGATAGCTTCACAGTCCTTTAATATTATCTAGAATTAGATGATATTACATTATCTAATTTGTTTTACTTTTTTTTTTTTTGCATGGGTGATTTAACATCATTTTCATTTGTAGGTGGATTTTCCATGCTTTCTGAGATCAGTTAGATGCTGAAGTTTGATAACATTCACTATGATGATGATGACATAGCTAATCAAACATTTCAGAATAGCAAAGACGCTTGTGGCAGTATTTAATAACTAGTACATGTGCTTGTGTCCTGATATTTAAAGTGTTATTGATCCTGAAACAATGCCTGATTTCCCAATTTTGCAATAATTTCTTCTGGTATGATGTCTTTTGAAATCGTATCCTAAACTTTGGCACTGTTTGTCACTGCTGTAAAATTCAGTCAATCCAGTCAGCCTAACATTAAGATTAACAAACAAACTAATCTGGCATTGGCATAATTTAACATCATGCAAAGTCAGAAATGCCACCAAATTTAAAAAGAAATGCCACAAAGTAAAAAAAAAAAAAAAAATGCCCCCAAAATTCAAGATATGAATTCCTCCTGTATGAGTTCTTATTTTTTGTGTTGCTAACATATTATAGGTAAACAATACTACATGAGCAAGAGTGCTATTTTGCTAAATATCAATGCGATTGCAAGTGTAATATACTAATATATTTTAGATAGCAAATGAATTACATTAATTACATTAATTTTCCTAACTGTCCATTTTATACACAACATTGAATATTTTGACAGTTTTCAGCAAATAAAATTTTACAAAGCAAAACAGTGATTCAATAATTCAATGACTCCTTCATAAAGACAGTGGTTACTTGCTTTCTTTATAAGTGAATCAGCCAGTTTCTATTATTCACTTTTTTATCATAAAAAAATTATCACTTTTTTTACAATTTTATTTTTATAAATAATTTAATTTAGTTTAGAATAATTTAGTTTTTCCTATCATTTCATGTTTCTATATTCAAAATTTCCTTTTAAATCATTACATTACATTATCTCATAACATTATTTAAGCCTATATGCAATTGTAATGCAGTATAAATGGCTTTTATAAATGGGAAAATGAATTTTGTTTGAAATTGATTTAATTTAATTGGCAACAGCCATATAGTATAGTATATATTGTTAATTTACAGATGTTCAATAGTATGTAACTTCATTTTATATAAATAATTACGAGCACCAAAATGCCCACCAAAATGTCTGTGCATGGCCCTGGTGTAGGTTGACTCATTGATTAACTGAACTCTGAGAGTAAAGCTCATTGTTTTGAGGAAGATATTTTTAGAGAATTTGCAAAAAATAATTTTCAGCGTTGTCTCTGGATCACAATGTTGGCATAGAGTGAATGTGATGACCTCGCCTTGGTGGTGCCATTATTGTTTATTGCTGCATTTGTTTATAAACATTCATTGTGAAAACAAAACCGTTGATCTAACTGTCAGATTATTTGGCAACACCTTTTCCTGAGTGAATCAAAATGCTTTGCATATAAACTACAATAGACTTCTGAATTCTCTTGAAAATAACATTCCAAAAGATCTCCTTGATTACAATAGTTTTTGGGAACATAGTCTTCTGTTATTGCTAAATAATATGGAAAACAATTGGCTAACAGAGAAAATTTGAATAAGATGTCCAAAAGTCTGGAACGCCAAGGTTTTGAATGCTGAAACAGCTCTGAAATAAACCCTTCGTAGATCAAAAACAGCAGGGTCAATCCTTCTCAACTCAACCAGAGGTCCCCAGCTAAAAATTTAGATTTTGACCTTTTTTTCTGGTGAAAGAAATAGATAAATGAACAAGTAATCCACTATTTTATAGTAGGGGGTCAAAATGTCTATTTTCATCTGAGATTCGGAACCAAATTACAGGAGGGTAAAAATGACTTCAGAAAGATGGCAGCATCATTATGTTATTTTTACACAGAGATTGGTAGGTTTATTAGTAAAATCTGTTGACATTAGTGATCTTTGTTGCATTATTGCCAGAGGTGATTATTCAAAAATGGGAAAAGCACTTCTTGTGTTTTTTTTTCATCTGTAGTTTGTGTGCCTGTAACTCAAAAAGTATTAAAGATATCTTAATATCCTTTTAGATTTTGGTTCTTAACCCACTTTTCTTATGGTATCTTAACTTTTAAGTCTCTATAAGGTTAATTTCAAGAGATATTGGGTTTTCAATGTGGCTTTCGCCTCTGCATGACCGAGTCCCTGAAATCAGTCCGATAGACTAGAGCAACATCACGGGTGGAGTGACATATCGACCAGGAAGCATAAAAGGGCACACGGTGTAAAGCGTTAGCTTCTGATAGGTCGAAGCAAGCCCTCACAGAGATGCAGGAGGTATGGCAGGGTGATGCACTGTCTCATTCCCTTTGGGTAACCATGGTTACATGCATAACCTAGAGACATTCCTCTTCAAGAACTCGCACTGCATCGGAAACGCTTTGAGAACAGAAATACCAACTCCACCATATTGATGAATGCCTGTCTAGTGTTAAGTCAAAGCGCACATCTCAAGACAGAAGCACTCTAGAACCCAGAGTGGTCTCAACATCTAGATCAGTGGTTCCCAACCACATTCCTGGAGGCCCCCAGCCCAGCATATTTTGTATGGCTCCCTTATCAAACACACCCAATTCAAGTCTTGTGGTCTCTACTAATGAGCTGACGAGTTGAATCAGGCATGTTAGATGAGGGAGACATACAAAATATGCAGGGCTGGGGGACCACCAGAAACGTGGTTGGGAATCACTGATCTAGGTTATAAAACTTGACAAAGGTGAGTGGGGTAGACCAACCCACAGCCTCACAAACATTGTGTATAGAAACACCAGAGAAAAAGGCCTTAGAGGCCACCATACCTCGAGTTGAGTGGGCCCTGACCCACAGAGGTGAGGGGAGATCAGAGGGCTTGTAAGCTAGAGGGATAGCCTCAAAAATCCACCTGCTTATTGCCTCTGTGGACGTAGGTGTCCAGCACTCAAACTGGACACACCAAATTAAGCTTCTCCAGGTCTGGCTCCCAAAAGGAAGGAGGACAGAATGCCTGCAGCACTATGGGCCACGGAACAACAGTGGGCACCTTTGGAACATAGCCTGGCCTAGGGTGTAAAAAGGCTTTCACCATTCCAGGTGCAAAGTCAAGACATAATGGGGCCATGGAAAGGGCCTGAAGGTCATCAACTCTCTTGAGAGACAAGATGGCTAATAGAAACACTGTCTTTAGTTTCAAGAACTTTTCCAGAACATCCTATTGAGCCTGGCCCTAGGGATGAAAGGAAATGCAGGGCTCTACTACTGTCAGCCCCTGTCGGTTGATGTACAAGACCAAGATGTGTTATCTGTTTGGACAAGCACATGATGGCCTCTAGGTCTAGTGAGGAAGTGTTTCAGAGCTTGAAATACTGCCAACATCTCCATGAAGTTTATGTACAAGAGAGATGATGGTCTCTCCACAGACCTCGGGCTGAGCGACCACTCACGATTGCTTCCCAGCCCGTGAGGGATGCATCCTCGCAAGCATTACACGATGACAAGGAGCTCCCAACCAGACCCTGGGACAGGAACCAAGGCTTCTTTCCTCATGATAAGGCACGTAGGCATCACCACGTGACCTTGACCAAGCGAAATGGGTTGCCCCTCAGGGAAAACCCCTTGGTCCTGAGCCACCACTGCAGGGATCTCATGTACAGCAGGCCAAAAGGTATCATGTCGGATGCTGCTGCCACAAGACACAACAGTCCCTGAAACTGCTTCACAGTGAGTGATGGCCTTGCTTGACACTGTTCACGGCTGCAAGAGTCAAATCAACTACGAGCAGGAGACAGACGTGCCTGCATTGTCATCGAATCCCACACCATGCCAAGATAAGTAGTCCTTGTACTGGAGAAACCACACTCTTCTTGGCATTGAGCCTTAACCCCAGCTCTTTATATGGGCAAGGATGACATCTCAATGCAGAACCGCCATCTGTTCAGACTGGGCTGAAGTCAGCCAGTCGTTGATGTAGTTCAGTATGCAGATGCCCTGGAGTCTGAAAGGAGCACTTGGTGAAAGTGTGTCAGGACCTCTTTGCCGAAGCCTTCCTAGAGAGAATGACAGTCCTCAGATCCACCTTCTCTCAGTTGGCTTTGGCTGAAAGTGCCACCCAACCCCTGATCTCTCTGAGAGGGAGCTTGGAAAGCGACACTCTTCTTCTGCGGCACCCTGTATGAGTGTGGCGATCCAGCCACTCCATGCCCCGGACTTCGGCTGCCCCTTCATCCTTCAGACGGACGCTTCCGACACAGGCCTGGATGCAGTTCTCTCCCTGGAGAAAGGAGGGGAAGAGCACCCGGTCGTGTACATCAGTCGGAAGCTCACCCCGGAGAGACCCATTATGCAGCCTTGGAAAATTGAAGCCTGGCCCATGTAAAGGGCCATTCTGCTAAAATATTATGCTGGGCCGGACCTCACTACTGTCACAGACCAGCTCCCTCCAATCGGTTGATGCACGGGCCAAAGACACAAGACCACCGATGTGTTCCTTGCCCTCCAGGATTTTCACTGTTTGGACAATCGGGCTGGAACATGCCCATGGCAATGCTCTGACGGGTCTCCAGGATGTGGGAAGTGTTTCAGAGCTTGAAATAACACTTCCCTGCCAACACCCCCCCGTTCTCCCTTGTCTCTCTGCAGATGCTCGCGCAGTTTATGTACCAAGATGGCGCTTTTTGGGGGGGGGGGGGGGGGGGGGGGGGGGGCGAGCCAATGATGGTATCAGCTCGCCTAGAAAACAGACCTCGGGCTGAGCGACAGCATCACCGTGGATTGCGTGTTGATCACCCAGCCCGTGAAGGATGCATCCGTCGCAAGCACTGCTTTTACAGAGGGAAAGAGGATGACAAGGAGCTGACCCAACACAAGTCTAACCTGTGTTCTGGTTCTCTTGACAGATTTAACCAAGGCTTCTTTTTTTTTTTCATTTTTTTATTTTTTTTTCACACATGACTAAGGCACGTAGGCATCCAAAATATAACAAAACAAAACCACGTGACCTTGACCAACATCTCGAAATGGGTTGCCCCAGTCAGGGAAAAGGGAGCCACCACTGCAGGGATCTCATGTACAGCAGGCCAAAAAAACTGCCAAGTATCATGTCAGATTTAAGCTGCTGATGATCCACAAGTCACCCCACACACGGACACTTTGTCCCTGCAAAACTGATCTTCACTGCACCGGAGCACACCAGTACACCGTTTCACAGTACCTGCTCTTTTCATTCAAGTAAACCGCCCTCCAGGGAATTTATTTGCACTTCTGTTGTCCGTGTGATCACTCTCCACGCTACAGGAGCTAGAGGACAGCTGGGGCTGGTCCCGCCCAGCAGCCCCTGAGACCTGGAGTTGGCGGGGGAGGAACCGAGAACCCTCCTGGAACCTCTCGACGACAGAGCTTATATACAGTATACACACACATATACAGGTGCATCTCAATAAATTAGAATGTCGTGAAAAAGTTCATTTTTTCTTGTAACTTATTTCAAAAAGCGAAACTTTCATATATTTTAGATTCATTACATGTAAAGTAAAACATTTAAAAAAAAATTGTTTTAATTTTGAGGATTAGAGCTTACAGCTCATGAAAGTCAAAAATCAGTATCTCAAAATATTAGAATATTTACATTTGAGTTTCAATTAATGACCATCCCTACAGTATAAATTCTGGGTATCTCTTGTTCTTTGAAACCACAATAATGGGGAGGACTACTGACTTGGCAATGGTCCAGAAGACGAACATTGACGCCCTCCATAAAGAGGGTAAGTCACAGAGGGTCATTACTGAAAGGTGTGGCTGTTTACAGAGTGCTGTATCAAAGCATATTAAATGCAAAGTTGACTGGAAGGAAGAATTTGGGTAGGAAAAGGTGCACAAGCAACAGGGATGGCCGCAATCTTGAGAATACAGTCAAGCAAAGCTGATTCAAACACTTGGGAGAGCTTCACAAGGAGTGAACTGAAGCTGGAGTCAGTGCATCAAGAGTCACCACGCTCAGACGTCTTCAGGAAAAGGGCTACCAAAACTACTTCTGAACCAGAGACAACATCAGAAGCATCTTACCTGGGCTGTGGAGAAAAAGAACTGGACTGTTGCTCAGTGGTCCAAAGTCCTCTTTTCAGATGAAAGTAAATTTTGCATTTCATTTGGAAATCAAGGTCCCAGAGTCTGGAGGAAGAGTGGAGAGGCACAGAATCCATGTTGCTTGAAGTCCAGTGTGAAGTTTCCACAGTCAGTGATGATTTGGGCTGCCATGTCATCTGCTGGTGTTGGTCCACTGTGTTTTCTGAAGTCCACAGTCAACGCAGCCATCTACCAGGAAATTTTAGAGCACTTCATGCTTCCTTCTGCTGACAAGCTTTATGGAGATGCTGATTTCATTTTCCAGCAGAACTTGGCACCTGCCCACACTACCAAAGGTACCAAAAGCTGATTCAATGACCATGGTGTTACTGTGCTTGATTGGCCAGCAAACTCGCCTGACCTGAACCCCATAGAGAATCTATGGGGTATTGTCAAGAGGAAGATGAGAGACACCAGACCCAACAATGCAGATGACCTGAAGGCCACTGTCAAAGAAACCTGGGCTTCCATACCACCTCAGCAGTGCCACAAACTGATCACCTCCATGCCACGCCGAATTGAGGCAGTAATTAAAGCAAAAGGAGCCCCTACCAAGTATTGAGTACATATACGGTAAATGAACATACTTTCCAGAAGGCCAACAATTCACTAAAAATGTTTTTTTTATTGGTCTTATGAAGTATTCTAATTTGTTGAGATAGTGAATTGGTGGGTTTTTGTTAAATGTGAGCCTAAATCATCACAATTAAAAGAACCAAAGACTTAAACTACTTCAGTCTGTGTGCATTGAATTTATTTAATACACGAGTTTCACAATTTGAGTTGAATTACTGAAATATATATAAATATATATATATATATATATAATAGGACACTACAGGGCTGTTACCAATCAAATGAAATCAGAATCAACAAATAAAGAGTTTTTAACAATACGAAACTTTAATAAATGACTCGTTGCACCATTTGAATCATTCAAAGGGACTGATTTATTCAGGAATGAATAAGGAGACTGATTTCATTGAATGATTAATTTGATAGCTGAATTATTCACCAGTTTGTTTGAAATGCTTCTGCTGTGTATTTATTTATAACTATTTTCATTGGCGATACAGAGCAAAAACCTAATACGGTGTCTAAAAATGTAAGTCACTTGATATTAACTTCGTTTTTGAATTGCATAAAATCAGTCTCATATTTGCAAATGTGCTGATAATCAGGAAAACAGCACTCTTCTTCCTCATCTAATATTGCTTGATATTGATATTTACTTAATTACACCATATGTTATAAATATTAAAAAGCAACTCATACAGATAAACATCACTGACGCTGCGTGGGGAAATGGACATGTGGTGAGAGTTGGCAGCCCTGGTTTTCAAAGATTAAGATCAATTTACCACAAGATGCTTTTTCAGATTATGTGTTGAATCCTTTTAAGCCGTGAGAAGATTTGTTGCAGGTAGACGTTCTGTAGATTGCATTGCACTGTCCTTTTTCACATTTATAAGTAAAATTGTTTTTTTATTTCCATGACAAAAATGCATTACGCGGATTGGTTTCTGATTTCCTCTGCATTTTTGTGAGTCCTGGTCCTGGTCTGCCAGTTGCAAATTCATGAGTTCGCACTAACATATAATATGATTGCGCAATTTGTAAGCATATTGTCAGACCTCTGTCCTGTGTGTCTTCTGTTCCCGCCTCTTGTTTCCATATTTGGTTTGTTTCCTGTCCTCGTTTCATGTCATTATGAGTTAATTTGTGTCCAGGTGTGTGTTGGTGATTATGTGCTAATTACCCTGTGTATTTAAGTCCTGTCTTTTGAGTTCCATTTGGTCTGGTCTACTCGTTACTCCTGGTGTTCCTGTGTGTCTACCTTGCACTGTCTTACCTTGATGTCGTCATTAAAGACTATTATTTTGAAGTATATCCTCGTCTGCGTGTTCCTCGTTTCTCCCTGCTGTGTGCACCGTGACACATATTTGGTGTACTGTCCAGAGGGAGGTCTCCGAGCTCGGGATAGAGCCCGAACCCAGAGACCCCCCCCCCCATCCCAAGAATGGGATGAAATTAGATTAAGAGTGAGGAGTTGGGGTGGAGGCAGGATGCTGGAAAACTGTCATGCACACCTATACTAGTGTGCTGGTGTGGATTAGCCTTTAATTACCGTTCTATATTAATGCACTGCTTACTGAAATACACACACACACACATATCGGAGATCACGCAGCTCACACATGTAGGAGCAAAGAAACTTGTCACCGCTGCACTGTGACTTTTATTAGTTTAAATACTGAATCGATACTTTATATTTTCCAGCAACGAGAAGATAAAATCGCTGTTTTTGAAGTAAACTCATTAAACGCAAAGACGTGCGTACACGCAACTTTCATCTCTCTCTTTCGAATTGGCAATATTTGAGAAAAAGGTTTAGCGATTTCAGATTATTGGAGGGACTAGCCCCCCCTCAATATATATGGTGGTTATCGCCCTGATCAGACATGAAAATATATTGTGGCACTATCGTGCAGTTAGTAAAGATTTAATCTTTAAACTTTAGCAATGTTTTTGCAAACATTTCTTTGAATAATATGACCGTAAATATGAACACACGATTGAATGTAACATAAAACAAATGATAATTTTTCATTAAAATCTTTATTAATGCCAAAAATGCTTACATTTATGGGTCTTTTTGCTGCTGTAGCTGGTTTATGCTGAGATAATTCTACCCCTTCGTTTGAAGAGTGGTCCTGAAAAATCTTCATTTGAAGGGCTATCTGGCCTTTCCCCCTACCCCTATGCCTCCAACCAAAAGAGAATCGAGACCCCCTACCCCTTCACGTGAACGCGTGAAAAGGAGGGGTAAACGGTAGAAATGGGATTGGGCCTACAAAACCTGAGGCCACTGACATTGCTGTAAAAAGGTAACAGACTCGGAATCTAAAATTAAAGAATTACTGGACGCTACAGAAGGTACATGCAGAACCGTAGAAATATGTAATTCATAATGAACAGTTTGTAATGGCTATCACAGACCTGTGCTTCTTCGTTGACATCAAACAGGAATAACTTGTCAAAAGTGAAATGGGTTTCACTTTATTTTGATGGTCCCTTTAACACATTCTGTTGACTATAAGTAATGTTGCACCTACATATCTACTAACTCTCATTAGAGTGTTAGTAGAGTACTAGTAGACTGGTAGGATTAGGGTTAGAATAAGCTGACATTTACTTGAAAAGTTACTTATAGTCAGTAAAATGTATGTTGGGAGCCCATCACAATAAAGAGTTTGCAGATATTAAGCAGAGAGTCTACTAATCCTGTAATGAGAGTTGGTTGACATGTAGGTGCAGCGCTACTTACTGACAACAGAATGTTCAAAAGGGACCATCAAAATAAAGTCTTACCGTGAAATGAACTATCTGAGAGATCAGAACAGCTCCGAATATTATATATTGCATTTTGTGACACTATAGTGGGGATTTTTCCCCATTGTATTGTGATGGGCCAATACTGGTTCCAGATAGATGTCACTGTTAAGCATGCTTGCACTAGCGTTTCCATGCTTTCTTTGTGTTTTGTTTGTATTTGTAGTCTTTACAGTCTGTATTTGTAGACTTTATTTTATGTTGTTTGTGAAATGTTGATTTTTTTCTGTTTGTTTGAAACTGTTGTGGGCTTCATTAATTATACAGTGAGAACAATTAAATTTTGCTGCAAAGCTAATGCTGAAAGATAACAAGATTTAAAAAAACAAACAAATGTCTTCCAGGAAAGTTCCTCCTGCAGAGATAAACACTAGCCTATTTCGAGAACCAGGGAGAACTTCTGATCAAGAGTAAACTTTTAATTATTTCACTCCATTTTCAACAGTTTATTTCTTCACACACTTGGTGTCATGCCCCAAGAACATGATGTTCACATCAGTTGACCTAGATCATGAACATTTAAGAGTCTGGAGATCTGAGAGTCCTCTGTCCAGTGGAGATGTTGTGAAACTCTCAGTTATAATTTTTATGAAGTACATTAACTTGTTGAGAGAGCTCTGTTTTAAGCTTTAAGATTTTGTCAACTAAAAATATAATGTTAACATTTGTCCCTATATTATTAAAGAAAATATGCTGTGATTTAATAAATCCATCTTGATTTGGTCACATTTTAAATAATATAGTGACATATGAGTGTGTAAATATTTCCTCTGACAATGATTCAACTTCAAAATCAATATTGCATGAATAATGACATGCATTATAAAATCTGACATTTTATAAAATTTAGATTTTCTATGTCAGATTGATGGAGCACATTTTTACACGTCAATATTAATTTGTAATCAGAATTACCACTACGTTTATAAAAATTACAGATTGTATTTACAGATGCCTGATATGTCCATACTTAAATGCATGTATGTTTTTTGGAAAAACATGGAAGGGCATGGAAGGACGGATAACTTTGGGGAAAAAAAATGGACAGGTAAAACAGGGCCGGTTTTCAAGAGTCAAAACCTAGGGACAGATCCCTTGTGGAGAGCCAAACCTGAGGAGTAAACTAACAGCAAATTTAAATTTTGGGGTGAACTATCCCTTTACCAAAAACATTAACACAAGCAATACATTTTATCAAAGAGTAACTAACACAGTTACTAAATGAATACCGTGAATGGATAAGAAAGTAAAGTGCATAAGATTTGTAAATGCTTATCACTGATTTTGATGTTACTTGATGACACTATATATCAGGGATACCAGTCGGCCTACATTATTTAACAGTTTCTTTTTGTTTTCCGCAGAATAAAAGTCATATGGCAAGGTAAGTAAATGATGACTAAATTTTAGTTGCAGGTAAGAAAATGCACAAATATATTGTTTTACAAACTCACAAATACACACAGGTCATTTCGTGCAATTTAATGATGTTTTATTAACAAAGTTCGGGAGGAGCGCGTCAGAAACTTAGCCTAATTAACACAAGAGGAGGGCACTCAAGTTAATCAACACCATAGGTATAAATACAGCAGACTTACCTCTATCCTTTGACGGTTAATCAGCATCCCTCCACCACTCCATCTCCTCACTTTGAGTTCTTACTACACTTATACGGGGGGGTACTCTGGGTTCGGGCCATTCCCGAGCTCGGAGCCCTTCTCCGGACAGCACGCCAAATACACATTACCAAACTCCAGCTAATTATATGCAAGTGTGAACTCGTGAAATGCACAAATAAATGCTGAGACGTGCTATGACTAGTTTTTTGTTTGTATTTATTTATTGTAACTTTTGAGACTGTAATTTGGCAATGTTGATTCACAAATACCTGATGCATATTTAATTTAATTCACAAATAATAATAGTTATAATAGAAGTCCTTCTACTCCTTTCTTAGTTTCTGAGAAAATAAAAGGCAACCACCCTAAAACTATCTCCAGTTTGTTGGTTTTGAAGAGATAGTAGCTATGGAAAAAAATGAGCAAACAAAACGCATATAGCAACATAATGATGCTGCTGAGTGACAAGAATGCTAAAATTACCTTTCATTAATCTTTTTGATGAATCCTCTTTAAACAGTTTTCAGACCTGTTAGCTGCAGTAACTGACATTTTATGATGCGAGGTTTTCTAACACATAAAATTGACACCGCAGGGACTGTAGAAATTACTAGCTCAGCACATCCTAACACTTTAAAATATTTCTTCTTTCTCAATTTGAGTTAATTTCATTCAAAAACAAAGGATATCCTACTGTGCTGATTACATGAGATAAACAGCCCACAGTATAGCAGACTAAAGAGACCAATAAAGCTGCACACCATTAAGATGAATGAGAGTGTTTCCTGCCCCTGACAATAAGACTAAACACTGTCTTAAGATCTTGCACTGATCTTTGGATTTGTAATCAGATTCTAAAATTAACTCCATGTGAAGTCAAGAAAAGAAAGTGACCAATGTTACTGAGGTAGGTGGGCAAATAAATGTCAAATATATAATCTGGCAGAATATATGTACACAGTTATTACATGAAAGTGGCATGTTTCATCCATTAATATGATTGTCAGCATCAAGGCTTTGTTGTTTATCATGGCAGGATAATCAGTACTCTTTAATCAGTAAAATTATGCTTTATTAAAATGGAAAATGGAGAACAATAGAAAAGATTTCATGTGTAATTTTTTTGTTAAACTTTTAATAAAGTGTTATTAAATTGTATAAGTTTTATGATTTCAAATAATTAGACATGCTTTTTGATTGCGTTTTAATTTCACAATTAAAACAGGGGGGGAGGGGGGGGGGCAAGGAAATCCAGAAAAATTTATGGAAATTCCAAAGTAAGCATATGCCTATTCACTGTTATGATTAAGAGGGGTTCCTTGGTAAGTTTTCTCCCCTGTAAGGGGTCCCTGGCCCCAAAATGTTAGAGAACCCCTGATAGACAATGGGATGTGTTTTGGTACAGGACAGCCCTTAGCCACAACACTCCTTCTACCACCCCAGTCCAAAGAAGATCTGACCATTTCAGCGTCACACCCAGAGAGCTTGTGACGTTACATGGCAATACTAGAATGCTGGAGTTCAATGTAAACATTATTTTCATTATAACAGGAGCGACACCATGTAGACGTGGTGTCAGTTTAGGTTACTTTTTCACTTATTCTTTATTAACGTATCAGATTTTCTGATGAATTACATAATGATTCTGGCAGTAGGATTTGCTCCTGTGGTGAGCCAAGTTCATGCTCATTAGAGACGGCCCTCATGACAGCTATTTAGAGTTTAATGTCACTGTCATCCTGAGCTGAATGGGACCCTTTGAGAGGAAGGATCTTGGAGAGATGGAGCCAGCACATTTGTTACAACAACAGGCTTCAGTTTGTGGCGGGAACACTAAAGCATCCAGACGTTAAACAATGAGGGACGGCAGTATTTATAAACAGTTCACATTCACTGTGGCCCAATGACAGTGAGTACAGTGGATAGTGAGTATTTTTTATCAAGAATTAATTCAAAAGTGAATTTAAAAGTTCAAATCCCTAACCTTAAGTATTCATTTTTGTTATAACTGCACCATCTGTGCAATGAACTTGAATCATATCTTGAATAATATGAATCAATGATTCGAAACAAACCTTTCAGCTGTTATACCTTTTTGGATTGCTTGAAGAATAGGACGATCATTTTTGCTTATTATTAGTATGGTTGAATTGGATCATTGAAGGTCAGCTGCAAAGACATTGGTTAATAAAATGGGATTAAATACATAAAGGATATTTACACAATTAGCGTTACTTCTGGAACTCGAATGTTGCTCTTTCAACCCAGCAACCACCTTAGAAACTGCTCCTAAATGCCCTACAACAACCACCCAGGACACCCCAGCATTGTGGCGGTAGTTTTTGTAGAAATAGCACCACTCACTTTTCCAGTTTTGCAGACTTCTTTTTCCCTAAGCGTGTTTATAAGCTAATGCCTTCTGGATGTTTATCAAGACACTACAGCTTCCTTATTTCTCAGTTCTCTTCTTTGAAATACACAAGCTTATTTTTCTCACCCCCTGGTTTCCTCTCGAACCTCCTCTTTTGAAGCTCTCAATGGATGGTCTTCATTTCCCATGGAAACAATAGCTGTCGCAGATCTCAGCCTTTGTTTAGGCATTCCTCTGCCTGGCGGCAATATGAAGCAATTAGGTGCATGTGAGCAATTAGTGAACTGAGGTTTTTTCTGTCACACAGTGTTTTGTGGCTGGATGGCTCTCAGAGCTCTCACTATTTGATCTGACTACATCTATGCGACAGGTCTTATTGTGTGATAAGTTTACATCACTTCATAGTGTATATTAAACTTTAAAAAACCCTTTGATCTCAAAGCAAATCCCATCTATTATGTTGGACTCTCTTCAAGACATTCTAATATTTACCATCAATCTTTGACCAGATTATTGAATGTAAATTCGGCTAATAAATTACATTTGAACAATCTCTATCCCATGCTTTGCTCTTATCTCATCTACCTCTCTCCATCTCATCGTATGAATAGGTATGGTACTAACTGGTACATGCTTATATCTTCTCACTACGCCTGGATTTGTACATGAGTGTTTTATGTCAGCCTTCTATGCATTCCAAGCACTGTGCATTACAAGCATCTGACTGTGTTTGCATGGCAAACGTCATAGTAAAACGTTATCTCCCTTATCACATAAGCCGAGTGGCAAAACTCTGGTGCCTTCCTCTCTTGTCTCCTGGATTTTTCTTAGAAATTAAAGTAGTATTTTTTTAACAGAAGAGGTACACACACGCACACACAAACACCTTTCATTACAGATATTCACACCATTTATTATTTCAGTACATTTTTCAGTACAGTGCACTTACATTGTTGATGACTGACTCAGTCCTTAGCAAGGAGGATATCAGTGCTTCTGGATTGATGTTCTGTCACACTATTTTTCAGCTGATTTTTGCTGGAGGAGTTGTGCTGGAGGAGGAGTGTCTTTCTCTTTAAAAAACTTAAAAAGAGTTCTGTTGGATTCAAGTGAGGCAACATGTTTGAATTTTTTTGAAACTTTGGTCACACTTTATTTTAATTCTTCACACTTTATTCCAATTCTTACTATTAACTAAGTATTAACTATGACTTTTGCCTCAATAAATTCCTAATTTGCTGCTTATTAATAGTTAGTAATGTAGTTGTTTAGGTATGTTGTAGGATTAAGGGGTCTAGAATATGGTCATGCAGAAAAAGGCATTAGCCCTTTAACTGTCACCCACCAGTTTTAAACATCCAAACTTAAATTGTTATAATTCATCAACGCTTTTGAATACAGACCTAAGGTTGGACTCTTTTTAAAGAAGACAATCAGCAGATTATTGCAAAAGTGCAGTTGAAAAATGAATTTTCGGTCAGCGCCACCTATCGTGCAAGCATGAATTAGCCGATGGCGATCAATTTGTTTCGCTTTTGGTGTGAAAGCATATGGGGCCAAAAGTCTTTAAATATAATGAATGAAATTTGACCATGTCAATAACATGCACTGTTTGTCTGTGTTAAAGGGGTCATATGATGCGATTTCAAGTTTTCCTTTCTCTTTGGAGTGTTACAAGCTGTTTGTGCATAGATAAGATCCCTAAAGTTGCAAAGACTAAAGTCTCAAAACCAAAGAGATATTCTTGGCCACCAATGGGCGGACCTATGCAAATGATGCCCGGGCCACACATGATGCGACTGAAGTATTGTTTCCCGCTCGGCCAATGATGCTGGTCGTTAGACCCGGTATGGTGCGACCTGATCGATAAAGCTACAGTGCCACGTTTACTATCCCGATATCCACAGAAGACTCGGCCAAATATCTACACTGGTTTTGATGCTTACACGGCATCACATTACGGTAAGGGCCGTAACATTTCCATCACACGCTTGAGGTATTCGACCAATCACAACGCACTGGATAGCTGGCCAATCAGAGCAGGCCTCGCTTCTCAGAACGATGAGCTTTGTAAAAATTGATGCGTTTCAGAAAGGCGGAGCATAGAGGAGCAACAATGATGTACATTATGTGGAAAATAATGTGTTTTTTTAACCTTAAACCACATAAACACATTGCATTACACCAAATACACCAAATAATACATATTTACATTTAGCAGACGCTTTTATCCAAAGTGACTTACATTGCATTCAAGTTACAGTTTTTTAAATTTTATCAGCTCTTGCTTTCCCTGGGAATCGAACCCATGATCTTGGCGTTGCTAGCGCCATGCTCTACCATTTGAGCTACAGGAAAGCCTGTATAATAATGAAATAATGTTCTTTTTAGCAACGTCATACGACCCCTTTAATGTTACATAATGCACAGCAGCCAGTAGTTGCTGTATTTCAGACTATATTTGCATATGTAACACGATGGTATGTTGGTATACATCCAGCAGCCATATCACCTTGTAGCCCAAGACTGGTTGCCCACTGAAGCTAAGCAGGGTTGAGCCTTCTCAGTACTTGGATTGGAGACCTCCCGGGAAAACTAGGTTGCTGCTGGAAGAGGTGTTAGTGAGGCCAGCAGGGGTGCTCACCCTGTGGTCTGTGTGGGTCCTAATGCCCCAGTATAGTGACGGGGACACTATACTGTAAAAAAGCACTGTCCTTCAAATGAGACGTTAAACTGAGGTCCTGACTCTCTGTGGTCATAAAGAATATCAGGATGTTCTTTGAAAAAGAGTAGAGGTGTAACCCCGGCATCCTGGCATAATTTGCCCATTGGCCTCTGACCATCATGGCCTCCTAATCATCCCCATATACTGATTGGCTTCATCACTGTCTCCTCTCCACCAATAAGCTGGTGTGTGGTGGTTTCCCCCCTTACGATGTAAAAGCGCTTTGAGTGCCTAGAAAAGCGCTATATAAAACTAATTATTAATTAATTATTATTATTAATTATTAAATTATTATTAATTATTAACACATCATGTTTATTCATGAAGGAAGTTGTAATTGTACACTTGTATGCATGTATGCAAACATCAGACATATTTGTTCATGAGGGATAATGCATCAGTATGTTCTGTGATTTCAGTCATGCCATTTTTTGTTGTTTAGTTCAACGTTCTTTCTCAGAAGTCTTAACTTACATTTTAATATTAATTAATTTACTCAAGCACAGTAGATATCAGTAAAGAAATGCTGCAATAAGCTAAAGTACAAAGAAAGGATTAATATGTAGGTAAATCTAGAGGTAAATCTGCTTTAAAAAGTATTACACGTTCGAACACGGCCAGAATGTGTTGAGTTGCTTTGAGAGACACATTCAAATTTGTTGTCTTAAAGTAAAACTGCATCTTTACACATACAAAAGAAATGCATTCAAAATGGTCACGTTAACTTGGACAAACAGTGTGTGTGGACACGGTCAAATTTCATGTGTTCTGTTTAAAGACTTTTGGCCTCATCTGCCTTTCATACCATCCATCGGCAAATTGCTTTATTTTATCATGCCGCGCTCAGTGTGAAAGGGTCTTAACTCTATTTATTTAGCAACTACTTGTCAACTTCTTCTTCTAACCCTAACCAAACAGTCTACTAATACTCTAATAAGTGCTAGTTGACATGTAGTTGCAAAGTAATTTATAGTTAGTAAAATGTCTAAAGTAGACTATCAGAATAAAGTGTTGCCTATATAATTGATATAGCACAGAAGTAAACTTCTTTTTATAATGTTGATTAGCTTTCTAATGAAGTAAGCACACTTTAATTTTAATCTTAAAAAACTGAAATACAGTGTATAGTTGTCAAAGCATACTGAATGTGATTTTTTAACATCATGAGCTCTGAGCCTTTTTTTTTCTCTCTGTGTTCCTAACATCGTAAAAAGATGACTTGCATGTTTATAGTGATCTGACAGGCAAAGTGTCTGGATTAATGGAACACAGCCAAGAGACTCAAGTGTCTCTGATTGCTTGACATGAGATTTATGAAGAGTCTTTTGACTTCTGCCCTGTACAGTCCATTAAAGACCCATTACTCATCCTACACATATCTCAGAGGGAGTGAAATGAGTTTTTACTGAGGTTTTCAGAACTAATGTTTGCTAATCAGTCCTTGCTCACATAACACACTCAGCTGAGTGCACATCATTACTCAACATAATTACTTTAAACACTCTGAAAAATGTAAAATTATTGCAGATTGGTTAATGCTGATACAAGCTCCTTCAGCAGAACACAAAGTACAAACCAACAGCAATGGTAAAAAATCAAAATCAAAATAAATAAGAAAACAGATTTCTAACCTGTCAACATTATCTGTGTACAATGAAAACCCTGGGGATTTGTAAACAGAAATCAGTGATATCATTTAAAAGCTATAATAATTAACAAATTGGAAAAATTCTAATTTCTCATGGTTTGAGTAGCTCAGACGTGCAGTACTTCTCTTAAAGGTGTCTGGTTTGCTCTGTTGAGTACCTACAAAACTCTTTTAATCTTTTGTCAGCCTGTTTACGCTTCACGTATCTAAAAGGGCGACACTGTGTGCTTCATGCAAGTTATCAGTATCAGTGTAAATACTGTAACTAAAGAGACAATTGAAAATATCTGTGACAAGAGTATTTTACAACTGAAAATAGGTCAAGAACTGTATTTCAGATAAGAAATTAACACAAGGGGTATTATGGTAGTAATATAGAATATAGAGTTAAATCTATATAGAACAGAATCATATCTAAACCCCCAATTATTCCGTTATTCAAATTCACAAGAACAGATAAACCTGAAATAAGGTCATTTTAACAAGCCAAACAGTAGTGAAAATAGTTATAAAATAATTATGAGAATGCAGATAATGTGTGATTTATGATTGGGTCATATCTTTATTGGCACAGGCCCTAGATCAACAGTTCTCTGTCAGACATATATATCTACAAAGCCAGGACTTTTTCAGTCACTGGGATTACATGTTTATCTTCTGCAGATACTGATGTTCTCCAGTTATATGACCAAAGAGTGCCAGAATATGGCATTGTTTATACTCTGTAATTTGTGGCGTTAAATGTTTCTGTGAAAATTACACTTCATTGCCAGCTATATAAGAGCTAATTTACCACTTTGGCTTTTGATTCAGTATTGCTAGTTATATATATATATATATATATATATATTATATTCAAAATGCAGTACAGTATGATTTTAAAGGGCAATATAAACATCTGTTTAGACAGGAACTGTACAGGTGCAGTTTAATTCACAGTTAGTACCTAGAGAACAAAAATGATGAATTAGCCAACAGGAAACCCTAAACAATGTAAACACACGTTCATGTGCTTCTAGAGAGATAAGGCACACACAAGTTCATTTCCAGCAGGAGCCAGATAAATCCTCAAAGCCCTGATAGCAGATGTCCTTTAAAGACTTTATTTTGGCAACACGAATCAGATGTTGAGTGCAGTTAGCATTAAAACAATATGAGAAAGAATGTGCGTTAAGTTTTACATTTTGGTGTCATTCCCAGCAGGAACCTTGATGCCTATTTGATGTCAAGATGCTGTAACGTCATTTTAAATTCACTTTGGACTGTAATTTCTGCCAGTGCACTGAACAAAATAGCTTATCTTACTTAATATTTTTGTCTTGTTTCTAGTCAAAATATCTAAAAATTCTTAAATCAAGATACTTTTACTAGATCAGCAAGATGACTTAAGATATTTAGTCTTGTTTCCAGGGGGGAAACTAAATTAAGTGCATTTTGCTTAAAACAAGTACAATTATCTGCCAGTGGGGTAAGTAAAATATTCTTAAAACAAGAGTGTTTTACTTACCCCACTGGCAAATCATTTTACTTGTTTTAAGCAAAATGCACTTTCCCCTGGAAACAAGACTTCTTAAGTAATTTTGCTTGATTTAAGAATTTTTAGATATTTTGACTAGAAACAAGACAAAAATACTAAGTAAGATAAGCTATTGTTGCAGTGTGGCAATTAGGTGAAAATAAGAAGTTAATTGGTTTAATTTATATGTAGGCCAATGTGTTTAATGTTCAATTTAAATCAAATCAACGTCACGTCAAGGTTTTTTTTACATCAATTTTGATGCCAATTTGATGTCTTTTCAACATTAGTTGCCCACTGGGTTGCTTTACTTTGAAAAGCAAAGCACAAAATACAGCTCAGAAAAAGTTAGTTCAGAGAAAAGGACTTGAATCAGTTCTTTGCATATGCCATTTGGTTTGGGGGGTTTTATGCAATGCAATGACATTCATACGTTATGAGTGTGGCTTAAGAGTACAAATCATTTCTTGTGCTACTGTAGAGAGAGGTTCAACTTGCTGTTACTTTGCTCTATTGTGTGTGTGTTGTTTTTGTGTGTTTGTGTTTGTGTTTGTGTGTAACTAGTTACTCCCCAACACTGTTAACAAATATATAAAATTGTAAAAATACAGACATTTTGCAGAAAGTCAGGAAATGGTTATACCCAATTTATTTATTTATTATTTTATTTTTCACTTTTGGGGACATTTTTGGTCCCCATGAGGAAAAGAGTGCATAAATGTCTTTTCTTTTTTTTTGCACAGGTGCTTTTTTTATTTTTACAGAAAGTTTTCTGTGAGACTGATAGAATACCCTTACCAAAAGGTAGTATACTTCAAGTTTATTTTATTAAGTATACTTAAGTAAAGTTCAAGTATATTTTTAAGTATACTTTATGTAGTAAGTATACAAATATCAGTGTACTAGTAGTATACTTGTAAGTGTACTATTTCAGTACTCCTTGGGACTAAATTGGCCCATTTTCTAGTATTTAAAAGTATACTTTTAAGTATACTTTAAGTATAACAGTAGTAAACTTTGAGTACACAACTAGTTTACATCAATGTGTTTAGCTTGTAATGCAACTACACTAAAAGTGAACTTATAGGTATACTGATAGTTTACTAATTAAATACTTGTAATAGCATGTTTAGTACACTTTGAAGTATAGTCTCAGTAAACTACTAGTTTAGTAGTTTTATACTGCAAGTATACTCGTAAGTTTTCTTTAAGTGAACTTTACATCATACTTTAAGTATACTACTATGTCCCTATTTATTAATTTGTACATATCTTGTTATATGAAAATCTGAACATACATCAAAAAGAAAGAACAGGGTATCTGCTTGTAAACAATTACATTTTATTCTAGCTTCATGAATTCCTATTTATAAACACTTGAATGTGGGTAAGTTTCATAAAAAAATAAAGAAACAACATTTTGAACAAAAAGCTGAAAAAAAGGCTATGAATTGGATTCAGAATGATAATCAAAACATAAATGGAGTCGATCAACACCCCAAAGCTTGACTATCATTATTACCTCTTCATTGGTGATATTTTATTCGTTACACAGTTTTGATGCTGTTTTATGTCTGATGATCATGTTAGACTACGGCTGCATCCGAAAACTTAGGCAGCTGACTTGCTGCCTCGCTGTCTTATGAGGCAATGACTTTACAGGCAGTGTTTTTGCATGAAGGCACCTCATGAAACTGATTTCGGACAAGCTTCTGAGGCAGCGTAACGGTTTAATGATCTATAACAAAATAGAACGAGTTTTGCTGATAACTAAACGAATATTTGATTATTATAATACTAATTTCTGCTAGAAATAACATCAAAAGTGCAAACAGATAATCAGAAATATACATTTACACAAACCAAGGGCATAGGTTTGCTTTCGACATTGGTGGGGACATAAACAGTTTTTTTTTTTTAATAGTATGTTTAACAGACAATAATTACACAATTATGATTCTGTGAACCAACAACATCAGCATCAGAGCGCTGGGTGTAATCACACATCACTTTATTTTAATATTAATCAAATTGGACCCAGAATGATTCTGAAAGAATACTCTGCTGTTGCTGTAGTAACTCGTACGCATCTGATTGACAGATAAACTGCACGCTCTTATATCAGTTGTTTTTTATTTTGTGGATATTTCAGCTAACAGTTTGATTTGTACATTCAGTTGAACAACATTCATTTAAAGTTAAAGACTGTCAGCGGTGAAATCCTGCTGCACCACACTTACTTACTGCTGCCACTTACATAGTTTACAAAAAAAAAAAAAATCACTTTATATTTATCCCAAATTATTGTTGATGTTCATGACTTTATCCTAGGCTGAAAGATTGTGTATCTTTCCGCACAACGTTTGTCTTTCTGTCCGTATGCTTTAGGAGCTAATAATAGCCATAGATCGCGCTTTCTCTTTCCGTTTGCTCTGTTTTGTCAAACAAACATCACTTCAAACTCATCGATGCACCTTTGTTCATTCCTGAAGTGGGCTTTTATATTAACTGTTTTGGACTGCTGTCTTGAATTGGGTGCAATCCCTGTGAGTTGTTCTAAACGCGGCTGTGCTTCTCGTCCGGTGTGTGAATACATTCCGCACATACATTAAATGCGCGTCCTTGAGAGCGCGCAGTTTTCTAACGTATTTACTTTTTAGGTAATATCAATGATATGACGTTTCAGATGCATCTGAAATGACAAAAACATATACATACATATATTTAATTATTTGATCAAAATTATTGCTAGGGACAGTTTGGTAGTGGCTGGATATTGGTAGGGACACGTCCCTAGCGTCCCCACCTAATTCTACGCCCCTGACACAAACTAACCACCAAACTCAACTTTCAGACGCCATCTTTATTTTTTAGCTCAGCCATCATGGAATGTAACGCATAGGATTGTGGGATATCAAAGGAAGCGAAGGATACATCTATGCTGCCTTCAAAAATCGATCAGGTGAAGGTATCTCATGAGACAGGAAGTGAAGCTAACTTTGTATTCGGACGTGCCTTGATGCATTCCTACCTTGGAATGTGTCCTCCGAAGACAGCATTTCTCAGTTTTCGGATGCAGCCGTACATGTGGAAGCATCTGTTGTTTCTTCTTCACTTGTATTTTGGAAATTCTGTACAGAAGATGTGTAATAGCGCCCCCTACCATATAACAATAAAAGCACGGATTCTAGGAGCACAAGTATAGCTCAAATATATTTAGACTTTTTAAGTTTAAATCAAGTATACTTAAATGTCACTTTAAGTATATTTCTGAGAAGTACATAAAGCCCATTTCTGAGAACTACATAACAAGTAGGCTAAAAATATACTTTCCAATTTTTAGTTTAAAAGAAGTATACTAATAGCACACTTGAATAAACTTCTTTTTCATAAGGGTATACAAATTGTACAGAACAAAAATGTCTATGAAAAGTCCCCATAAAACATGGAAACCCAGTGTGTGTGTGTGTGTGTGTGTGTGTGTGTGTGTGTGTGTGTGTGTGTGGGCGGGTTTATGTGGTTTATGAGGACACAAATTTGTATAATAACATGGGTATGACAGAGGTATTACAATTTGAAGGTGTTTTATGAGGACACTGCCTATGTCCCCGTAATTCAAAAGGCTTAAAAAACATACTAAATGGTGTTTTTTTGAAAATCTAAAAATGCACACAGTCTCCTGTGAGGGCTAAGTTTAGGTGTAGGGTTGGTGTAGGGCAATAGCACATACAGTTTGTACAGTATAAAAACCATTACGCCTATGGAGAGTCCCCATAAACCACAAAAACCAACGTGTGTGTGTGTGTGTGTGTGTGTGTGTGTGTGAGTAAAATAGAGGGAAAGAATTTAAGCTCACTTTCACTCCCATGTTGTGAACTTTATGGGAATTGTCCCCTATTGTATGCTGAAAATTGCTGAAAAGTACTTTTATTTTTCTGTTTGACTTTTACAAACTGTCCAGCCAAAATTTTGGTCACAGCTGAGTTCATTGATGTATCTCATGGTCCTGAAAGTTCAAAGTGTGCAGAACTGTAATCTCGACAAAGGGTGAAAACTTTGAAGTGAACTAAAATGTAAGTTTCGATTCATGTAACATTTTAAGTCACTACATACTTTCCAATCTTAGCTTTGATGAAATTTCTATTATTATAAAATGTGAAAAATAGTAACAATCCACTAGTTTGTTCTCCAAGTTGGAACAGAATAAAAGTTTAGCTGCTTGTAGTCTTTAAATCAAATGGAGATCGATGTTTAAATAAGGCCAGATTATGCCCTTCTCTGACTTGTAGAGTTGACGAGGGGTAAGAAAAACTAAGGATTTCTCATTAATTTTGCCTGCCTCTTCTCCTCTCTCTCACTCACTCTTTCTGCCCCCATAGCTTAAACCCGCCCCCTGTTTCATTAGCAGGACCTGCCCTATAAATACTCTCTTTTGGCAGAGAAACTTACTCAGTGCCCTCAGAAACCCCCACACTAACACATCCGTGTGCCCAGAGCTGCCAGTCATGAAGGAGCTGAAGAGCAAGGCGTTCTGGAGGGCCGTTTTGGCCGAGCTGGTGGGTATGACCCTCTTCATCTTCCTCAGCATTACAGCTGCAGTTGGAAACGCCAACAATGACAAACCAGATCAGGAGGTCAAGGTGGCACTCGCGTTTGGCTTGTCCATCGCCACTCTTGCCCAAAGCCTGGGTCACATCAGCGGAGCCCATCTGAATCCAGCTGTGACGCTGGGCTTGCTGGCCAGCTGCCAGATCAGCTTGCTGAAGGCTGTGATGTACATCGTGGCCCAGATGTTCGGTGCAGCGCTGGCGAGTGGCATCGTGTATGGCGTCACCAAAGGGGATGCCCTGGGGCTAAATACGGTGAGTAAGCTGATCTTCAGTATCTCTGCTAAGACACCTGTCTTTGACTGCTCTGTTTACATGATTGCATGAGTCGCTTACTGTAGTTCCAATTCAGTTTTTCTTTCTAGTTTAAAATATGTACATTTTTCAATGAATCTCCAAACTGGAATAATCTGTAATTAAATGTCAATTTTAAGTCTAGGAAATGTATGATTTGTAATTTCACGAATAAATAATTAGTTACAAAGAAAGATGTAGATATTTAGAATTTTTCTACACTGTTAAAAATATATCAAATCTGAATTTGGTTTTATGCAAGTCAAAAATATGAACAAATCTAACTATATTAGGTTAAAGCAAGAACATGCATTTTAAGGTTCAGATAACACACACACACATCACCTTTAGGTAACAGCTTTGTATTTTCACTTTTTTACAGTAAACTGCTGCTGTTCATATTACAGTTTATACTGTATTTTACCTCTTGGAAAAAAAGTTTAAAAATACAAAACATCAACAGCAATCAGTAAACAAAGCAACCCAGTGCCCGGTTTATTGTAGTTATAAATTATATTAGACTTTTTTATGATAATATATCTGTAAACTGATTCAAAATATTAATGAAACTATAATAGTTGCTCACTGATACTAAAGCAGCACTGCTCGGTGCGTCAGAATCAGTCACTGTGAAGGGGCGTGTGGGCTGACGATACTCTTATCATCTGTCTTCAGAGGCGGCGTTCTTTCCAGTGATTATGTTTTCTTTTCTAGAAGGCGTAATGCAATTATTTGCTTTGCCAGTAAACAGAGTCATATCATGTTATTGCTGAGTGACATCAGAAGGCTGTCCTCTCTTACTTGCATAAATGTGCATTTAAATTTACATTATTATTCCTGCTTATATCCTATTGTATAAGTGATCAAATGAGTCTCTTGAGTGTTTCCTCTGTTTTAAATGGATTGTGATGCTTATGCTTGCAAATACTTGATTAGATATACTGATTGGTCATTTCAATCTCCACAACAATCTAACTAAATCTATTATTTATTTACAGATCAGTCGTGATATTTCTCCCGGTCAAGGTGTTGGTATTGAACTCTTCGCTACCTTCCAGCTAGTGTTGTGTGTCATAGCAACCACTGACAAAAGAAGGCGGGACGTGACGGGCTCCGCCCCTCTGGCCATCGGCCTCAGTGTTTGTCTGGGCCATTTGACAGCTGTGAGTAATCAGCATTCACTCTTCTGCCTCTTTTCTGCATCAGCATTCCTGTAACTGTTGTAAATATTGCCAGTGTTACCATATGAATACATAAAGCAACATGACATATATAGAGTGATGTTTAAGTATGTAAATTAGTTTCTGCTTTAAGAGAAATAAAAATAAAGTAGCATAACTGATTCAAAAATGGGCAGCTTAATCACCCATTACTCCTTTGTTTTTCTGTGTTTAGATCAGTTTCACGGGATGTGGGATCAATCCGGCTCGATCCTTCGGCCCTGCAGTGATTCTTCGAGATTTTACCAACCACTGGGTAAAATTACATCTCTGTTTTCCCCTTTGAAAATTAATACATTATATCTAAAAAAAAAAAGAATAGCTAATTAATATGTTAAATGTAAACCATTTAGGATCTTATAAGAAGACAGAATCAGCTCATGTTGAACTTTTATAGTTAATAAGTAACAATTATATTGTTTTAGATGAATGCCTAGTCAAGAATAATCTATAGTTAACATAGTTAAATCACATGATTTTGTATTGTTTGCTAAGGGTTACTTATTAGTGTACTTAAAGTCCCAGATAGCACATGTACATGCAGAGACGTCTATTTAAAGGGACTATTCATCCAAAAATGAAAATTCTCTCATCATTTACTCATCCTTAAGTTATTTCAAACCTGTATGGGTTTTGTTCTTCTGTTGAGCATGATGATATTTTGAGGAATGTGAGTATCAAACAGTTTGTTATGGAAGTCAATGGGGATCGGAAACTGTTTGGTTACCCAAAGATCTCCTTTTGCTTTGGGCAGAAGAAAGAAACTCATACAGGCTTGAAACAACTTGAAGGTGAATAAATGATGACAGGAATTTAATTTCTGGATGAACTGTCCCTTTAAGGTCTATCTTTTCATCTGGTAAACATATTGTTTGCTCACCTGCAATAGGGTGTTAAATAGCCATAATAAAAATGTACTTAATATATTTATGAGATATTTGTACACAAAGACATCTTAGAGATGAAGTTAGTGACATGAACAAACCCCTTACCTCAAGTATGTTTGATATGGACATGAATGATACCTCGAATTTGGCTTGTTGAGAAGAAATTAGCTATTAAAAAATCTGATTACACTGCATACTTACATTGGAGGAGGACTCAAGTCATATTTGGAGACCAGAATATCAGAGAGTCTGGCAGTGACCTTTGACCTGGGCCAGTAAGCAAACCCAGAATACAATACATTGGGAGAAAGAGAAAAAAAACACAAATTATTTTGATGGTCCTCATTTGAAATACTGTTGACTATAAGTGTCTTTGCAAGTACGTCAACTAACTCTCATTAGCGCTAGGCTCTCATTAACCCAGGCTAGGGTTAGGGTTAGTAGACTAAGTTGAAATGCACTTGCAAAGTTACTTATAGTCAGAATGCCTAAAGTGGACCAAAATGTGGTGTAGAAACAATTTTCAGTCAGAAATTGCCAGTATATTTCACAAACAATTACAAAGAAATGGCAAGTAACATGTTTAAACGAATTAAACAAAATTTTGAAGTTGAAAAACTTACTCCAATAAAATTTTAAAAGTAGTAAAACATACTTCAACAAAATTTAGACTCAAAAAACATAAATAAACATAAAAAACAAACATTTATAGTAGCAACTGACCATATGCACTAACAACAAATCAGAAAAGCTTCACATTTTAGCACCAGTAAGCACCCTCAGGAATGTTTTATATGATATTACATAAGTGATCCCACCGCAGAACCTGATTTTACCAAGTGCGACATGTTCTTGGACCAACATCTTTGTTGACCCTGGAACAACACTGTGATTAACCAATCAGATTTGAAGAACCAGTTTATATTTTTTTTGTGAAATTTAGGCTTACAATCAGTGTTTGGTGCTTGTACATCAGTGTCATTCATCTATCATTTCCTCTGATTTTAGGGATTACTCGTGGTTAAGGTTAGGTTTAGGTGTAGGGATATGGTCAAGACTAAATGTTTGGATTAAAATGCTGTTCCAGGGTCAACAAAATATGTTGACCTAGGACAGGGCCGTAGCTAGAGGATTGGGGGCCCCCTGAAAAGATATTGATGTGGGTCCACCACACACACACATATCATATATTGTACAATATACAAGCATGGAATCAAATTGCATGCTCTTTTTGTGGTTTTCATAATATCTCAGTTATACAACTAATAAAATATTAGAATTATTCACAGAACATGGGCCTATATAGTAAAATTCCTGGATTTTGTGGGGCCCCCTGGGCAGTGGGGGCCCCTAGAATTGTCACCACCTTTCACCCCACTAGCAACGGCCCTGACCTAGGAACACATCTAACTCAGCAAAGTCAGGATGTGACGATCCCACCAACAAACACAAATAGACTTTTAAATATTTTTGAATTTGTTGTTTCCATTCGATGTTTGAAATGATTTCTCTACTGTTTTCAGGTCTATTGGGTAGGCCCTATGTGTGGAGGAGTGGCAGCTGCGCTGGTCTATGACTTCCTTCTCTACCCTAAACTGGACGACTTCCCCGACCGCATGAGGGTGCTGGTGTCCGGCCCGGCCACAGACTACGACGTCAACGGTGACGATCCCCCAGCTGTTGAGATGACATCAAAGTGATATGATACTCTGCGTATTTAGTGTATGATATTCTTCAAGACCACAAAACATCTGTAAATATAACTGTTTTTCCCACAGGCAAATAGCATTAATTTTAATTGACTATATGACAGTGTGGAATTGCAAATGTAAAACCATCTTTGTAGTTGTTCAAAGGGACAGCTGGCATTTTGTATTGACTGATTAGAATTTTGTATTATTGTTTGTACTCTTATTTAGTGAATCAGTATGTACCTCAGGAAATTTATACAGTTTTCACAATTTTTTTTTTCTCAAACACTGTGTTTTTGTGAACTTTTTCACTTTGTATTGTGTTATGTGTACACTATGATATTGTTTTTGTAATTAAACTTCAGAATGTTTCATCCTAAAGTGTTTTTCTTCAAATTACAAAAATTGAATTCCAAGACAAACGATTTAAATATTAGTTGATGTTTTTAAGTCGCACATATGGAAGGGTTAACCAAACACATATCAATCAAATACATTTTTTGAATCAATAATGGAGGAGTTACTTTGGAAGGTGCATCCATCAAATTTGGAAAAAGCCTTCTTTGTTTTAAAATGTGGACGACTTGCCGTATAATCCACTGGTGGCAAGTCGAAACTGAACACAAGTGCAGTTTATTTTCAGATAGTCAAATATGACATAAACAGAAATAAATGAAGAATTGAGGTAGAACTAAACTATGAACGTGAACCTGTACCATGATTTTAGAAACTCACTGACAGTGGGTAAACTCAAACAAAAGGACAAGGGAAACAAGAGGGCTATAAATATAGGGCTAATTAGGGTAGCGAGACACAAATGAGAACAATCAGGAAATCACAGAAGGGAAACAGGAACTACAACTACAAACTAGAAGTCTAGATAACAAAACAAGAGCACAAAAGACACAGAACCCTGACAGCAATATTTCACTTTTCAAAGAGGCCGTATGTCCCATAAGCTTTTTTTATATATTTATGTAGTCTAAGTCTTTCTTGAAAAGCATCTGCTAAATTAATAGATGTATTGAACCTTCTCTAATCTTGCCTGGGTCCTAATGAGGAGAGTAAAAAAAAGAAAAATTAAGCTTTTTTTAAGCATGTGTTTTTGAGGAAACTGAGAAAAGTGCATAATTTAAATGACATTTTTGGGAGGATTTTGGAGTGAAATGTGACCTGTTTATTTTTGTATGTGTGTGTAAGTGAACTTGATGCAATTATGAAGCATATCAGAGAACAATCTTGGTGTAACATAAGCCATAGAGCAGCATGAAACAGTGTGTGATACACGCTTATCAAAGAACTGCCTGTACAGCAAACACCAAAAAAAGTTCATTTCTTCATTTTGCAGCGCCCATACACATGTACTAACACTATTTCGTAATTTCAAACATTTATATACAAGAATATCAATATTACTCAAATGATGTAATTGTTTAAACAATTTATCTAACTGATGTTGATTTTTAAGACCACGTCCTAGTTTCATTGGCTGTGATATTGTTTGGTAATGATTGACCATGATTTTCTTTCATTTCGGCTTCTCTGAAGAGGGAAGCAAAGTGCTGTTTTTAAACAAGAGAATGATGATGTGAAGAATCTCAAAGTCAATAAACAATAAAACTCAGTCCACACATGTACGGAAATATTTGATACAGGTGAAGAAGCCATCTCATGCTTCTGGAAATGGTGTTTAATGATGTTTAATGGACTAGTAGCCACCCATGGATAAAGCCTGGAAGCCCACCTCCCTCCTTTGTGCATCTTATCCTGTCTCGTATCCTGTTCCACACCAAGGAATGTCGCATCTCTTTTTTCCTTATTGTTCCCAAGGTCATGTAGTAAACCAGTGTTCTTGAATGAGTAGCCTGATGATAAATAAATAATAAATAAATAATTCCACAAAATACATTTTGCATTTATAGTCAAGACAACTTGTTAAAATATTTTGTATTGAATTTAGAAAAACATACTTTTCATTACAAATTATAAAAGTTTAATTGAATTGACCATTTTTGGCAGCTAATGAACATTAAAAATGTTGACAGCAGCCCTATCCTAAACAGCACCTTAAGGGGCCATACACATGTCACGTCTTTTGCACGCTCAAGTTCGTTATTTCAAATGTAGACGAGCGACGGTCGCAATGCTCATGTGCTGCGATGCGTTCGTTTTTCACCACAGTGAGATGAAAACATCTCAACTTTTCAGAAAGCCACAAGTCACAAGGTCATGTAGCTGACCAATCAGATTCATCCTTTTGGTAAAAACATTTAAGCCAAGATGGAGGAACAGCTGATCATAGCTGTTCAGGGATAACCATTTTTAAATAAATTTAGTAGCAGAGCTACTGTCCACCAAAGCATTTTTCACCAAGGATTTTTTTAATTGTTTTGGGAGCACTGTTTTTTTAAAACACCAGGATCACGAAATGCTGAGCATCTATTACATGCTGAGCATTGAGAGCTTGGTTGTTTTTTTCTGGGTGGTGAGAGTTGAAGAACGTTCAACTTAGAGTAAAACACAGCACTCATCCCTGTCACTTTTTAGTCAGCCGTCCAATCACAGTGGAGGAGGGGCGGGGCAAAAACCACACCAACCAATTGCCACATCCTGGTTGTTCAACAGCAAGACGACAACAAGAAGCACAACAATGTAATAAAATCATTTAAAACAAGGGCCAGAGCCAGTACTTTACAGTCTGTCAACATTTTTATATTCAGAAATAAATTATCTGCAAAATCAGATTATCCACGGATATTCTATATCATATCAGCCAAAGCGTCTCAACTGAAAAAAAAACACTGTGCCGCAGAAGCGCTCTCAAGCTCACAGCTAGGTGGCTAAGCTGGCTAAAAACGCATTGGCGAACACACGGCCTAAACCTTTGCCGTATTCCACACTTTCTTTACGTAATGTCTCTTCAGGAGCTCTGCGGTGGAGCTCACCTCATGCAGTATTATAATCCTGCGATACTGGAGGCTGCAGTTTCAGGACTCCATTTTTAGGAGCCTAGTTTTTGTGACAGCGCCACCTATCTAATAGTACTCCATCAGAGGAGACCTGATTCAAACCTGAAACAAATAGGTGCAAAGACTGCTAGACCCATGGAAACGATTCAGTTTTATTATCTTCCTATCTAATTTTTAATGATGTGATTTCAAACTTGAATTGTGCGAGGCTTCCTGTGTCATCCACTTCCAGTAATTTTTAGCTGTACAAAAACATTCAGTTATGCTGCTAGATGTTGCAGACTGGTATTTGTTATCATATTAGTTTAATTTATTAACGTAATCATAAACACACTAGTTTGTAGCAACTATTTTAAGGTTTATTACACTTTAAGTCGGTTGCACACCAGACAAGACACCAATCCACACTGCGGGTAATAAAAATCAAGTCTCATGCATACAAAGAAAACAGCTTAAAAAATAAGGTCTTTCATAAGGGCTCATAGATTGAAAAAAAAAATTGATTTAAATATTTCAAGAGGCTTACCAACAGTTATGTTTAGTGTTTAGGGATTGGTTAGGATAATATATCAATTAAAGTTTAAACATTTAAAACCTAAATCATACATGAAAATTAATAATACAAATATATGATTGAATACTAAGTGCTATAAATTAGTGTAAACTGCTAGTTTAAAAAAAAAAGATGGTCATGCACCTGCTTTGATCCTTCAAAAGATCTGACGTCTAATATTTTGCTCTAACATCTGGAAGTGAATACCATTATTTGGGTAGCATTTTATTTTACAGTCCTGCTCCACATGTACAAACCATGTAGTTATTATAGTAATTACAATAACTAGGTAATAACTAGATACTAACCCTGAACCTACCCCTAAACCTAACCTTAACCCATGTAGTTGCTTTATATTACTCAGTACTTTCTTAGGTAAGTACACTGATTTTGGGACAGTTTAAACATTGCTTTAAATTATGATTTTGCCATAATTGGCAGAACATGAAATATTCTTCTTGAGTCACGGTGCCATCTTGTGGTATGATTGACAGGAATGCCCAGAGGACTCCTGTAGCTCAACCAGCAAAGCACAGCGCTAGCAAAGCCAAGCACATGGGTTCAGTTCCCAGGGAGTACATGTACTGATAGAATATAGACCTTGAATGCAATGTGAGTCTCTTTGGATAAAAGTGTCTGCCAAATGCATAAATGTAATTATAAACTCAGATTTTCCCACCACTGTCTTTGATTCAAATGCAGCATTAGGTGCTGCCACCAGTATTGTCATTACCATCACAACCAATAATTTTGCCACTACATTTTGATCAAAAGTTACAGAGGAGGTTACAGAGTACAGAACGGTATCAGTGCAGAGCATGCTTGAGATATGTAATATGCAAATAAAACAAAGATAAATCAAGGTAAATAACTTGTGAACAGAGTGTTTATGACATCAACAGTTCTGGAAAAAGACTCACTAAATCAATGCAAATTATCCTCAATTTATTTCATATCTGATTAATCCAATCATAGTGTTTGCTTGATGCCTTTGTTCCCAAGATATAGATGTCAACTCGTTTTTTTTTTTCTTTTCTTTTCTTTTCTTCCTTACACTGTAAGAGTAGTATGTTGACAACATCTTAAATATCATAGGGTCTCATTTCTTTCTGGATGTCCTAAAGGAGAATAATTGACAGAAAATCAGAACAGTTTGTCCAGGAAAGCGTGAAACTACAAAAGACAAGTTTCTTTTGTCAACTACTGCTGTTGAGTCTCTTATCAGTGTCTATATTTGTGTATTTGTGTCTATATTTGTGTGTGCGTTCCCTCTCCTGCGTGTGTGTGTGTGTGTGTGTCTCCAAAATGTAACAATTTTCCCAAAAGTCTTATTTTGTGATAAAAATATGTCTGTGTACTTTAAAATCTGTGGATGTGTGGGTGTGGGTGTTCCCTTTCCTAGGTCTATAGAGTTAGTCCTTTGATGTGAAGTATTCGTTTGCGTATATCTCCAAAATGTAACAATTTTCCCAAAAGTCTTATTTTGTGAGATAAAAATATCAGGCACTGAGACAAATCCTTACTTTAAAATGCACATTGTGTGTAAATAAATAAAACTAAAGAAAATATAGCTGAGGAAATGTAATGCAATGCTGCATGAGCATCTTAGTACCCAGCCAGCGGGTGCAGAGATGATGCAATTCAATTTTCCCAGCATGTTTTACTTCAGACTTTTAAATTAGAGTTAATGTTGAAATTAAGTGTTATTTTGTGCACACGATTAATATATGGGGAAATCTGTTAGTGTTTAATGTCCTCTTATATTGGGATTTCAATTTGTTTAAGTTGGTTGCAATGGTATTTCCCTATATTAGCACATTAGGACATTTGGCCTACACACATGCACAAACAAACACCTAAGCAGGCAAATATACAAATAAACTTGAATTGAATTGAATTGAATTGAAATTAGACTTTTTATAGGGTTTTATAGGGTACATTGGATTACAATGCAGTGCAAGTGTTTTCTATGGCAACTGTGACAATTTCTACACTGGACGCATCAAAGTGAAAGTTACAAAGAACAGGGCATCAGATGACTTTTGGCAACTTGGTACATCGCATCAACTTGTAAGGATATTTTTTGTGTTCTCAATAGTCAAAAAGGCTCATATATGACCTTAAATCTATTGATGTGCACAGGTGAGAGTTCATTTTAGGGGTCAGGGTCAGGTAATTTTAGACTGATTTATTGGTTTTCGATTCATGAACCAAGCATCTAATGTGGGTTAGAGATCTGAGCTAAATTGCAAAAATTTAATTTAAGAGCGTAACATCTCCCAGACATGCAGAACAGGGTTCCTCAGAAGGTGGCCTATGGGCCAGAGACACAAATGTTTGGCCTGTGTCCCATGCTGAAATCAAATGTTTATGTAAGTTTACTGTATGCACCAAGCACAATCTGTGACAATTTTAGTTCATAGAAAACAAAAAAACTAAACAAAAAGTCCCAAAAACACACTATACTACTTAAAAATGTGGGAGTGTAGAAATGTTCCCAAGGTTAACCCTATGTTACCCTAAAGCCCAAAGTATACTTAATTTTTTTACGCATATGTTAGCATATGCGCACTGTTGAATGCACAGCTTTTCCAAGTATACTCCATTTGAGAACACGTGCGGATACAGGCGTTTGACACATGCGGACTATAGAGATTTGTCCTCATCCAGTGTCTGTGCTTTTTCTCTCCAAAAGTTATGAGTGATAAAAATATGTTTATGTTGATTTGTGGCCTTCTTTTAATCCCCTCACACATGCACTCGTCAATGCGGGCGCCTATTGTTTTTGCCGTCTTCAGTAGTGTTCAGTAGTGTTGTTCTTGTTCCATCTCCTCTGTTTCTTTTTCAACAGTTAAACAATGGCCCAGTTCAGTGTTGGCACTTTGTGGACAAACTAAGTAAGGCAAAAACAATTCACAGCACTTGTGCAAGCGGTTACAAACATTGGACGGTGCACTACAGTATGTGTGTACTCTTCTGATGATAAAATTCATGTCACACGTATTGCACACCAACCCAAAATGAAAGTATGTAAAAAGTGGGCTTAACCGTAAAGGCCTGTTCCAACACAAATGTTCTGCAAAATCAGTCTGATTTTTTTCATGCAGTTTTGTCTGTTCAGACTAAAGGTCTCTGCACACTGAGTCCAAAATTTTTGCATGCGTTTTTTCGTATTCGCAATCCTAAAAGTTCGTAACACACAGAGACCTTGCACACTGAGTCCGATGCATATTAATTAGTGCTGTCAATCGATAAAAAAATGTAATCGCGTTAATCACAGTCATGGGCTGTGATTAATCATGATTAATCACAAATTTAAAATACTAGGATTTACCTGTAAATGTGTTGAAAAACAAATGCATGACAAACAAGTTTAAGGAAACATAACCTTTCACACTTCCGCCAGATATTAGACATAATCCTTATTATTCTTTTATCATTATTCATTTGTTTTTATTCAGCCATTATCAGCCACTGGCAATAAAACGTTTACCAAGCCACATCACTTCAATCCCAGGATACATTTACCCAACTATTATCAAAAGTATTTCTAAATAAATACAACAAAACATTTTCTTGTGATCTTACGTGAAGTATTATGACAAAATGCATTATGAAGAAGAACTGCACCTGTTCTACAGGTGCATCAGAGCTAACATTAGCATCATGCTACATAAGACAATTTATGAGATTAATAGTACACTTTTACTCAGAACTCACTTCAAACCACCATCGAGTGTTTGTAATAACCTCCTTTTGCGATCACATGTGGAATTTGGTTGTTTACTGTTGTTAAAATATGCTTTTTATAGCCTTTTATATCGCTGCAAAAATGAGCATTTCAGATGTAAGTTACACATTCATCTCAAGAAAATCACATACAAACCATATCCTATCGTAATCGTGTGTTTATTATCTTATATAATCTATAGTGGCTGTTGTCATGTTTATTTCTGCTGTGTTGTATGCTCTGGCTGAAACTCACGTTGTTTGTGATGTTACAACCGCCTCTCCGTTCTGAAATTGCCAGGTATACATTCCAAAAAAACCGCAACCCACGACTGTAATATTTTTTTCAAAATATTACACGGTCACTTGTGCCACAGCCGCTACCCTGGCAACACTATTAGCTGTATCCTCATCACACACTGATAGATAACCTTCCGCGCTGCGATGACGGGAAGAAGTTGGGGTCAAACCTTATCAAACGATTAATTTGCGTTAATATTAACGCGTTAAACATTTTTTATTAATCACATGCGTTAACGCGTTAAAGTTGACACCCCTAATATTAATTAATCCGTTGCGGAAAAAAATTGCAAAACAGTAGCCTACTAAATGGAGTCTTCAAGCATTGAGGATGATTTTGTTGTTCTCTTGCTTCCTAAAAAAAAAGAAAAAAGAAAGGAAATATTGGGTCCATCCAATCCTAAAATATAGAGAGGACGAATAGTTCCTCCTTATTAAGGAGCAGCGGGATTATCACAGGCGATTCAAAGTTTACTTCAGGACGTCAGTGGCTCAATTTGATGCTTTGCTAGCGATACTAGAGCCACATATTAAAGGGGTGGTTGACTGTTTTTTTTTCTAGACTTGATTGTGTTTATGGGGTGCAGTCTAGCATGTGTTCATGCTTGTTTTTTTTAAAAACGCATTATTTTTCACATAATTTACCGTTATTCCACACCTCTCTGTCCCTTCTCTGACAAACGCCTCGATTTATTTCCTGGTTTTATGAAGCTCCTCCTTCAGAAATTGCGATGGGCTGAGATTGGTTAGCTGGCTCAGTGTGTTGTGATTGGCTAAACTGCCTCTACAGCACAACGTCCCGCCCCTCTCCTCAGTGGCATGTGCTCCGGTTGAATTGTAAACAGTGGCGTTGTCTATAATGCTTATCAATTTGAGCCCGATTGAGACCCAGAGGATATTAGTGAAGAGGATCGTGCAGAACCTGTGCAAGCACGGCTCTTAATGGTATGTTTGGTTGTTGTTGTCTCATACTTTTAAATACGCTGCTATTTGTAAGTGCTACTGCTTCTGTTAGCTTTTAATATACGGTTTTATCCTGATTAAAGTTTTAATACAGCACAGCAACCGCACGCGTGTCCATTTATAATGCTTCTCATTGCTGTGTGAAAATAAGTGTATAATTGGAACAGTTTGTTGGAGCTTATCTGACGATCTGAATGAGAGAGAGAGAGAGAGAGAGAGAGAGAGAGAGAGAGATGCAGAGCAGGGCGACACGAGTAACAGAATTAAGAACCGCTGCTTTAATGATTTTGAAACTTGTGAATCCATTAGAATCGTTAGAAGACAGAATCGCGATTCATATGAATAGCTTTTTACGTGCATCCCTAGTTTTCTCTTCCTCTTCTCTAAAGCAGCGCCTCGCCCCCTTTGGTGCGTGTTTCCGGGGGCGGGGTTTATCTGGGTCTGTGATGTATCAGACCCGGGAAGTAACTCGTTGTAGTCCCTTACCTGTCGTTCAATATACAGTGCTTTGTGCTGCGAGACGAAGTGGATGAACTTGACAATCGCCATTCTGGATTTTGGCGTTCGCTTCTACGGTGGCTCTGAACTGTCAAAACACCTCTCAAAATGCTTGCCACGGATGCGAAAAACGCAAAAAATGCTGTGTGCAAACGTGATTGACATAACGTGAGGTCGTATTTATTTTTCAATGTGCGAAAATTTTGGACAAAAAATTCGGACTCAGTGTGCAATGGCCTTAATGCATAAAAATGGCATATGGCCTGAATGAAAATGCAAATTCACTCTCATTAGATGGCACTTTCAGAAATTTGACACTGCACAACTTTCCGTTTCTGCTTGTCAAGAAAGGAACTCAAATAGTATTTACATGTTTTTAAACAGCCATTCAGATTTTTGTATTTACTATGGTGTTTATCAAACACCAAGTCCTAGTTTTATGTAACAGCAGTGGCTCTGGAATGTGATCAAAAGCACAAATCTTATTGGTTGGCCACATTTTTCACAAATTAAAATGTTCATCACATTAAACATTTTACAGCATGCTTCAGAAACCCTCCACCTTCCCCAGCTCCACCTGTATAGATCTGCTATGAGGTGATACATGTATGCTATATGGGGGTTATTTCATGTATGTTATATTTGCAGCAGCAGTATTTCTTACATGCTCACAGTGTCAGTCCTCTGTCGTGTGTGTCATGTGTTCCTGCCTCATGTGTCCATATTTGGTTTGCTTCCTGTCCTTGTTAAGTGTCATTATGAGTTAATCCTTGTCCAGCTGTGTTTGTCTCGTTATCTATGATTTACCAGTGTATTTATAGTCCTGTCTGTTCAGTTTGATTTGGTCTGGTCTACTCGTTACTCCCGGTGTTTCCTGTCTGTAAGCCTTGCCTTGTCCTGCCATGTCTAGCCCTGATGTTTTATTAAATACTATTATTTGAGTTTACGTCCTCATCTGCGTGTCCTTGTTCCTCCCTGTTGTGTGCACCGTGACAGAAGACCAGACCAAACCGTAAGCGGCGCCCCTTCACCTCGTATTGTTTGTTCGTTTTTTCTAGTTTTGTTTTGTTCCTGTGTTTTGTCTCTCGGGGCAAGCGAGTCCGCTGGCCGCGAGCCCTCATGCCCGCCGATCGCGGGAGATATCCACCGCCGGCTGTGGCTATCCCAAGCCCGCCGGCTGGTTCTCTAGTTCCCGGGTTGCCACTCCCCCAAGCCCGCCGTTCGCGGGAGATGACGCCGCCGTCCGCGGCTCACCGACCCCGCCGTTCGCGGGAGATGACGCCGCCGTCCGCGGCTCACCCAGGCCCGCCATTCGCAGATCTATTCCGCCAAGACCAAATACATTAACATTGTCATGTACATTACCATGCCAATCCCTCCGAGAGTTGTCAAGACAGAACTACTTTTACCAATTAGCAGTTGTCAAGGGGTAATCAGTCTCACTTTTCCAATACAAATAAGACCAATCTACCTTTTCAAAACTGAATTTAAAAAGTTATGACCAGTCTTGAAGAAAAAAATTAATGACTAACTTTTTAAGACTAGTCTAAACAGTTTATGCAACCAGCCCCAGGTCTTAAACCCGTAAACCTTGAATAGAGTGTTCCTAATGCACAATATTTTTGGGCAGCATAGGATCCAGGGAACATATGACTCCCAAAAATGCAACAGACAAAGATCTTGATTTGAAAATGGATCTACTGGATCTTAATGTCCTTGTTATGTGACATTATCTCTTAGGCAGTTAGCAATTAACTACCTCCTTCCTCCTGCCATTTTCTGGTCTAAAACTGTGGTTGCTTTGTTAAAACCAGTTTCCTGTCAACCATCTTTCACCAAGTGTTTATAAGTGGTAGCTTAGCTGGCATTTTCATTTACCAGCTAAAAGGCAGAAAAGGAACAATACTCGTAATGGCAAGAGAGCTTAAAAGTTGGTCGTTTTGGCGGGCGGTATTGGCAGAGTTTGTTGGGATGACGGTTTTTATTTTTATTGGCATAGCCTCTGCCATTGGAAACAAGCATAACAGATATCCCGACCAAGAGGTTAAAGTAGCTTTAGCTTTTGGTCTGGCCATTGCCACATTGGCTCAGAGTTTGGGGCATATCAGTGGAGCCCACCTGAACCCAGCTGTTACTTTAGGACTTTTGGTCAGCTGTCAGATCAGTTTCTTCAGGGCCTTCATGTATATCGTTGCCCAGATGTTGGGAGCTGTGCTGGCAAGTGGCATTATGTTAAAAGTTAGTCCTGACCCTGAATCAACACTGGGACTCAATATGGTAAGTTGTTTTAAATGTAAAATTAAATCACAACCACTAAAAGTACATTCAGAATAGTATTATGTGGATAGTTGTCACACGGTGAATGCGTTAAGGACTACTATAAGTTACATAAATGTTTATTTTATATAGCTTAGATTTTGTATGTTGGTTTTAAATTCAAAATTGTCTCAAATTACAATTTGTTTTAGTCTTTCCTCTTTCCAGTATCTTTTCTTTCTTTCTTTTTTTGTTTGTAAAACAATAAAATCACACTGGCATATATTCAGGCAAGGTTTACCTATATAAAGAGTTTTCAATGGTGTCCGGGGCAGCAAAAGGGTGTCTATGAAAAACAAATTTGTTTTTACAAAATGTGTTTTCAGGGCTGTCAAAGTTAACATGTGCATTTAAAATATGAAATATTTTATATAAATACAATTTCTGTTAGCCAAAATACAATATACAATTTCTGTTAGCCAAAACTATTGTTTTGTGTATTATCTTTTCCATTTTCACTTTTTCATGAATTTTATTTTGTAATTGTTTAAATTTTACAATAAAAAGTATGTTAATTTAGGTCCCCATTCTGTCAACATATCCCATGTAGTGTGACTAATGAGTTTGATATAAGGGCTGTGTTTTTGTTCTGATAATAACGGTGCAGTTGTTCAAAATTCATCCAAATATTAAATGGTCTTGAAATTGCATTTATTATGCTGTCTTGCTGTTGTAATGTGAATGTAGTGCTATAATCTTTTTGAATCCCTTTTCACATCTTTACAATGTAATCCAATCTTTTTTTATTCTCTTATTTTTCTTATAGCTGAGTAACGGAGTGAAAGCGGGTCAGGGATTTGCCATTGAGCTTTTTGCAACCTTTCAGCTGGTCCTCTGTGTCCTGGCCACAACAGACAAACATCGAACTGATGTTACAGGCTCTGCACCCCTAGCCATCGGACTGTCAGTTGGTTTAGGGCACCTAGTTGCAGTAAGCAATTGACTTTTCATTAACCAAAAGTAAATGATATGTAATGATCTTGGAAATTAGATCAGTAGGTCTCCAACCAAGTTTAGTCAAGTCTCTATTCTGCTCTATGTGAAGTTGCTCATCATAAACTTTATAAGACTCCTCATTCCTGTCCCCAGATCAGTTACACCGGGTGCGGCATCAACCCCGCTCGATCTTTTGGACCAGCTGTTGTTCTTGAAGCATTTAAAAACCACTGGGTACGCTCTTCACGATTTTTTTTTTTTCTTTTTCTATTAGATTGTTGTAAGAACAAATTGTAACACTTTATTTTGATAATCCACTTTAGACATTCTACTAACTATAAGTAACTTTGCAACTACATGTCAACTAGCAGTCATTAGAGTATTAGTAAACTGTCTGCTTAATATCTGCTGACACTTTATTTTGATGCTCCCTCAACTGACTATATGTAACTATGAAAGTCAAATTATTCTACTATCCCTAACCATAACCATAACCAGTCTACTAATACTCTAATGAGAGTTATTTAACTTGTAGTTGCAAAGTCATTTATATTTACTAGAATGTCTGAAGTAGATTATCAAAATAAAGTTTAACCAGTGCTGGGTAATTTGTAATCTGGATTATATAATCAGGTTCCAAAAATGAAGTACTTGTAATTAGACTATATTACATTTTAAAACATTTCAAGAAATTAGACTAAAGTTAGTTTTTTACTGATTACATGATAACATATTATTCACATGGTCACATGTGAACAGGTATATTTCATATTTTTATTGAGTGTTTTATTTTGATTGTTGTGCTTTTTTTAACATTTTTGTGATTTAATTCATTTTTAGCTTTTCATTAAACTCACAAACCCCCGTTTGTGAAACTTTGACCTAATATAATATTAAATGCACTTCATGTTATTAATAACAATGAATGGAATATATTTTCCTTCTCTTTGTATTTTTATATCAATATGCTACAAGATTATCTTATTTAAATCAATGTGATAAACAAGTTAGGTCAAAAGTAATCTAAAAGTAATCAAAAAGTAGTCTGATTACATTACCTAATGTGTAATTTAATGGATTACGTTACTAACTACAATTTTTGTCATGTTATTTGGAATTAGTAACAGACTACAATTTTTAAGTAATGTACCCAGTATAACAAATCGCCATTGCATTTTGAATAAAAATAAAAATGAATTTTATTGCTTTATGGCAATTTTATTGCTTTATGATTTGGTTATAGCCTAGGTTAAAATGCACTGGCAATTCTTCACAACTGTTTTTGCACACTTTGTGACACATTGTACTTCCTCTAAGGGCTGAAAGTAAAATTATTGTTTTTTTTGGTTACCCTTTCTTTTGCAAAAAAAAATAAATACATAAAGTAAAACAATGACTATTTGAATTGCTTTATTATTTGATAAATGTAATAATTATTTCCTCACATAGATCTACTGGATTGCGCCGATGAGCGGAGGGGTGGCTGCTGCTCTTGTGTACGACTTCTTGCTCTGCCCAAAAAAGGAAGCGCTTCGCAAGCGTATGAATGTTCTGAAAGGCACAGCTGATCCGGACCCGTCTGCGACAGAACCGCTAATCGAACCCCGAATCCCCAGATCTGGTTCTGGTCAGTGGCCCAGACCCTGAAATGTCTTGTAAATACACCTGCTTGTTATGTCCTTGGTTTTGTCATGTACATACCAGATAACTATACCTACATACAACACCAAAGCATACAATACCATTTCTCTTGTCATTATCCTAACGACAGTTTTGTCAGCTTCTTTTCTGGCTAAATTGACTACTTGCACAGAAACTTCCGTGTCCTACTTATAATATCTCAGGAATTTATTGTAATTCAGTGCATTTACAGATTAATTTATTGGAAGGCAAATTATTTCTGCTTTAAGGGCTGGCAGATGATTGAATAAATTAATCTTGTTTTCAACATTACCGTGACTTATCTCGACTTTCAAATATAAATATTTATTATACAATTCATATGTAATCAATCTCAAATGTTAATATGCTGGCCCTATACTGGATACATACAGTTGTGGTTTTACGTTCACATACACCTTGCAGAATACAAGTTGCTTGTTTTTTTTGTTTGTTTGTTTGTTTTATTTTGTAGTACCCTCAATAAGCTATATCTTGTGGATTCTGCAAGGTGTATGTAAACATATGACGAGAACTATATACAGTATATATATATATAAAATCGGTGAAAAGTTTGGAATAATTAATTTGGAAAAAATTTGAATATTTTTTGTTGAAAGAAGTCTGCATTTATCTGATCAGAAAATAAAGTGATATTGTGAATTATCATTCCAATTTAAAATAACTGCTCTCTATTTTAATATATTGTAAAATGTAATGTATTTGTGATGCAATGCTGAATTTTCATCATCATTTCTCCAGTCTTCAATGTCACATGATCCTTCAGAACTCATTCTAATTTGCTGCTCAAGAAACTTTTCTGATTATCAATGTTGAAATATTTTTTGCTGCGTAATATTTTTGTGGAAACAAAAAATTGGGGCAAGTAGAATTTAAAAAAAAAGATAATATATATATAATACATCATAATACATAATACATTTATTCTGCAAGGATGCATTAAATTGAAAAAACATTTTAAGTAAATTCTGTTCTTTTTAACTTTTTTTATCATCAAAGAATCCTGGAAAAAAATTATCATGATTTCCACAAAAATATTATGCAGCAAAAGCATTCAAAACATGAAAAAAAATCTTAATTATACCAAACTTTTGACTGGCAGTGTATATTTATATCCTATAACGGGGTAAATTTCGATCTTCTGTTCTTCTATCGCTAAATAGCGAATCACATTATGTCAAATTGGAAGTACATCAGTTTCTGAGGCACTAGCATACCAAATTTTCAAAAACAGGTTTCCCTGTTGATGGTCCGGCCGGGCTTTTGGGTAAGACAATGTTGCTGTCTCTGTAGTGGGATATAGAGGAAAGAGTTTTAACATTGATAGAATTACACGTCATTGTTAAGCATTTGCAAATCTGTAGCAAAATATTCTCAACATTATACTGAGTGTCTTATGAGAACACTTCTGCAAAGCAGTTAACACGTACAAACCGACCTGATGTCAACTTCTTTATCACCTCCAGACTAACTGATACTAAAGCTGTTACACGAGTCAGCAACTTGTTGACTCTCACAAATTACAAATAATTTAAGGAAGCTGGCCATTTGACAATATCATAACCTGAATTTCTCGCTAACTGTTAACATAGTTTAAAAATATAATATCCATTAGTACATTGGAAAGGAAGGACTTGGTTTCCTTTTTGGCACAGTCAAAGGTATTGTATGCATGGATCTACTCACGTATAGCGTTTTTAATTAGCACTACACCGAACCCTATTAAGTAACTGCAATTAAACCTCTTTAGGCACAGCTTTTTGTTCATCAGAAACAATCATCTAGCATCTGTTTTAATACCACTGAAAAACAAGAGGCCATCCCAAAATGCATCAGAGTGGAACGGCATTGAAGGGATGCAAAGAATTTAATGTGCATGCCTAAAATATTTGGCTGACATTCAAATTGTAATCATAAGTTTTGGCTTGGTTTCATTGGAAAACTATGATTTATGTTCAGTGCATTTTACAGTTTCATGAGGTACATGAAATAAACAGTGAAGGAGATCTGTATTATTAGAGACGCAGATGGTTGTTTATAAAGTCAGTGTTAGTCTTATTCCAAATGATTTCTGACAGAATGTACATCTGGTAATCAGGTTTACTGAAAATTTGTGTCCAGCAACTAGAAGCGGCACAAACTAAAGGCCTGCTCACACCAAGAACGATAATGATAATTATATAAACATGAAAGAGAGTCCACACCACAGCTATAACGATAACGATACAGTGGAGCGATATCGTTGGAATCACGTTCAGAAATATGTTTTCCCAGCTGATGAACAATAAAACACTGAGAGCCAGTCAGAATTCAAATTCAAGATTAGATCAGTATGCCAGGCTAGCAAACAATGTAACAGTTTAATTCAGTTTTAGAGATCAGATAGATTACACTAGCTAGATTCACTGTTTAGATGCACTCGAAACATAGCATGCGGAGGACATCTGCTGGTTAAAGCTGTGTAAGCTTCAGTGACGCAATGACTTTACCAACTGAGAAGGTGGGACTATTCCACCATATTGTGCATTGCACTTTCTCCCATTCATAAGTAATAGACCTCGAGCATTACAAAGCACACAATAACTTTAGTTAACTCTACAAGAAGTAAATCCACTTCATCAGCTAATTACTCTTCAGTAGTGATACTATCCACCTTATTTTTCCAGTAAAAGAGCGAGCGAGGCCATTTGTAAATTTAATGTGTCTGGCTTCCGGTGTCATCCGCTTCCAGCTATTTTTAGCTGTACAAAGCAGCTTGATACTTCAAACTGGTGTGGCTTACCATATTATTTTAAAGTATTATCTTAATTATAAACACACTGGTTTGTAGTGCAAACCGTGTTACCGTTTACTGCACTTTATCTCATTGTTTCCCTACAGCGGCTAATGAACCGGCAGTCTCGCACATTCACAGAAAATGGCTTACTTCAACATTGAAAAATAAGGTGGAACGAGCTACTGCAAAAATGGAAGTTCAAAGACAGAATTCTAAAAATGGCTGCTCGCTTGTTTCTCAGGTCTATAGGAGTGCACCGTATCTAAAGTCTTCGATGTGAAGCAGCAGCAGATCATCTACATCCTCTTTCCTTACTTTGAAACTGCAACATGCGTTGAGAATGAACAAAAAGTTATTGTTTGCAGGTGTGAATGCAAGTACAGTTATTGTTATAGTTATCTTTATTATTCTTGGTGTGAATGGGCTGATTACCTGCTCCCCTTCCTCAAAATACTTCTTTGGGCATCACTGATAAAACACGTTGCATGTTTTCACGTATACTGTAACTGTGATTTCAGTTAACCTTGGGTTACCACTGTACTTCTATTTCCAAAAATGCATTTATAGCAATCTGTTTGTCAGACAATCTGATGTTTTTGATCACTCTCTGTTGGTCTTAAATTTCTCTGTTTTCTTAAATTTTAGTTTAATTTAATGAGTTAGTTTATGGCATAGCGGCATGGACAGCTGGTTGAATTTTAGAGTAGTGTGTTAGATAAAGCATGTTTATTTTCTCCTAATTCACTATGATAAAAGATGGCACGTTTCTGTCAGTCTGTCCAACATCACACTTTTCACTCCTACACTGCTTTGCTTAATTTTTTTGTAAAGGATTCAGAAGCCTTTCAGAAGATTTTGTAGATGCTAAAATTTAAAAAAATTAACCAACACAGAAAGAAAAAATAAAATCATTCAGCAAACGAAGAAAAGTTTTAAAACAAATGTGTCATGAAAACTTGCTGGCGTAGAAGCTTTTAACTTCCCCTGTAGCAATCGAAACACATACAACAGAGAAGAGTATATATCGGGTGGCTTTTCTGAGGGTGGGGTGACACTTCTGAACGCCATTTATCGAGTGACAGAACTGCAACACCCAAACGTTCAGTTATCAGTTTCCTCACATTGTGCTGATGAGGCATAAACAAACACATGCCGTAGATCTCCTCAAGCCCAGCTGTACTGCTAGACAAAAGCCAATTCCAAAATAAATTAAAGGAGATTGCTATGATGGAAAAAGCTTTGTGAACAATAGTACCAAATCTATTAGAAAGTCCTTGAGCCTCTATTTGACAGTCCTATGGAATAGTTTCTTATTGCATGATTTTTTAAAACGTCTGTTAACTGTTGGGAATGATAAAATCAAGATTAAAGATAAATGTGAATGAAGTGTCTCAGTGGAAAATGTGTTGCAATATACAGTATGTGCCATTCCACATCCAGTTTCAATTATAGGCATTTACATTTATGCATTTACATTTATGCATTTAGCAGATGCATGCTTTTATCCAAAACGACTTACATTGCATTCAAGTTACAGTTTTTACATTTTATCAGCTCTTGCTTTCCCTGGGAATCGAACCCATGATCTTGGTGTTGCTAGCGCCATGCTCTACCATTTAAGCTACAGGAAAGCTTATAGGCCTATTAAATACCTGTTAGACACTTTATTTTAGAATAGATTAGATATGGATTCATACTCTGGATGATTACATCAAAACACCTCACCCACATCCACCATCTTTATTCTGCACCGCTATTCGTGTAACAGACACCCAAAAGTGTAATCTAAGTGTTTTTTTGTTGTTTTGTTTTGTTTTTATAATACAATAAAAATGCATTTAAAAAAATAAAACATTTTTGAGAGTTCTGACTTGTGTTTGTCTTTTTCCTTTCTTCACTTTTTTTTTTTTTGCATTGCAGGAGCTGAGTAAAGATGGATTACATGCAGAAGCACCAGGCAAACTCCTCTCTTGACATATACAGTATAAATTGACTGGGTATTAGATCTGCACATCTGTGTAATACTGCTTTGATGGTTTTTGTCACATTAAATATATTATTCTTAAAATTTAGATGATTAAAGCTCTGTCTCTATTACCACTATTGTATGATGAACATCACACTGTCTTACTACAAATAAATAAATAAACTAAGTGAAGAAGAAAGGTAATGAATTCATCATAGTTGCATGTAACTTCACTCGACCCTGAGCTGAGAAGTGACATTAAAGTACCGAGAAATTACACCTTTTATATCCCTTTATTTAAGGACCAATTCTCACTATTAACTAGCTGCTTATTAGCATGCATAAGTATTTACAAAGCACATATTAATGCACGACCATCCTTAATCCACCCCCATATTAGAAATTAAAGAAATATAAACATATAAAAATAAAATGAGTACTGTCCATTGACTTGTTTTACATCAAAACTCCTTACTGTGTATTAAATGCGCTCCATCTGAAAGCACGTGAAGGAGATTAACTACTAATCACAGAACCGGCAGATGTGCATGATCATTGCAGTCAATTATTTGCACAGCCCTGAACAAAGACACAAATTAAACAATTATTTAGTTGTTTTTTTTCAAGTTTGTAGGTGTTCAGGTACACAAACTAAATAATTAGCTGTATAGCACTGCTTCACAGGCTCTGTGTGCACGAACTTGAGTTGATTTCTTTTGTGTCTTCTTTTTTAGGGGGGCTTTTATGCCTTTTTTTATTATTAGATAGGACAGTGGAGTGCAGACAGGAAAGTATTGGGTGGAGAGAGGGGGGCGGGATCAGCAAAGGACCTAGAGACGGGAACTTGGGTCACCGTGAGCACAGTCGTGCTATATGTCGGTGCACTAACCACTAGGCTATCGGCGCCAACTCTTTTGCATCTTCTTGAGCTTGAATGCTTTACAATCTCTTGAATGTTTAAATTGGCAAGGCTTAAAAACACGTTCAAATGATAAGCTTTCGTGATGACACACAGCAGTGGCCCGTCAACAGAGATGGGCATAAATACATGAAAAATATATTTAAAACAGGGCCGTAACCACCATAGACATTGAGGGGGACAAGTCATTTTAATGTTGAAAGAGAGTGAGGTGAGATGGAAGCTGCAAATCATTTAACATTTGTCAACTTTTAGAAATGCAATAGAAATGTTAAATGACCGACAGCTATATCCAGTGATGCAAACTACTACTACTACTCTCTCTCTCTCTCTCTCTCTCTCTCTCTCTCTCTCGATGTTCGATCTCTCTCGACCTATCTATGAAAACAGTTTAGAAAAAGTTCAATCAATTCACACTTTATATCAACACCACGATATGTATTGTCATCAGCCCTAACATACAATAGTGCTTTAAACACATTTGACACAATTAACTATCAATGTCTGAACTATCTGATGCATGAAATCAGCACCCTGATAAAGAGGTTGACTGGCACACAGTGTTTTATGAATATACAAAATACTGATCTTAAATGTATTTAAATACAAAATACATTTGATTTTTTCCAAAGGCTTTAAAATACAAAATAAAAGGCCTATTTTGTATTTCAAATACATATTTTAAATACATGTATCTACTGCTCATCCATCTTATTAGTTTTCACTTTTACTTAGCTAAGTTTTGTTTTTGCTTTGAGACATTAATTAAATGATACCTTTTTATTAATACATTGTTATCTTTACTTTTCATATTTTAACAACTTATATTGTCTACTTATTGTATTTAAGGGGAAAAGTAGGCTAATTTTATATCTGAAATACATGAAGTGTTATGTTCCTTTTTGGGCTTACTGTTTTAAACTTCTCAAAAAAGCTTTTAATTGCCTAATAAACTCTATTTTACTCCACACATGACTGAGATTGAATGAGACGTCTGTTTGTCCTCATTAGTGGGATATACATGATTTTTGTGTGATGTGTTGCTTTATAGATGTTTCGTAGTTCGAAATAGAATTTGGCGCGAAACGGGAGGAGCTGAACACGCAGCGCCAGCTGAAGCTTGGGCTCTGATCCTCTGAGATGGATGGAGCATTACAAATTTTTTTTGTTTGTATATGTATAGCAAAACAGATTCATCACCCATGTGCGCAAGATATACAGTAGGTGGCGGTAATACTCCTAAGGAGTGAACGGCCATTGAACCAAAAGAAGAAGAAGAAGGAGAATTTGGCGCTTTGGTGATCTGCTGTTGATGACGTCATCACTAGCGCGCGCTCACTCAGTGTCGAGTCTTCTGAGGCGAGGTGAGCATTTCGCGTATTTAAAACTTTAAACAGTGGTAAAATACACTTTAAGCATTTTTGTTTATGTAACAATATGCGAGGTCGTTTCTGCATTGTTTTCATTGAGTACAGCGCTATTTGTGTGTTTGCTGACTTAAAAACATAGAACAAACATGTGAGGAAAACATGTTAAATTCACAAAGACCTTAGCAACTTGTGTTTTGTGTGTTCGTGAGAATGATTGTTTCCAATTTTGGAGTGATAATGTTGCTGTTACTGAATGTTTCGTGATATGTGAGTGAAATGGATGCTAACTAACTGTATTGCTGCTGTGATTGTTATTTTTCTGACCTTTATCTTTGTTATTGTTACTTTACATGGTTAAAATGAATAACAGATACTGCTAATATTGAGCCTATATAATAATGAGCCACGTGGAACAAATCTATACATAAATATGAACAGATTAATAGACACTTGATATTTTGCTTTGTGGTACTCTTTCTGTTTATAGACGTTTTTAATCACTGTCAGATTTTGCACATAAAACTATAACATGTTAATCGTTTCATTCATTTATTTCACTGAATATAGTTATTAGAAAACCAAATTATATTTAGATGTTATGTGCGCAGTTATTTACCTGTAGTTGTTAATGAAGATGGATGTCATCCAATTTCTGTTATTTAGTTGTTGTTTTTTTATTCTTATCCTTTAATATATTTCTAGACAGATATCTTCTTATGTTAATACGGGGCAGAATGAAAAAATATGGATTGAAATGTTAACAGTAAAAAGACAGACAAAACATAAATGCATAGAATGTGTTAATTACCACATATGTGAGTGTTGTTTTACTGAATGAGCTTTTTAAGTTGTTAGACACAGATGTGATATGAGCTAACCGATCGTTAGATTAAATCACCATTGGTAGCGCGATTTATTGTAATGCTTTTATCCTCAGTTGGGCAGAACAAACGTGGCAGACTTGTTACTTGTTCAGATGGCAATATACAGTGAAAATTCTGATTTGGGTCATATATTCCAAGACGTAGGCTAGAATCTGTGATTGCGAAGTACAGTAAATATCCACACCGGTGCGGTGACTGACAACTGCACATTCACCTCAAAACATTAGATTAATCCGCGCTGGAGGCGTGCCAGAACACCGGATCACAACCCCGCGCACGGAAGATAATTCCGCAAGAAACTGCAATTCCAGGTTTTCAAACATAGAGGGCGACAAAGAGGTAAAAGTTACGGACTGCAGCTTTAATAATGCTGAAGTTTATGAAGCTTTAAGCAGATTTATATTTGTTGTAATAGGAAATGGCAGTTACACTTTATTTTAAGGTGTCCTCGTTAGAGTGTAATTATACATTTAAGTACTGAGTAATATTAATTAACTAGGCTACATGTACAGTGCATCCGGAAAGTATTCACAGCGCTTCACTTTTTCCACATTTTGTTATGTTACAGCCTTATTCCAAAATGGATTAAATTCATTATTTTCCTCAAAATGCTACCAACAATACCCCATAATGACAATGTGAAAGAATTTTGTTTGAAATCTTAGCAAATTTATTAAAAATTAAAAAAACGAAGAAAGTCACATGTACATAAGTATTTACAGTCTTTGCCATGACACTCAAAACTGAGCTCAGGTGCATCCTGCTTCATTCTTAAGATGTTTCTACAACTTCATTGGAGTCCACCTGTGGCAAATTCAGTTGATTGGACATGATTTGGAAAGGCACACACTGTTAAATACTGAGTCTCTGTTACCCTTAATGGAAGAAGTTTGAAACAACCAGGACTCTTCCTAGAGCTGGCCTCCTGGCCAAACTGAGCAATTGATGGAGAAGGGCCTTGTCTAGACTGTTGACCGAGAACCTGATGTCACTCTAGTTTAGCTCCGTGATCGTATTTGCAGATGGGAGAAACCTACAGAAGGACAAACATCACTGCACCACTCCACCGATCTGGGCTTTATGGCAGTGTGGCAAGACTCAATCCTCTCCTCAGTGAAGACACATGAAAACACACTTGGAATTTGCAAAAAATCACCTAAAGGACCCTCAGACTCTGAGAAACAAGATTATCTGGTCTGATGAACCTCAATACCAAGCATCATGTTTGAAGGAAACCAGCTCTGCTCATCACCTGCAGAGTACCATCCTAAAAGTAAAGTGTGCTGGTAGCAGCCACAATTTTTTTTTTTTAGGAAATTTGCAAAGATTTCAAACAAACAAACTTCTTTCACATTGTCATTATGGGGTATTGTTTGTAGAATTTTGAGGAAAATAATGAATTTAATCCATTTTGGAATAAGGCTGTAACATAACACAAAATGTGGAAAAAGTGAAGCGCTGTGAATACTTTCTAGATGTATTGTACTTACTATATGGTTAAGGTTAGGATTAGGATTTGGTTTAGGGTTACTTTTATGTAATTATGCATAATCTATTATTATTATAATAGTAAGGACTCCTTAAAATAAAGTGTAACCGAAAAATCTTTATTTTTCTTTATCTTTAGAGCTGTGCAATAATATAGCTAGAGCATCAAATAGTAAGGGACGCTTTCTATAATTGTGTATAGGGCTGCACGATATATCGTTTCAGCATCGATATCGCGATGTGCGCATCCGCAATAGTCACATCGCAGGATGTGCGATGTTTAGTAGGCCTATACTTTTCGTTATATATATATATATATATATATATATGAAGAGTTTGGTTCCAAAACGCTATAAATCCATTTGGATTAATTTGAGTAAAAATGTGTTTTCTTTACCAAGAAAGTGGCAAGATGAAAACCACTATTTTCTGTTTCAAACTTTCACATAGCATCTTTAGGTTATAATAACATTAAAAATTAAAATCCAGATTTTGATTTTCAAAGATTTATTATAAAAAAGGATTATTTTTTTCCCAAAATGCAATAAATCCATAACACGTTTTTTTTCAAAATGCAATAAATCCATTGAATCAAGATAAAAGTTATTTTTCATATTGAAACTGTTGAAAATACACAACAAAGTAAGTTGATACACATATGACAGCCTCTGAACTTGGTCAATACTACTCTTATATATAGGCACTTGACTAAAAATACATTCAATCATCTCTCCCAAAATGAATTCAACGGGTTATCTTGTTAATGCTATAAATTAATTACAACAATAAAATAAAATTTCATTATGAACAAGAACATGAACAACATTATCACATTAGACCACAGAAATTCCAAAATGGCATTTCCCTTAAATTCAACTTGAAAAAGTCCATTCATCTTTGCCACATTACATTCATTCAGTTGACTAGTGCTATATGCTGTATTAACAAAAACTTTAATGGCATTAATAAAAACACTTACTTTGTCATATTAAGAACACTGTAAAGAAGAAAGATTCACATATTATAGTATACATTTTATATCACTTGTAGGCCTAAAAGATTTTTTAAAAGATTTTATTCAACCCATAGCCCTGTTGAGCAAGGTCAGCATGAGTTATTGATAGGTAAAGGACAAGCTATCAATAGCTCACAGTGACCATGCTCAACAGGGCTATGGGTTGAATAATGCCCGAGTTATGCTTCAAGTTTTAAACAATGAATCAAAATCACATTCATTTTTAACACACTGAATTTGTTGTCTTGTGCATACTATAAATTAGGGCTGTGCAATTAATTGAATTCGATTCTCATGCGCATCTCGTCAGTAAGGCCGGTTCCGTGATTGGCGGTAAATCTCCATCGCCTGTTTTCAAACTGCGCGGCAGTTAATACACAGAGCCGTAGTTCACTGACAAGTTAGGCAATTTCGCATTCATAATCGAATTCGATTCATCTGCGATTATGAACGCGATATCGCGTAGCTTGTCTGTGCTCTGTGTATTAACTGCTGCTGCGTTTGAAAACAGGTGATGGAGATTTACCGCCAATCACGGAACCGGCTTTACTGACGAGATGCGCATGAGAATCAAATTCGATTAATTGCACAGCCCTACTATAAATCCACTGCATTAATATAATATCTTTGTAAAACTGTACAAAATAGAACTGTAAAGAAGATTGAAAACTGATTTGCACATGACACCTCTTGTATTAGACTACAGAAAATTACATTCATATTTAAGACATCTTTGTTGTATTGAGTTGATTGTCTTGTGCATACTATAAATCCATTGCATTAATATAACAATATTTCTTTGTAAAAACATTCAACAACTTATCATTCATTAAGAAATCAGTGAATGGTCACTCTCAAAAGGCTGACACAATGGGCAGCTACTCTTCATGACTGTCAAAGTCAACATCGTTTGTCTGTGACTGAGAGAGTGCATTATCATAGAAGGCACGCACATTGGCACTCACACCAATTTCAGAGAGCAAGTTCAGCACTTCCTTCCTTTTTGCATCTTTCACTGTGCTTTCATTGGGAAGCTGACTTGGCTTGAAGTTTGCCCACTTCTTTCCTCTCTTCAGTATTGAGTGATAGCAGTATTCACTGTTATACACAGCCTTGAATCCCAGTTTGTCGTTCCTCAATTCCAGCATTCTTGCATCACTTAGCTTAAATGACTTCTGTGTCTTTACAAAAACCTGTGTTTCCGCCTTGAAATCATAAGCCTTCCAGTGTTGCCCGTAGATGTGAACATTTCCATGGTTGCGCAAAATTTCGTAATATTCCTCCGGCATAAGAATGGTATCCTTCTTTCGAACCTGTTGCTCAATCCTTCCAAATACACGGTCCACGGGCAGAAAACTGTGCCCCCTTATAGGAAACACATACTCGGCACTAAGCCTAGGGAATGCCTCCTTCATCAAGGCAAACAGCATGGACAGAAGATTTATGTTTTTGTTTTGACCGAAACAAGAATCGCTGAACAATCGCAGCCTTTGAGTGCGGTGAACAACACCACTCAACTGTTGACGTAAACAGTGGTCCAGAGCTGAAGCAGTCATGTTGCTACCTTTTCTATTCTCATGCTCCATCCATGTGTACAGATGAACATCATCCACTGCTTGCTTACTGCTCTTTCCATGGTGAATAACAACACCAAATGCAGCTGTCTGGAATAGTATGCCTGACCAATGGGGGTTCTAGGGAGTGTCAAATTCTGCATCATGTCAAAGCAAAGAGTCACTGAATCATGATCTACCTTCCCCAGCAAATCATAGAACACCCGTGCTCGTCTCCTGTGTAAAATGTAGGATGCGGACTCACTGCGTTTCTCTTCTTCAGTTAAGCTGGGGTCTTTATCTCTCAGTTGAAACCTGGTACATGAAGAACAGGCATCTGTGGCAGGATGCCCAAATCCAAGGTTGAAGTGCTGTCGAAAAACAGTATAATACAGGGAGTAGCTGACTAAATCATGATTTTGCTGGTCAAATAGCTCGTGCATTCTCTTCACACTGAGGTCACTGGGTAGGTATTTCCGGCCAGGTGCTCCCCTTCTTCCATAATGGCTAGCCCTACACGTAAACGTTTGGATGTGATCCATCACGACCTGCTTCTTGGCCTCATTTTCAGCCACCTTACGAGCACCACCCCTGTGTTCTGTTCTGGCTGTAGCATTGAGTGCATAATACTTTGCCACTCGAGACGCACGATCTTTGCTGATACCTGCAATGACAAAAAAATAAGTAAAAAGATTTATTTGTTTGTATGTATGTATGTGTTTGTGTATGTGTGTATGTATGTATGTATTTATTTATTTTTTATTCTTTATTCATCTACCTATTTAGTCATTCATTCATTCTCTGCTTCATTCTCTGCTTCATTTAAATACTTCATATTTTAACAAGCAAACAAACTAGCAACAAACATAAAACATTAAAGATTCAACAGAAAAGCTTATGTCTCATCTTGCAGGGCTGATGGCCAGCATAGGCGTATGCCTACATCTTCACAATAATGTTACTATGATGATAACTAAGTGCAGGCTGTGATATAGTAGGCTAAGCTTCTATTGATAATTTTCAGTGACAGGCGCATGCGGAGGGAACGCCCCCTTTTGCTGCATCACTATAGCGAAAACTATCAATAAGCTGAAATCAAAGCACACCAGTGTAGTTTTTTTAATTGGCGCCTCAAAATATAATTCACTGCATGATATAGCCGTATGAAAAGTATAATTAATAAATAAAAAATATATATCAAGCTACATTGAAAAGCAAATGGTATTCAATGATGTGGTTGTTTTTTTAATTAAGCTTGGTCCTGCTCTGTTTTCGTCGCTGTCAATTGAAAGTTAGCCTAGGCAAAATATGCTGTCGTGTGAGAACAAGCAACAATTTTTCCTCCTCACATCAACGTAAATGATTAGATAGTGTCCCCACCGCAGAAACCACCACGTTTAATGTCAAAATTATTCATTTTTTGTTTGTTTGTTTGTTGCACAAAGTAGGTTGGATGAGGAAAACGTCGGGTTTTTTAAAGAGCAGGCGGCCGTATGAAAACTGGCGTTTGTCGCGGTATAATAACACGGCAGATAATAAATAAAAAATAAACTCACCCATTTTTTAAAAAAATACGCTGCAAAAGGTGCTCACACACAGCCTTACACCAGACGCGCAGACAGGAATCATTTTTAAATAAATTTGTCGGATGATCTTCATCCTTTGCTGTCGTTGTTGAGGAGCGTAAATGAAATGTTTCCTCATCCAACCTATATGTATGGCGCCGAGGATCGTTTGTGACCTCCGTATGTTTTGTTTGTTTTTTTGTTGTTTTACGTGTTAGATGTTGTTATTCTTCTGCATATCGCTCGCGCAACGCAAACCGTTGTCAACCGGTGGATTGTTTGGGACGTGGAGCGCACGACCACGACGCCGCTGGAAAAGAGGGAAGAACTTTTTTGACGCCGTGCCTTTCGACCTCCTCTCCCAACCATTTTGCGATCAGCTGATAACAAACTCAACTGCGTGCGCGCAATAGCTTGGTCCTGCTCTGTTTTCGTCGAGGGTTCTCCTTCGGACAGAACGAGTAAAACAAGGTGGGGGCGTTTGTTTCTACATCAAAAGTTTGAAAGGAACCTCAAATCCTTCTGCTCCCCTGAGAATTTCATATCTGTGTAGACCCTGAAGTCAATGTATACATTCCCCCTCAAGCCAACACAGACCAGGTCAGCGTAAGCGAGCAGGAAACCGCGACAGAAGTTTGATGCTGTCGTGCTCCAAAATACTTTGCACATCACCATCAACACAGAACAAGTTACTCCCCCTTCCAACATCCCTCCCCCGCCGGCATTTTTCCTCCTGAAACGAGAAGCACCCGCCCCCGAGTGCCTCATTTTCTTAATCTCCTCACGTAAATGATTAGATTTACCCCAACCAAAAACCGATGGTTTACGTTTCTTCCCCACCGCAGAAACCACCACAGACAATACAAAAACAAAGTTCATCAATGCCGTCAAAATTATTCATTTTTTGTTAACACCGCCCACACAGAGAGCGCTGTTGCAGAAGAGGTGTCCACTATCCCTTTTGTTGATCACAAAGTAGGTTGGATGAGGCCGTGTGGAAAACTAGGACATCTTCAATCTGTCCCTCTCTCTGCGGTTCCCTCATGCTTCAAAAAATCCACCATTTTACCAAAGAAAAATTCAAAGCGCCGCCGACACCCATCTTACTGTTTACATCTGCTCTGTGTGCGTGGACCCACTACAAATACCGCAGAAACCGGTGCGCTGCCTTCACCCTGACGGCTCTCTTGAAAATAAGCTGAGCGGATATATCGCATTTAACACCATTCTGCAGAGAAGGGAGACTGGCGTTTGTCGCGGTTTGGCAACAACAATCTCCGCTGAAAACTGGTGCCCCGCAGGGCTGCGGCCCACTCCTGAGAAAACATGACAGAATAACACGGCAGATATCGCATTGTGTGTAAATTCAAAAATTCGACAAGACCAAGGACTTTTCAGGAGACAGAGCAGAGAACACACAATACCGACTAGATACAAGTTCCTCGGCGTTACTGATTTTCACACAGACGCAGCGAGAACTCATTTTTTGAGACGGCTGAGGAAGTTTGGAAAAATGATCCTTCTACACCTGCTGTGGAGAGTTTATCGCGTTTGGAAACAGCACCGCTGGAACCAGTTGTGCGAACTCCTCGTTGGAGGTGATATACTAAGGAAAGCCAGGAGGATTGTTTTCTTTGCTCACACACAGACACTGCATCTACACCAGAACTAATTCACCCTACATCACACTCCCACTCACACAACGCGACAGCTGTACAGAGATATCCATTTTTAAATAAATTTAGTAGCAGAGCTACTGCAAGATTTCAGTGCTGGAAATCCATTTATCCTTTGCTGAAACTTCCGCGTTGTTGAGGAGCGCGCTGATCACGGTTGCTTAGCAACGGCAGAAGCCACGAACGCGCAAGCTCCAGAGCGCTTTGTAAAGAAGGAGAAAGCAGCGCGGCTGGCATTTTCCCCGCGTTTTTAGCCACGACATGTGAACGGCCTATGGCCCCAAAGTCTGTCTACACTGGACGCGACAATGCTACTGTTACAAATCATTTGAACTTTTGTGTCAGTACGTCATAAATAGAGCAAGGCATCAGTTAGAGCGGGGATTTAGACCGGGATTAGAGCGGGAATTTGTCGCGCCGCGCATGCATCCAGTGTAGACAGACAGCATCACTGATTCTGGGTTCTACTGTATTTTGTGGCGTCGCGCGCGTAAGGTGTAGACAAGGTAAGAGCCACGCAGATGCTATGGTTGTAATTTGTTTATTTTCTATGCTGATTTACTCACCTATAAAATCACCCCAATCATTGATTTTTTTTTTTTACAAATAGAGATTAAAATCATCTGGTGATTTTTTTTTTTTTTTTTTTTTTTCATATCGCAATATATATTGCAGAAAAACAAAATATCGCAATGTGATATTGTTTTCCAATATCGTTCAGCCCTAATTGTGTAATTGGTTAAATAGTTCTACCTATAGAAACATGGGATTTGTGCCTAATGTTTTAAAAATAATTTGAAGATCAATGTACCTCATTCATGGAAAGTTTCTGGGATGTATAAGTTATAAAAATGCATCAAAATGATCAACGTTTTGTGTAGCTATTGTCGTCTTTCCGCTGTTATATCAGAGCTTGTTTTTATGTCCTTTCACATTTGTTAGTTTTTTTGGGGGGTTTTTACGAGTTACTGAAATTGAACCGTTTTTACTTTTATTTCAGAATTGATTGGAGAACATGAGGAGATTGAAGAACTGAGTGAAGTTGAGGAGCAAAATCATGTCAAAACTGGAGAAAAACCTCAGAGTTTCTCTCAGAAATTTTAAAGAAAATAAGTGCTGAGAAATCTTTTACCTGCACTCTCTGTGGAAAGAGTTATGCATACAAACAAAGTCTTAATGTTCACATGAGAGTACATACTGGAGAGAAACGGTACAAGTGTTCACATTGTGACAAGGGATTCAATTGGTCAGGACACCTAAAAGCACATGAGAGGATTCACACTGGAGAAAAACCTTACAAGTGTTCAAATTGTGACAAAAGATTCAGTCGGACTGATGTCCTGAAAGCACATGAGAGAACTCATACTGGAGAGAAACCGTTCACTTGTGATCAATGTGGGAAGAGATTTGCACACTCATCACACCTTAAGGTACGGGCTTCAGATCTGAAAATGCACCTGAAAGTTCATACAAAGGAGAAGCCATATCCATGTTATTTATGTGGAAAAAGTTTTTCATGTCTACAAAATTTAAAAGTGCATCAGAAAATACATACTGGTGTGAGAGAGTACATGTGCTTTGACTGTGAATAAAGACTCTTATTTCAGCAAGCAATTTAAAACTGCATCAGAGGATCCACACTGGAAAAAAACCGTACAAGTGTTCACACTGTGACAGGAGATTCAGTTGGCCAGGAATCATGCAAAGACATGAGAGGAGCCACACTGGAGAGAAACCTTACAAGTGTTCACACTGTGACAAAAGATTCACTGATTCAAGAGACCTAAAAAGACATGAGGATTCACACTGGAGAGAAACCTTTCAAATGTTCACACTGTGACAAAAGATTCACTGATTCAAGAGACCTAAAAAGACACGAGATGATCCACACTGGAGAGAAACCTTATAAGTGTTCATACTGTGACAAGAGATTCAGTCAGTCAGCAAATCGGATAATACATGAGAGGATTCACACTGGAGAGAAACCTTTCAAATGTGATCAATGTGGGAAGAGATTTGCACACTCATCACACCTTAAGGTACATATGAACATGCACACTAGAGAGAGCCTGTGCATGTCTGATCAATGCGGCAAAATGTGTTTGCGGGCTTCAGACCTGAAGATGCACCTGAAAGTTCATACAAAGGAGAAGCCACATCCATGTTATTTATGTGGAAAAAGTTTTTCATGTCTACAAAATTTAAAAGTGCATCAGAAAATACATACTGGTGTGAGAGAGTACATGTGCTTTGAGTGTGAAAAGACTTTTATTTCAGCGAGCAATTTAAAACTGCATCAGAGGATCCACACTGGAGAAAAACCGTACAAGTGTTCACATTGTGACAGGAGATTCAGTTGGCCAGGAATCATGCAAAGACATGAGAGGAGCCACACTGGAGAGAAACCTTATAAATGTTCACACTGTGACAAGAGATTTAGTTGTTCGGGAATCCTGAAAAGACATGAGAGGAGCCACACTGGAGAGAAACCTTACAAGTGTTCACACTGTGACAAAAGATTCACTGATTCAAGAGACCTAAAAAGACATGAGAGGATTCACACTGGAGAGAAACCTTTCAAGTGTTCACACTGTGACAAAAGATTCACTGATTCAAGAGACCTAAAAAGACATGAGAGGATTCACACTGGAGAGAAACCTTATAAGTGTTCATACTGTGACAAGAGATTCAGTCAGTCAGCAAATCGGATAATACATGAGAGGATTCACACTGAAGAGAAACCTTTCAAATGTTCACACTGTGACAAAAGATTCACTGATTCAAGAGACCTAAAAAGACATGAGAGGATTCACACTGGAGAGAAACCGTGTCAATGCACTGCATGTGGGAAGTGTTTCAAACAACCATCTGCTCTTCGCAGTCATACAAAAAACGTTCACTGTAAGTAGATCATCTACAGATCAGGACTTTCAGGTCTGATGCCGCGTCCTCAACAAATAAGACACAATAATGCATCAAGCAATAAAATGTAATCTGGATAAATCTGTGCTAACCAGTCACTACAAGTGACATGACAAAGAAACATTATCTAAACTTTTCACAGTGAATAAAGTTCATCATCATCTTCAAAACCAGCAGATTCAACTGTGAGATTCAGATCAACTCAAAGATGGAGTTCCTCCCCAAAGAGCAATGTCAAAAAGTGTTACTCCTGTGTATCATTTTGCTTCATGATATAAGTGATACTATTGTGCTTTCCAGAGGTGGGTAGTAACGGGTTACATTTACTTGAATACATTTTTTGGGTAACTAATACTTTTAGAGTATATTTTAAAATGGGTACTTTTACTCTTACTCAAGTATATTTTTAGAGAAAAAACAGTACTTTTACTTCGTTACTGTGGGTGTCTCTCGTTACTTTATCTTAATGAAATACAAGTTAAAAATGCTTCAGTTTATTCCAAACGCGCCGTCTACTTTTCTCTGGGCAATGAACGATGCTCATTCGCGAATTATTCATTATTTTGAGTCGATTCTGTTTAAAGGCTTTATCAAACCAGTGAATCGGTTCGCGAATCAGTTTGAATGATTCGTTCAGTTCCCTGTCGCACGCGCTGACTGAGTCGTCTGAAGCGGTTCACTCAGATAACATCAAGAGCGATGAAGACGTGGCTTTGGATCTACAGTCAATTGAAAGCAAATCTGCATAGGCTTGTTTGCTAAAGCTATATGAAGATCTTTTATTAGATGAACACCACGTGTGCTGTCTACTGCTCCACAGGTATAGGCCTAGGGTTGGGTATCGTTTGGGTTTTTTCGATACCGGTGCCAAATCGATACTTTTAAAACGGTGCCGGTGCCTAAACGGTGCCTGAACCGATACTTGTTATATATATATATATATATATATATATATGTATACACACACACACACACACACACACACACACACACACATATACTGTATATGGAACTAATGAAGCTCCAAGAAATCCCCAATATGGACAAAGGCATTGCTATTCCTGTAACTGAGTAAACAGAAGATATAAACGTTTTGAATGATAAAACAAATACATTAAACACTCGACTATGACAATATATAGTTTGTCTGTGTTATTCAAGCCATCTCTGGTATTTTAAGTATATTTAAAATCCATTGCTAATCAATGCATTAGTAGCCTATGGAACATATTTTCTGCCTCATTCTGTGACAAGAAGCTATCAGATCACAAAAGGAAGCATTTAACTGGTGTTGTGGACTAGAAAGGTTATAATGTTCTATTTTGTTGGTTTAAACGGGTTTAAAAACGCGAATACAAGATAATTTTAGCTTTAAGCATTTTAATTAAAGCCAGGGCTGGGCGGTATAGAGTTTGTACGATATATCGATATATTCTTTATAATCGATACGTTGTTATGAAGCAATACAGTTAATATTGATATACAGTAGTTTGATACGAGCGCATCTGATAAAATATCTAGGGAGGACACAGACTGAACTGCTGTGGAGAAAGTACATAATACAATTTGTTCTAAACATGTGACAAGCTTTATATGAAGGGCTATAAAAAAAACTGGTAAGATACAGTATCCTATAGTTTATAGTTTCAGTTTAAAGCGGCTCGCGCTCGCCCCGTCAGATGCTCTGACAGAAAGGCTGCGTGTGCCGCTGACAGAGATGCTTCTCGCGCTGTTTAATGTGTTTGCTGTTTTCCGTAATGCATAACTTACAATTCACAGGTATATTCTCCATCTGTAAATGTTAGAAAGCCATGGAAATATTTCCATTTTGCTGTCAGAAGTGCGTGAGCTTTTGCTTTGCGATTCTCTGCTAAACTTCACAGACTTCATTTAGAATGAGCGCCGCCGTGCGCGTGCGCGCCAAACAGACGGCGCGCAATGAAATAGGAGTGCAATAACTCTGACTAAAATATACACTTTGCTGAAATATTTGTAGTTGTAGCCTGTGATGCTTCTTACGTGCTTTTCGGAGAAACAAAGGACAAATATTTTAATCGATCGCTCAGGCATGGCACCGAAATGAGGCACCGAAATCTGCGTTCTGATTCGGTTCTAGTACATACCGGTTACATAGGTACCGGTGCCATATTGGTACCGGGTTTCGGTACCCAACCCTATATAGGCCACGATACCACTATGACAATACCAGTTTGTTGTACATGTACCTTATACATCAAATACAATGTATAATTTATACATTAAATATGATGTCACAGAGTATGAAATGAACACCCGCCAAACCCGCGTTAGCTCTGTGCAGCGGCGCGCGACCTGTTCTAGACACAATTAATATTCATATTTTTACAATATTTACGCTTGCAAAAATATAGGCTGCATTTGTTTACATTTTGCAGAACAGAAGATCCGTCAATGTGCATTTGTTTTTCGTTATGTTCAGAGCAGTCATGTGAGGAGTTTTCAGAGGTTATAGAATAATACATAATTAATTTACTTTAAAATATAATTTAATTCAGTGATGCAAATCAGAATTTTCATCAGCTGTTACTCCAGTTTTCGGAGTCATATGATCCTTCAGAAATCATTCTAATATATTTATTTATTACAGTGTTGGAACAGTTTTGCTGCTTAATATTTTTTAGAACCTGTGACATTTTGTTCAGGATTCTTTGATGAATAGAAAGTTAAAAAGAACAGCATTGATAATAAATTAACATACTGGAATGATTTCTGAAGGATTATGTGGCACTGAAGACTGGCGAAAAAGGCTGATGAAAATTCTGATTCGCATCACTGAAATAAATTACATAAAAAAATAATAAAAAATCTTTTGAACGACACATACAGTGAGGAAAATAAGTATTTGAACACCCTGCTATTTTGCAAGTTCTCCCACTTAGAAATCATGGAGGGGTCTGAAATTGTCATCGTAGGTGCATGTCCACTGTGAGAGACATAATCTAAAAAAAAAAATCCAGAAATCACAATGTATGATTTTTTAACTATTTATTTGTATGATACAGCTGCAAATAAGTATTTGAACACCTGTCTATCAGCTAGAATTCTGACCCTCAAAGACCTGTTAGTCTGCCTTTAAAATGTCCACCTCCACTCCATTTATTATCCTAAATTAGATGCACCTGTTTGAGGTCGTTAGCTGCATAAAGACACCTGTCCACCCCATACAATCAGTAAGAATCCAACTACTAACATGGCCAAGACCAAAGAGCTGTCCAAAGACACTAGAGACAAAATTGTACACCTCCACAAGGCTGGAAAGGGCTACGGGGAAATTGCCAAGCAGCTTGGTGAAAAAAGGTCCACTGTTGGAGCAATCATTAGAAAAAGGAAGAAGCTAAACATGACTGTCAATCTCCCTCGGACTGGGGCTCCATGCAAGATCTCACCTCGTGGGGTCTCAATGATCCTAAGAAAGGTGAGAAATCAGCCCAGAACTACACGGGAAGAGCTGGTCAATGACCTGCAAAGAGCTGGGACCACCGTTTCCAAGGTTACTGTTGGTAATACACTAAGACGTCATGGTTTGAAATCATGCATGGCACGGAAGGTTCCCCTGCTTAAACCAGCACATGTCCAGGCCCGACTTAAGTTTGCCAATGACCATTTGGATGATCCAGAGGAGTCATGGGAGAAAGTCATGTGGTCAGATGAGACCAAAATAGAACTTTTTGGTCATAATTCCACTAAACGTGTTTGGAGGAAGAAGAATGATGAGTACCATCCCAAGAACACCATCCCTACTGTGAAGCATGGGGGTGGTAGCATCATGCTTTGGGGGTGTTTTACTGCACATGGGACAGGGCGACTGCACTGTATTAAGGAGAGGATGACCGGGGCCATGTATTGCGAGATTTTGGGGAACAACCTCCTTCCCTCAGTTAGAGCATTGAAGATGGGTCGAGGCTGGGTCTTCCAACATGACAATGACCCAAAGCACACAGCCAGGATAACCAAGGAGTGGCTCTGTAAGAAGCATATCAAGGTTCTGGCATGGCCTGGCCAGTCTCCAGACCTAAACCCAATAGAGAATCTTTGGAGGGAGCTCAAACTCCGTGTTTCTCGGCGACAGGCCAGAAACATGACTGATCTAGAGAAGATCTGTGTGGAGGAGTGGGCCAAAATCCCTCCTGCAGTGTGTGCAAACCTGGTGAAAAACTACAGGAAACGTTTGACCTCTGTAATTGCAAACAAAGGCTACTGTACCAAATATTAACATTGATTTTCTCAGGTGTTCAAATACTTATTTGCAGCTGTATCATACAAATAAATAGTTAAAAAATCATACATTGTGTTTTCTGGATTTTTTTTTTTAGATTATGTCTCTCACAGTGGACATGCACCTACGATGACAATTTCAGACCCCTCCATGATTTCTAAGTGGGAGAACTTGCAAAATAGCAGGGTGTTCAAATACTTATTTTCCTCACTGTATATATATATATATATATATATATATATATACACACACACACACACATACACATTACATAAATGTAATCTATATAAAAATGGACTATATTCAGTATATGATCCAAAGTAACTAGTAACTAACTACTTGAGTAGTTTTTTTTATCCGATACTTTTTTACTCCTACTCAAGTAACTATTCAGACAATTACTTTTACTTTTACTTGAGTACAGTTTTTGAGTACTCTACCCACCTCTGGTGCTTTCTTATAAGTTTCATATTATGTTCAGTTGTCTTATAATTCACATGCATCACTTGTAGTTTGCTTACTCTATCATTAAAGGGGTCATGAACTGCCTTTTTTATTAATTTGTACTGTTCTCTGAGGTCCCCTTATGTTATCAAGATTTTTACATCCAAAAACATCATAATTTAGAAGTAATAGTAATATTTTCTGTCATGTTTTGACCCCTCTCATCAGAACACTCTGTTTGAATAGGCGTGGTGGATTGGATAGGCTGTGATTGGCTAGATATACTGTCATGTAGCTTTGCAACTGATCCTTCTTTGCTTCTCTTGTCAGTAGGAATGGGTACCAGAACCCGGTATTAAACGGGCCCTAGGGCTAAATTACAAAATACCTTCATATCAATAAGCTCTGACCTTATCAGTTTGGAGAAATTATGAAAATACACTTTTATTTGCAAGCGCTATATAAACGCATCATTCATTCATTCAATTTATTACTGCTGCATAAATGTTATCCAGCTAATTGTGTCTTGCCAATCATTTCTATATGTGATAATATCAAGATATTTGTCCATGATGCATTTTTGTTATTCACAATCCAGAAGCGAGATCAAATTTTATTTTCGATTTTGAGTTTGGCTTCTAAGGATTATGAAAACAAGATGTTTTATTGATTATTGTGCCATATTTCGTGAAAGCTTCCTTATCTTCATAGTGCCTTCATTCCTTCCTAAAAGTCCTAACTTAATGTCAAATCAGTGATTTTATCAGTAGCAGTCTACTGTTGTTAAACTGCACTGCGTGTTTGATAATAATAAGAGTTATTAAAAGTGCATTAAGCTACGAAAGAGACACTGTTTCCCAGGCGGATATCTGTGCTCATGCTCAGAGACGGGGCGAGACACAATCAAAGTATACTTTGGGCTTCTGGTGCATGCCTAAACAGTAATGATTTTAGTAGCTTTAATAAACATTTAGGCTATCCATCAGTTTATATGGTGAAGACTATACAGTGTTATTTTACATTTGTTTCATTTATTCAATTTATTTTGTAGATTATTATTAATCTGAATGCTGCTGTTAGCTAGTGTATTTTTTCTTTAGTATAAAAATTACATATGAACTTTGTATATACAGTAAAACACTAAAAATGCCTTTATACTGGTGCAATTACAAATAGATGTTTTATAATAATTTGTTTTTACAATTGTAATTTGTTCAAACAAGCTGTTTCTTTGCAACAGATTTTTAATTTTTTTTACATTTACATATAACGCCATTCTGTTTGTTTGTTAAAAAAAAAAGAGCCAATAAGAAGCACAAGATTGATAAGCAGTATCCGAAGAGTCCCATTAAAACTTTGAATTTGAATTTTGAATTTGATTTGAATTTGATTAACTTTATTAATCCCAAAGGGAAATTCACATGTCACAGCAGCTCACCACAAGAAATAGATAAAAGAGAAGATACTGCACAATACGGTATTTCATACAGCCCCCCTAGTTTCAGGCATCATAGTACACTACACCATGTTATACAAATACAATGTAAAATAATACATCAGTCATCTAATATGACATTGATTATATAACCTAATGGCTGTTGGTAAAAATGACTTTTTATATCGTTCCTTATGGCATCGGGGCTGAATTAATCTTGAGCTAAAAGTACTCACACATGCCTGAACTGTTCCATGAAGAGGATGACAATCTTGTTTCATTATACTGACCAATTTATCAGTCATTCTATCCTGTGCAATCACATCAATAGTGGGCAACACGCAACCCACCACAGAACCTGCCTTTTTTATCAGCTTATTGAGTTTATTCTTCTCCTTCTCTAACAATCCCCCTCCCCAGCAGGTGACAGCATACAAGATCATAGATGATACCACAGAATCATAAAAGGTCTTCAACAGTGCCTGACACACTCCAAAGGATCTCAGTCGCCTTAATAAATGAATGCGACTCTGACCCTTCTTATAAACCTGTACTGTATTGTCAGACCAATCCAGCTTGTTATTGAAATATACACCCAGATACTTGTATGACGTGACAATCTTGTATGAAGTGACTTGTATGACGTCCAATAGCTCGTGATGGCGCCGCAGATGGCAGCTACTGTGCTTTGCTCTCCAGTGTTTGTACTGTTTTTGTTTGTTTTTCCTGTTTTTTGTTTCTCAAACACGATCAGCTTTACCAGGGATGAACTGCTGAACATTCGGCAGAACACACCACAAAATCTTTTACCGGATTTTGATTACTCGGACGCTTTGCTGGACATTATAGTTGGCGGAGCTGCGGTGTTGTTTAGACGCTACAGGTCGCGCAGACGGGGGAAGCGAGCCGGCGCGCTTGTGAAGCTTCGTGAGCGTGGATTAAGAACGCCGTTGCCTAGCATCCATCTCGCGAATCTCCGCTCTCTACCCAACAAAACGAACGAACTTCTCCTGCTCTCCCGGACAAATAAGGATTTCTCAAACTCTGCTGCTCTGTGTTTCACGGAAACCTGGCTGAAGGATACCATACCGGACAGCGCGTTACATCTTCCCAACTTCCAGCTGATCAGAGCAGATCGCGAGGCAGAATCAACGGGGAAATCGCGCGGCGGCGGGACGTGCTTCTACATCAATGAGAGGTGGTGTACAGATGTAACTGTGTTAAAGAAGATGTGCTGTTATGATCTAGAAACGCTCTTCATTAACTGCAAGCCGTTCTATTCGCCGCGGGAGTTCTGTTCGTTCATTCTCGTGAGTGTTTACATTCCACCGCACGCGAACGCCAGATCAGCTTTACAGAAACTCGCTGATCAGATCACAGAGACTGAGCAACAACACCCGGATTCTGTTTTAATCATTCTCGGTGACTTTAATAAAGCAAATCTCTCACGCGAACTGCCAAATACAGACAGCACATCACATGTCCCACCAGAGACAGTAATATATTGGATCACTGTTACACAGCGATAAAGGATGCATATCACTCTGTCCCTCGAGCAGCTTTAGGACTATCTGATCACTGTTTAGTTCATCTTATTCCAACCTACAGGCAGAAACTCAAATCTGAAAAACCTGTATTAAAAACTGTTAAAAGATGGACTGCTGAAGCAGAGCAAGATTTAAAAGCTTGTTTTGACCTCACTGATTGGAGTGTTTTTGAAGCTGCTGCCACCGATTTGGACGAACTCACTGTAGACGAGACTGTAACATCATATATCAGTTTCTGTGAAGATATGTATATTCCTACCAGGACTCGTTTAACCTACAACAACGACAAACCATGGTTCACAGCAAAACTCAGACAGCTCCGTCAGGCCAAAGAAGATGCTTACAGGATGGGGGATAAAGTCTTGTATAAACAGGCCAAATACACACTGGAAAAGGAGATCAGGGTGGCTAAGAGGAATTATTCTGACAAGCTAAGGATTCAGTTCTCTTCCAGTGATTCTGCTTCAGTGTGGAAAGGTATGAAAGACTTTACAAATTACAAGACACCATCCCCCAGCACTGTGGAGAATCAACAACTAGCAGACGATTTGAATGTCTTTTGCTGCAGGTTTGAAAAAACACTCCACACCCGCCCTGAACACCTCTCCACACAACCATTAACACCTCCAGCAACCCCCCTCTCCCCCACACCTGCACTGAAAATAAGTGAAGATGACGTGCGGCAGGTCTTCATAAAGAATAAAAGAAGGAAAGCACCAGGCCCAGACGGTGTGTCATCAGCCTGCCTTAAATCCTGTGCTGACCAGCTAGCCCCCATTTTCACACAGATCTTCAACAGATCACTGGAGCGGTGCGAAGTCCCCTCATGCTTCAAACGCTCCACCATCATCCCTGTCCCAAAGAAACCCAAAATTACTGGACTTAATGACTACAGACCTGTGGCTCTAACGTCTGTGGTCATGAAATCATTTGAAAGACTGGTTTTGGCTTATCTGAAGGCCTCCACTGGACCCTTACTGGACCCCCTGCAGTTTGCCTACAGAGCAAACAGGTCTGTGGATGATGCAGTCAACATGGGACTGCACTTCACCCTGCAGCATCTGGACAGACCAGGGACTTATGTGAGGATCCTGTTTGTAGACTTCAGCTCTGCTTTTAACACCATCATCCCGGACACCCTTCAGAATAAACTGACACAGCTCTCCGTCCCTGCCTCCGTCTGTCAGTGGATCAACAGCTTCCTGACAGACAGGCAGCAGCTTGTGAGGCTGGGAAAATTCTCATCCAGCACCCGCACCACCAGCACTGGAGCCCCTCAGGGCTGCGTTCTCTCCTCACTGCTCTTCTCCCTCTACACGAATGACTGCACATCTAAAGACCCCTCTGTCAAGCTCCTGAAGTTTGCAGACGACACCACACTGATCGGCCTCATTCAGGACGGTGACGAGTCTGCCTACAGACAGGAGGTTAAGGAGCTGGCTGTCTGGTGCAGTCTTAACAACCTGGAGCTTAACACGCTCAAAACAGTGGAGATGATCGCGGACTTCAGGAGAAACCCCCTGCTCTCCCCCCACTCACCATCATGAACAGCACTGTGACTGCAGTGGAGTCATTCAGGTTCCTGGGCACCACCATCTCCCAGGACCTGAAGTGGGACATTCACATAGACTCCATTGTGAGAAAGGCCCAGCAGAGGTTGTACTTCCTTCGCCAGCTGAGGAAGTTCAACCTACCACAGGAGCTGCTGAAACAGTTCTACTCTGCCATCATTGAATCCGTCCTCTGCACATCAATAACTGTCTGGTTCAGCTCAGCTACCAAATCTGACCTCAGAAGACTACGGAGGGTAGTCCGGACTGCTGAGCGAATCATTGGTACAACCCTCCCTACTCTCCAAGAACTGTATTTATCCAGAGTGAGCAAAAGGGCTGGCAAAATCACACTGGACCCCGCACATCCAGCACACTCCCTCTTTGAACTGCTGCCGTCTGGTCGACGCTACAGAGCTCTGAGCACCAGAACGACCAGACACAGGAACAGTTTCTTCCCCCAAGCAATCCATCTCATGAACACCTGACATTAACGTGGAACACACAACACTATTTTACAACTATTTATTCACCACACATACATATATAATATTTTTTATTTTATTTTTTTCCATTTCAAATTTGCACATGTCAGACCTGTACACACATGATTGTCTGTATTGCATAGTGTTTTTGCTATTTTGTACATTGCTTATTTGTATATTTGTATATTGTTCTCTTGTTGTCTGTGTCCTGTCCCGTTGCTGTCATTCTGTTGCACTGTGGAGCTTTGTCACTATAACAAATTCCTCGTATGTGTAAACATACCTGGCCAATAAAGCTCATTCTGATTCTGATTCTGATCTCAATTTCTGACTCTTGTATATTCACTGGCACCACTTTGTGAGGATATCTACTAAAATCAACCACAATTTCCTTGGTCTTACTAGCATTAAGCCTAAGACCATTCGTTTCACACCAGTCCACAAAACTCTTTAAAAGCTTCCTGTATTCACTCTCATCATGCTCCTTTATACAGCCAACAATTGCAGAATCATCTGAAAATTTCTGGAGATGACAATTTTTAGAGTTGTACTGAAAATCTGAAGTATAAAAAGTAAATAAAAACGGAGCTAAAACCGTTCCTTGAGGAACACCAGTGCTACACGTAACTACTTGGGACACACAGTTATGCATCCTTACATACTGTGGTCTATTAGAGAGGTAGTCCATTAACCAACTGACCATACTCTGGTGTAATCCAGCATTTACTAACTTATTCTTGAGTAATACAGGCTGGATAGTGTTGAATGCACTAGAAAAGTCAAAAAATGTGATTCTAACGGTGTTACCTAAAGTCTCTAAATGACTTCGAGATTTATTTAAAAGATAGATAATTGCATCATCAACCCCAACACCAGTTTTATAAGCGAACTGCAGTTTATCCTCAGCAGCACACAATAACTGCTTAATATAATTTAAAACCAACCTCTCAAAAACCTTCATCAACTGAGCCGTTAAAGCTATTGGTCTATACTGTGAGAACTCAGTAGGATTAGTTTTCTTAGGGACTGGTACTACACACGATGTCTTCCATAAAACAGGTACCCTTTCTAAGCGCAAACTCAAATTAAAAATATAGTGAATTACCCAGCATATTTGATCAGCACAGGCTTTAAGAACTCCAGCACTAATACCATCAGGGCCTGCAGATTTCTTCTTTTTAATTCTCCTTAACCCACTTCTTACTTGTTCTATTGATACAACAAACTTAGGAACAGACTCACAAGTGGAAGAATAAGATGATCTTAAAACTGAAGGAGGATCTAAATAAGGACTCTGCTGTATACCATCTAAAAAGGAAAATTGTAAATCACTAGATCCACCATCAAATCTATTAAAAAATATATTCATAATGATACTCATCTCTACTTGTAATTCAGTAGGAGAGAGATCCATCTTATTAGTTTTCCCTTTTACTTAGCTTCCCACACATCCTGGAGGACCTGAAAAATGAATGACTAATTCAATGGCTGTTGTTGGCCAGCTTTTAGGTAGTGCTAAAAGTCCTATAGCAATTGTGACTTGACTGTTAGGGATTCAACTGCCATGCATACAATTTTTTAAGCTTTTCGCAAGATACTACTCCTTAACAATCTTGACAACATAGATTTTTAAAAACCACGCCAAACATGCTCGCTCGCAGACCTATAGATGCCATTCAGTTAATAAGCTATCTGTGTATTTAGTTGTGAAACAACGGAGACAACATGCATTGCTTCTGCTTTGTTTACAGCGGTAACTAATGTGTTCCACATAAGCAGAAACACAGGTTGCGTGTTAAACGTGATAATGTTATGTGGTTGCTGCAAGAACTTAACCCACAAGGGACAGAACAGAGGACATGCCATAGATTTGTTCGACGCACTTATCACTCCATGGGACCAAAATATCTGTGGCATGTCGATGGTTATGACAAACTAAAGCCGTTTGGTTTTGGCATATCAGGATGCATTGATGGTTTTTCGAGATCCTCTGGCTTACTTGTGGGTCTACTAACAATGACCCTGCTGTTATTGCACACAATTTCAATACTTGTATTCAATGCCTTGGTGTTGTACCTATGAGACTACAAACTGACAGTGGATCGGAAAATGGTAGATTGGCAGCAATACAGTGCACTTTCCATCATCACCATTCAGACTGCTATGCTGGCTCAAGAAGTCACATGTATGGTACATCAACAAGCAATCAATACATCGAATCTTGGTGGTCCAGGTTTAGAAAAGCAAGGTTCGTCTTTGTTTCATATTCTTTAGCATTGAGGATATGTCAGTAATGCTTTAGTAACGTTAATGCAGCTAGCACGTAATATATATTTCAATTAATATATCTGTAAGCAATAACATGCAAAATGATTCAAATCAATTTATTTCATTCTGTTATTGATGTATCTTGACTTTTGTGTTCTAGGGCTCAGTTTTGGATAGAACTGGGAAACTGAGGAATGAAGGACACTTTAATGGCAGTAACGAACACCAAAGCCTCCTTCAGTTCTGCTTCCAAAATATTCTACAGGTGGACTTGGATGTTTGTGTAGAGCTGTGGAATAAACACAGGATTAGGCCCTCTAGACTTGCAATGTGCCCTGGTCCTGGGGGTGTATCAAACGAACTGTATCATCTACCACACAGGCGAGCAAATCAAAAATCTGCACCAAAAACTGCATTTCATAACAGTGAATTAATTATAAGCATGTTTAATAAACACTACTACAAAAAGTCACATTGTATAAATGTGTCTGCCAAATATATTTACACAAAAATGTATCTTCTTGCAGGTATGGATCAAGAGACTGTGGCTTTGCAGTTGAAAAAAATGAGTTAAGTGCTTTTCCTGAGTCAAGGCTGATAATGCAGTTATGTGGTGACAAAAACATCCAGGAATATCTAGAATTTGCAATGGAACACAATCGGTTACAGTGGCCAAAGAAATTGGGAGGAAGCATTACAACTCTACTTCACAATGAAGGAAACATCAGGCCTCTGAGTATTCAAAAATGACAGTAGAAACCTCAGAGTACAACATCGGAAGAACTTATTTAAAAAGGAAGGAATGCAATACACAGAATGCAACATTGTGACATTGCAAGAAGTATGAACTGAGAATACAGAGGATGTAAAGTTTACTTAATTACATCCAAAACCTGGAGAATTCTGGATTCCAAAAACCATGCAAGTCTGAAAAAGACTGTCTAAGATTGGTAACTTGAGTGTGTTTGTGCATGTATTTGCCACTTGCCACTTGCCACAGCCATATCACCCTGCAGCCCAAGACTGGTTGCCCACTGAAACTAAGCAGGGTTGAGCCTGGTCAGTACCTGGATGGGAGACCTCCTGGGAACCCTAGGTTGCTGTTGGAAGAGGTGTTAGAGAGGCCAGCAGGGGGTGCTGTGGGTCCTAACGCCCAAGTATAGTGACGGGGACACTATACTGTAAAAAGCACCGTCTTTCGGATGAGACGTTAAACCGAGGTCCTGACTCTCTGTGGTCATTAAAAATCCCATGGCACTTCTCGTAAAGAGTAGGGGTGTAACCCTGGTGTCCTGGCCAAATTCCCTCCACTGTCCCTTGTCAATCATGGCCTCCTAATAATCCCCATCCACTTGATTGGCTCTATGACTCTCTCTCCTCTCCACCTGTAGCTGGTGTGTGGTGAGCGCACTGGCGCCGTTGTGCTGTGGCTGCCGTCGCATCATCCAAGTGGATGCTGCACACTGGTGGTGGTTGAGGAGAGACCACCCCCCCCCCTCTTGATTGTAAAGCGCTTTGGGTGTATGGCAATACACAGTAAAAGCGCTATATAAATGCATCATTCATTCATTCATCATCATTCATGTATTTGCCATTGGGTAGGGTGAATTGTCAAGAAACATAATGCATGGTTGTGTTATTTGTTATCCAAAATGTTATGTTTCTCCTCAATGTTCTTCACGCGTCGAAAACATCCAGCGGTTTGGAGCAGGTTGCTGTTTTTCAAAATTAGTTCTTGTAGTGACTCCAAAGTTGTTGCATTCTGAATCTTAAAACAAAATTAACAACAGTGAGTTGATGCCCAAGCTACAGTAGTGGCCAAAAGTGATGTCTGGCCTATGAAAATTTATATTTTGATCCTTTATTTAAATGATTAAAAATAAAAACAAATTGTATCAAGCTTTCCTGTAGCTCAAATAGTAGAGCTTGGCGCTAGCAACGCCAAGATCATGGGTTCGAGTCCCAGGGAATGCAAGAGCTGATAAAATTTAAAACTAACTTGAATGCAATGTAAGTCGCTTTGGATAAAAGCATCTGCTAAATGCATAAATGTAATGTCCTCCCGAGATCAAAAAAAAAAAGTTTTGTGAATTTAGTATTTCATGTCATGTCATTACATTGTTTAGAGCATAAGCAAAAAATAGAAAAATAACAATTTTGAAAAATGATATATTTATTCATATGTTATTCGGTGCCCTCTGTAGAGGACCCCAGGACTAATTTTTTTTAAAAAACAAAATGACATGAATAGGCAAAAACATTTTTTTTTTTAAACCACAAATACATTTTTAAGTTTCAGGATTTTTTATACCAAACTTTGTATAAAGATGATTCTCAGTTATGAAAGATGTAACAAAATGATTTTATATACCATTTTGATTTATTCAATGTTTGTGTAAAATGACCTTAATTGGGTTTTCCCATTATATACAATGTATTTATTTAATTTGCAAATTAATGCGTTCTTGGGGCAACATGAAATGTAAAAAGAAGTGTAATAATTGGCAAGAAGAGTAATAATTGGCAAGATTTTAATATTAATATCCAATGTTTCCTAGGAATATTGAAATAAAACTTTTTCCCCCCTATTTGTTGTGTCTTCCAAAATGTGTAATAAACATGCTTTCAGTCCTGGTGTCCTCTACAGTGACATGTATGAAATAGATGTCCTGTTTCATAACAGAAAGTCATATTTTGATTTGAAACCCCATAACATTTTCTGAGATGTTGATTTATGACCATTTAAAAATTAGTCAGATTTAAATAATTACAAAATATTACCATATTTCCATAAGAGTGTTAAAGTTGATCACTAAATTAATGTCAGCCATATTTAAAGCCTAAGGAGAGGGAGTGGTCATGGTGAAACTTCCAAACATTTAGTATCTCTGAAAAGCCCTGAATGTGCTCTTAACAGGACATCCAGACTACTACTGGGTTTCAGGAGGATAGTTGTGCTTGGAGTAAATTATTTTATTTGTGATGTCAAAAAGAAAAATGCCAAAATGTGCGGACAAAATTTCTGGCCCGGCTCTCATAGAAGTAGCCTACAAGCAAAAACACGGTGGAACAAATTAATATCAATAACTGATTATGTTGTGGTCAGTGTATGCTTTTTCCACTGAGATTTTTGTTTTTCTAAATAAAATCTATAGCTCTAGTTTGCCAAATAATTTTGTCAGAAAAATACCTTAACCATGTGTAGTGTTTTGTTCTTGTCTCATATTTAAAATATTTAAAAACTATAAAATATTTTCATCATATGTTGATGGTTTATTCAAAGCTAACAGTCATTGAAAACAAATACCCAAACATGTCCAATACATAATTTTTCTTACCAAAATTTGAAGAATTCAACACTCAATAAATATGTAAAAGCAAATGTTTTACACTTGCTACTGACAATTTTATCATTTCTAGGGGCTTAGATGTTGAAGTAACCTTCTTACTAATACATAAACTACATCTACCTCTTGCAGCACTTTCACTACACCCTCATCTGTGACATCTTTTAAAGGGGCTCCGAAAGAGAGCTGGCCTACAATGTGGTTTACCACATCTTTTGAAAGAAAATGGGGCCCTGGTCCGCCACGCACTATTGATATTGCAATCATTTTCCCTGCCAAGAAATACTAACAGCTGTTGCAGAAAGTAAAGTGAAATCACATGACAGTTGCAGTGACTGTGTTTGTTTTCCTTTCTGAGTTGGCTTCTAATTGTTTGTGTAATTGGCATGATACAAATAAAATGTTATATTTGTTTTATTCTGAACTCTCCTGAAATCAGTATGACTAGATCGTGTGGAGGCTGATGTTACCTCAAATCTATGGCCAGGATAGAGCAAACTGAAGGCTCCCGGATGAATGGAGCAGTAGGCACGTCATCGGAGACCTTTTCTGTCTATCACCGACTTAGCAAGTTGTATTGAAATGACAAACTACAATTTTTGTTCTGAGCAAGCCATAGGCGGCCAACTTAAAGGTATAGGTTAACGTTACACCCTCTGAGTCTGACTAAGTTCAGACTGGCGAATAGTGATCGTGAGATCCACGTACGGCCGGTGTGAGACTCAAATACGACATCGGGTCCCTGAACAACGAATAATTGAAAGTATGGGATATTCAGAAGAATCAAATATTCAAATTTATACATAACCAAAATCTGTGATTCGGCCTAAATTCAATGATCACTTGAAATTGGAGTCAGATTAAACATGGAGCTAGACTAAAATTGAAACTAAATCCTAATAAATTAAGTGAAGTTTGCAGAAGCGCAAGTGAAAGACCTACACGCATTATACCTTCACCCACACTGTTAGATTCCGTCGTTGGGCCAATCCTTACACACCGATCACACGTGTGCGGCTTCTCTCTGCTGTGGATCCTCTCATGTGTTTTCAGATGTCCTACTGTGAAAATTCTACAGTAAAAACCTGTTAAATGGTTAACGGTAAGTTCCTGTAAAATTTACAGGGAAAAAACGTAAACTGACATTCCCAGAATTCCAAATTTTGTATGAATTTGATGTTTATTCTTTGAAATAACTATGTTTCTTCTTAGTTTTTTCTTATCAGTTATGTTTATTAGGGTTGTATGTTACATCTAATGTTGTTAAATTAATGTTTATTGCATATTTCAGTTTAATGAGTCTCACCATGATGGTGTTTAGTGCTTGTGTGAATGACATTGTGCACCTTCTGTATATGTTATTATTTAAAAGCTGCTTGTGATGGGCTTTGGTTCATCATGTGACTTTCTCATCACCGCCTGCATTTGGTGGTTATCAGTGTATTTCAAAGGTACAAAACAGATTTCAGTACTTCAATAGGTTGGTATGTTAAAGGGATAGTTCACTTTGAAATTAAAATTTGGTATCTATCAGCTTACCCCAAGGGCATCCAAGATGTAGGTGTCTTTTTTTCTTCAGTAGATCCAATTTTGATGGCCTAAGACACGAAACGAGCGGTTTGTGTGAGAAAACGAACAGTATTTATATCGTTTTTTACCTCATGTACACAACCATGTCCAAGTGATCTGAGTGCGCGCACGCATCCCGCCGAGATGCTCGCTTCCGCCTTTGAACGCGCGCGTGACTTCCGGCGCTTGCACAGACTAAGCCAGAGCACGCACACACACACGTCACACACCGGATGTGTGCGCGCACTCAGATCACTTGGACATGGTTGTGTACAAGAGGTAAAAAACGATATAAATACTGTTCGTTTTCTCACACAAACCGCTCGTTTCGTGTCTTAGGCCATCAATGTGTAGTTACGATGGGGAATTGTTTAATTTGGATTTCTCTGTGCATGTTCTTTTTCCCTCTTATAGAGACAGTGACCTATACCTGCCATTATATGACTGACAGACTAGAACGGTTTGACCTAAAAATATCAAAATTGGATCTACTGAAGAAAAAAAGACACCTACATCTTGGATGCCCTTGGGGTAAGCTGATAGATACCACATTTTAATTTCAAAGTGAACTATCCCTTTAACATTATATCAGTTAATGAAATTACAATAAATTTAACTTAAACTGTAAATTTAACTTAAAACCTAAAATGTTGTTACCGTATTTTTTACGGTAGAATTCCGGCAACCCTGGTGCTGCTTTAAACAGTTCACTGTAGTAAAAGTCTGTCCACACTCAAAGCACATATGAGCTCGTATACCAATATGTATATTTTAATGTTTATGTAAATATGGCAGCAGTGAAGAACTCTTTCCACATACAGAACATAAACGAGGCTTCTCCTTCTTATGAACTGTCAGGTGTGTCTTCAGGACTGAGCCCTAAGAAATGTTTTGCCGCACTGATCACCAGTGTTGGGGAGTAACTAACACACATACGTCTGCAAGATGTCTGTTAAAGATCACTTGATCTGGAAAGCATCTGCTGTGTACAAACATCTGACATATGTCTGTGAGATATCAGTTTTACATACATTCTAAATTATAAACATCTTAAAGACATCTAATAGACGTCTATTTGACATCCGATAGGAAACTTCCTTTAGACGTATTGCAGATGAGCAAATACTCTAAAAAATGTCATGCAGATGTAAATGCAGACGTCAAATAAACGTCTCCGTGATGTACTATAAGGGTAGTTACATGTAACGGCGTTACGTAATTTAATTACAAAATAAAAGTAACTGTAATCTGTTACAGTTACTGAGAAAAATATGTAATTAAATTACAGTTACTTATGAAAATGTTAACAATTACAAATCTGACATTGAATATTTTCACACACATACACAGATTTGATTGATTCCTTTCCCAAATTGCATTAACTGCGCTTCAGGAGTTTAGGGCAACAAATAGGACTTATGCTTATTCGATAACTGTTTTATTTCCTATTTAGGTTTATATATATGCTTTATTTTTTAAAATGAACTGTTTTTGCATTGTTAGATGCCAGTGTTTCCTGTTGTAGCTATGCAAAGATTTGATTTCAAAAACACTATCATAGCTATTAAACTATATCTTATGATTTTATATCTATTTATTTAACCTCAGAATGATCTTAAAGTAAAAAGAGGTGCTAACGTCTGATTTTGTGATGGCTGTGCAATAAATGCTTTAAATGTTTTAAAATTATTAAGTTGAAAACATTTGTTAGAAATTTAGAAAAGTAATCAAAAAGCAATTAAATGTAATCAGTTACATTACTTTATTAAGTAACTGAAATAGTTACACTACTTATTACATTTTGAATAGGGTAACTTGTCATCTGTAAGCTCTAAAGTAATCTTCCCAACACTGTTGATCACATGTGAACCGCTTCTCTCCGTATGAACTCTTACATTAATCTAGTCTTTATTAGTCTGAGAAACTCTCCGCACCGATCACATGTGAACCGCTTCTCTCCAGTGTGGATCCTCATGTCAATCTCAAGATTATATTTCCTTGAGATACTGTTTCCACACTGAGTGCAGGTGAAAGAGTTCTCGGCTCTTCTTTTCTTTAAAAATGTCTTTTTAGTCTTTGAGCGACTCAATGTTGTTGTTTTTTTTCAGGTTTGACATGTTCCATGTAAAGTTTAATTTCATTTTCAGCACATCAAATTAATTAAAAGAGAGAAATATGAAGTGAAAGGACATTTCATTTATTTTAAGTAATCAGTGTAACCTGCGGCGCCCTCTGTTGGTGAAAATCATCACTACACTGCGCTGCTTTTTAGCAGTTGATAACTTTTTGATGTTTTTTTTATTTTTTATGTGATCATATTTACGTATTTATATGTTTTTATAATTTATATATCTGGAACATGTAGTTGTAATTGATAAAACAAAAACCTGTCAAACTGGTATATTAAATTGTTTAAAGAATTATGATGGCATGAAAGTTATATTGCATCAAATTAATGCGAATTTTTTTTTTTAAATAAAATAATCACCATCATGATTGCACAGCAGTCCAGTAGTTGGAGATGTGCACGTGTGTTACCAATACATTAAACTAACGAAGAAGAAGGAGAACCGGAAGTAGAAGGGTCAGACAGACAAAGCGCCAGTAAAGATGTCTCCGCCGTCTCACTTCGACTTCATTGAAGCCAGAGATAAATTTACGGTAAATTATCATTACAAACATTTACCGATAGACAAGCTTTGGCATTCGCTGACGATTTTAAGAAGAAAGTGTTTTGTTTCTATCTCTTGCCTGCCAAGTCTCTCCTCCGAAGTAGTATGTAGCAGAAGATATTATCACAATATATATTATTTATCATGCATTAGACCTATTGGACTAGACATTTGTGTGTAGTAATTTGTTAGTGAATGCTTTAAAAGAGATGATGGTGTTTGTGGAGGATATAATGTGGTACTGTGATGGAATCGCATGGTAATACCGTGTTACTAAACGGAAAACATAGCATTACTATGCTACATGAACCAAAATAATATATTTTCACAGTACTTTGGTGTTTCTATGTCTGGAAACCACCTAATATCATGCTACATTTAGTGTTTTTGTCATAAATACTTATAAACACTTTCAAATCAATTTTTTTCTCCCAGGCTGCCACTAAAAGTGCTGTAGATATCAGGAACTGTAAACCCCTGACCAACGCTTTCAGCCATCTGACTGGAAAGTAAGAACTGCTCTTTATCAAGATTTTCTGCTTTTATAGTCAGTTGTTTGTTTGTATGTTTAAACCATCTTCAATGATGGATATATCCATCGCTGTTGAGATGTTCTGTGTGATTTCAATTAATTCTTCACAGTGAAACTGAGAAGAAAGCCACTCTTGATCAAGCCCTGCGTGGAGTTCTTGAAGAGCAGATTGTGAGTCCACAGATGCACCTTTATGCCAGAATACTGGCATTCTTGCATTTATTGCATTGTTATCATTGTATGGTGAGATTTAATTTTATTTTGCATTGTGAAGCAGAAAGTGAATGGTTGAAGATTTCCTTTCTCTGATCTACATCAGTATAGACGGAAAGTGACGTTGAAGGATTTCCTTTCTCTGTGAGCTACCACCTTTAGACGGTACACACATATTGAAGGTACGTAAAAAAACTGCTACCACCTTTCTACACAGATCATCAATCTTTTTGCATTGATTTATTGTTTTCATAAAGGCATCTGCTCTGCTACCACTCCTTTTCTTCTGCTGGGAGATGTTCTCGACTGCCTTCCTCTGGACCAGTGTGACAAAATCTTCTCCTTTGTTGAAGAAAATGTCTCTACATGGAAATCTGTAAGTTTGGACCTATTAGTTTAGTGCTTAGTTTTGTAGATATTAGGGATGTGACGAGATCTCGCGAGATCTGATGTGTCTCGTGAGATCCGACTGGTCTCGCGAGAACGTGACGATATCCTCGCAAAATATTTTTACAATGTTCACATTAGAGCTGCACCATTAATCGTTACAAATTGCGCTTGCGATCTTGATTCAAACACCCACGCGATCTTATTCCTGAATGACAACGATTCAGCTATGTCTATTAAGACTGTTTCACATCGTGAGTGTAAGTGGAGCATGAGAAGCATGTTTTGTCGCTGCCCCTGTAAATGAATCGAAGCGTCAGCCATCACACTTCAGATGTGAACGCTGTCATTCACTGATATGGGCGGCGACAAAACATGCGCTGCTCAAGCTCCACTTACACTCGCGATGTGAAACAGGTGTTAAAGACATTCAAATCTACATTCATGCTGCTGCTGCTGATCCAGAAAGAACAACACGCATAGTCTTTTCAACCACACATCATTATTTCTGTTACAGACATTTAAATAACAAAAGTACTGGGATAAAAGTTTATAGTTTGGGTATAAACACTTATTGTCTACAGTAGCGATCAAAACGAAAGTATCTTAACACTTGTATTGTAACGCTTATCTTCCACCAGGAGGTGGCGACAACTTGTTTAAAAAATGTATTTGACGTTGAATCATTCATTCAGGAGATTCCAATAATGAACAAGTCTTTATGAACTGAGACACTGACTCCTACATTGATTTTTTTTGTTGTTGTTGTTCAAATGAATGTATATATTTTTAAAAGACTTAAGCAATGAACATTTTTGTCATGTCAGAACCACTAGTAAATTGTCATTTTGTGAGAGAATTGTGATCTCCAATTTATAAAAAAAAAAATGTGATTCTCAATTTATCCAGAATCGTGCAGCTCTAGTTTAGCCTACATGTTGTTTATTACTGCATATAATTCATTTAAAGTTTAATTTCATAAAGTATAAGTTGATTTCAAAATGCACCTACATTTTTTGCATTTTGTGTTTTCCCTATGTATTTCATCATTGAGGATTTAAAAAAAAAAGTCTAAAAATCTTGTCTCGTCTCGTTCTCGTGAACCCAGTCTCGTGTCTCGTCTCGTGGGATAAGTGTCTCGTCACACCCCTAGTAGATATGAATTAGACAAATATGTTGAGAACAAGCACCAAAGAAGCATAGGCACCTATTGTAATCGTAACCATTCTTTACTATTCTTCTTCCACCAATGATGTCTATGGCAGCCCATAGAAACACTTACATGAAAGTTATGAAATTTTGCACACAGACAGAGGGCAGTTTTGCCGTTTGTATATTTGGAATCTCATTTTGCAAATCTCACGCCGTCTAGTGCCTCCAACAGCTAAAATTTTCACATGAGTTTATGCTAAAAACTTACAAGCAAACCTCTTTGTTTCTATTTCCACCTGAAAATTCGTAAAAACCTATGTTTTCGAACTCATCCTAGACAGTTCAGGCAATCTTTACCAAATTTGTTTAATTTCATCAGCGTCACCGCTTTTTTGTAAATGCCTATGACTGTGAATTTACAGCATTTTAAGCATTTCATTATGTTAGTAGAATGTAGTCGTCTAAAATCATCCTCAGAATGGTTTGTTCAGTCTTCAGTGTTACCATTAGCCTGTTTGACCCCTTAATTGCTGCTTGCAGCTATATTTATGCTTGCTCTTTCTTTCATGTTTACAGAATACCTTTTACTCTGCTGGAAAAAATTACTTGTTAAGAATGTGCAACGGTGAGTTTCAAGTTCAAGTTTTATTCAGATGTGTGCTGTGCATTAAAGAGACATTTAAATTGCACATAAATCAGTTTTTAGAATAAAAATGTATTATATCATAACTATATAACTTTTTAATGATATAATTGTTTTCTACCATAGTTTGTTGAAATATAAATGCTTAGGCCTAAATCAAATTGTGAATTTTGTCTCGATACCCAGTCCTAATATTCGGGTGTATCTTAGCATAATTCTTTGACAGTGTGCTGGAGTATCCTAACATTACCACTGTGTTTGCCTACAGACCTGCTCAGGAGACTCTCTAAGTCTCAGAATACAGTGTTTTGTGGACGAATCCAGCTGTTTTTAGCACGTCTGTTTCCTTTGTCAGAAAAATCAGGTATACTTTTTTTACATTTCTTGTTTTTTCTTGGTTCTTTGTTCAGTGGTTATTTTATGACTTGATGTTGTTCCCTTGTATTACAGGCCTGAACTTACAGAGTCAATTCAACCTTGATAACATCACAGTGTTCAACAAAAATGAGCAGGATAGCACACTTGGACTGCAGGTAAAGTCATGCTGACAGATGTTGGGTTTGATTTACTTCGTTAAGGTTTTTTTTTAAAGTTCATGCAAGCAGAAAATGTGAATAAAACGGACAGTTAGACACCTACAGTGGATTCTACATTAGATGTCAGACATGTTTTATTTTTTTTCCCTCAAGCACACAGAGGTTAAGGAGGAAGGGATGGAGGTGGAGGAGGGAGAGATGGGCGAGGAAGATGCGCCTGCTCCCTGGTAAAAGATAGTTGTATTTTCACAATCTCAAGTTACGAGACATTGTCTTGCTTTTGCTTTATTTTGGCTGTTATTAAACACTTATTTATTAGCATGTAATTCAGAGGGCTTTTGTTTTGTAGCTCCATTCCTATTGACTACAACTTGTACAGAAAATTCTGGACCCTGCAGGACTATTTCAGAAACCCTGTACAGTGCTACGACAAGTTCTCATGGATGACGTTCCTTAAGGTATTTGATCATTCAGTAATCTGATGGGATACATGAAGTGGTGCGAACTATGCTGTGTAAATAAGTTCAGACCGCTCATTTGCGTACCGAAATGGTTGACAGCTGTTAATGCACAATCATCGTTTTAGCTCCGACTAACTGTAATACTGTATAAGATTTCCATTCAAACTGAAAGCACAAATCTAGGCTACACGCTGCAGGTTTGTTTCAGAGCAAAACGCAAAACTGTGGCACTTCATTTACTGACGCGCTTCACTCGGCAACACTTAAACCAGCAGCGCATACACTTACTTGTCAGCAACCCGCCAAAATAAAAGCTTGCTGATTTTAGGTTTGAATGATGAAAATTCTATTTTTAAAGCCCAAAGTATACTTCAGTTTTTTACGCGTACGTTAGTGGATGCGTACAGTCTAACACGCTGCCTATCAAAGTATACTCCATTTGATAGCGTGCGTGAACAGGCGGTCAACACGTGCACTCAAGAAAGCTCCAATGTCTGCTGTATTTTTCTCCAGAAATTATGACCGATTTAAATGTCTTTGTATTCTTTCAAACTGAAGTTGTGGCTCTCTCTCATAACCCCCTTACACAAGCGATTGTCCGTGTGAGTGTCTGTTGTTGTTGCGGTTTCCTCGGTTTAGTTGTTTTTCTGTCTCTTTATTTTTATTTTCTACTGTGACACAGCAGCCCTGGCCAGTGCTGCCACCTTGTGGATCAACTGATGAGTGCAAAACCAAGTCAATGCTCACGTGTGACCTGCAGACATTAACTGAAAGCTTAGCATCCCAGACAGCACAGGATAGTGTTTCCGCGGTTGTGTGCAAAGTACGCACGATTACAAAAATCGGATGGTCGCATACTATTCTGGTGATAAAATTTGCGTCACGCACACTCGGCCCGGATTTACCTCTTATTGTGACATAGGCAAAATTAATTTTTGAGCACCACATCCCTATTAATATATAATATTACCACTCCAGCAAAAAAAAAAATATTTCGTAATCAGTGGAAACCGTTACAGAGTTCTCTATCGCTATAAGCGCAAAAGTCGTTCGGCTTGCGTTTAGTCAATGAAGATCAAATGTAGTTCTTAATTCGTTTAAGAATGGAGAAAAAGACCGTTTCATTAATAGGCTCTGGCATCGTGGCCACATTACCACTTTGGGAGTGCATTATATTTCTAATAACTTTAACAGCCTGGAGTCACAACCACACCTCGAAAAACATTGTTGAGATTTTATTTCAAGACATTTGTCATGTTTCCATCCTGGAAATTTGTGTGTTGAAATAATTTACACACCTTACCCCAAACCTTCCGTTGCTAATTCCAAAACGTCATTTTAGAGCTAATAACGGAGGTCTGAGCCATTGATATGCAGTCTAATTCAGTTATTAGGGAGAGAGAGACTAAGCACATGTGAATATCTGCGTCTGTGCATCGGCAGTGTTCAGCAGCATAGTCTCTAGTGAATCTTTCAGTTGAACTGCTTCAAGAATCTCGCTACTGAAAAATGTCATGTAGCTTTTCATCTGCAAAACTATTTTATTTATAAATTCGCAGGGCAGCACTGACTGTAAGTTTCTGTGCGCATCTCCACGTGTGTGCACGAGTGCCAGAGGGAGAAGGAAAGCGTGATTTCCGTACATAAGGTGGAAAACATGGAAATAGTTTGTCATTTTGTATCCTATTGTTTGTTATATTTATTTGCTCAATGTCTATTGTGGTTTTGGTTCTGTTACTGTTTACTGAGATAGCCCATAATTTAACAAAAATATTATATATCTCTTCATTGTACCTTGGGGCCCCCTGGATGAGCGAGCATAGGCATGTGCCTAGAATGCGCATGTGTAAATCCAGCCCTGCGCGCACTGTACACTGACCCTCACGTACATGTAAAAACCGAAGTATACTTTGGGCTTAAGTGTACTATAAAATAATTGTATTTTTATTTAAACCTCAATTTTATTTTAAAATATAATAGTATTATCACACTTTATTAAATTGTATATTTATTTAAAGCTAAATAAAGTGCAATAATATTATTACTATTATTTATATACTATTATTTAATTTTTTATATTTAATGGGTCACACTATGTGCAGTGTGAGCACCAAACCAAATCTCCAGGTGCTCTCATGAGAAACAGACTAAAAAACTTATGTGCATCTCTGGTTATAACCAACCCACCAATAGAGCTAAAAATTATTTGAAGATTCTTATAAAAATGAATTTTAAGAAAAAATTCAGTTTATTCTTAAATTTAGACAAAGTATATTCACACTTTGCGGTTGTCCATAGTTTACATGTGATGAACTACAGTATATCTGTGGTTGCTTTGACAGGCCACCTGTGTGAGAATCAGTTGAAAAGGAAAACTGACGTTCTTGGTCCACATGTATCTTGTTTTTAATGTCCCCTCAATTGTGTTCTCTATGCAGTATTCAGATGAGACACTAGCTGTGTTCAAGAGCTTCAAACTGGACGACATGCAGGCGTCGAAGAGAAAGCTGGAGGAGATGAGGACTGCTGCTGGAGACCACGTCTACTTTGCCAAGTTCCTCACCAGTGAGAAAGTTGGTTCTTCCAGTATTTATTAATCATCTGTTGAATAAAACTGTTATTAGTACACTCCAGTCGTTGACCTGGTAACACAAGGCAAATTTCCCATCTCTCTGCAGTTGATGGACCTTCAGCTGAGTGACAGCAACTTCAGACGACACATTCTGCTTCAGTATCTCATCCACTTCCAGTATCTCAAGGGCCAGGTCAAGTTCAAGAGGTCAGGGGAAACAGCAAGCATATTTAGCATCATTTTAGTCATAATGCAGACTTTTCAAGCTGTAAGGATAACAGTAGAGTTGCCCTGCTTTTTGTCAATAAATAATTTCTCTCTAACCTTCGCAGTTCCAGCTGTGTTTTGAATGACGATCAGTCTTTGTGGATTGAGGACACAACCAAACTAGTCTATCAGGTTAGTCTTAAGAATCACCGATTGGAGGTGTGTGGTATGTGTTAATAACACTGTTATGTCATGTTTTATTACTTTTCCTACCATTTAAGTTACTGAGAGAAACCCCTCCAGATGGTGACAAGTTTGCGTGGATGGTTGAGGTAAGTAGTATCTGTATACATACATGCTATAGGCGAATGGATTTTAGTTTCTCTCTCATCTTATGATGAATACATTGCAGCCTAGTGCTCTAAAAGCTTTATCGTTTCATCTAAATTTATTCATTATATCTCCAACAGCACATCCTGAACACAGAAGAAAACTGGAACACTTGGAAAAATGAAGGCTGTCAAAGCTTTGTGAAAGAAAGGTATTAAATAAAAACAGCACAAGAACCGCTTTATCCATATTTACACAAATGAGTATTAAAGCGTTTTGTAATGTAAATGTAATGAATTATTTTTAGCAATTTACTGACTCTGAAGAAGCATGCACAGTTTGGTGGAGATTGGTGATGTGATTATGTAAACCGATATACATAGCTCAAATGTTCTCAAATCTAATGTGCTTTATATTAGTTTATGGTGCTAATGAGATTTTAAACAATTCAAATGTTACATATGCTTAATATATATGTAAACGTTTAAATGTGAAATGCATATATTTATGTGTGCGCATATTTGTGTGCAAACATTTAAAACTTGAGATGATTACTATTAGTCAAAATGTATTTAAGTACAAAAAAAAGTCGACAGAGCTTCAAAGTGGTTTCTAATAGAGCTGCTGAGGAAATGACTACATTTTACATTTTTCTGACTGCCACAATTTTTCTGTTGCTTTTGGAGCAAATTATTTTCAAGTGGTATTTGCTTAGAATTTGTATCGGATTACTCACTTAATCACTGTTTTTTTTCCTCCTTGGAATCTTGCCTTATTTGTTTGAAGATTTGAGGAGCCTTGATGGGCAAAACTTTGCAATGAGCAGCAAATAATATATGAGTTAAATTCATAATTATTATGGTTTTATAATAAACCGCTTCCCTACTCTCGAAATGCACCATCTGCCACTGCTGAGAAGTGCTGGAAACATGCTTGAATTTCACTCTGTATAAGCCTGCAAATAACATCTTTTTAAGAAAAGCTACTGCAGATTATGATTTTGGGCTGCATTCATGAAAAAAGTACATCTGTAGGTAATTTGCTGGATCAGAACCAAACCAGTGTAGAAATGTTTGCTGGAGTCCCAAAAATATCAATTTCACTTTATTTCGCACAAAACTGGGCACTTTACTTAAATATCTATAACTTTATAAACAAAAAAAGATTTAATTCTGAAAAATCTGCAAATAACATTGTTGAGAAAAGCTACTGCAAGTTGTCATTTTTAACTGCATTGATCAAAAAAAGTGCACCAATATGCATTCGAAGTCGCTCTTTATGAATTGCTAACGTTTTCACTCCCTGTCCCTCTGTGGACTTCTCTTTAGTTTGCAGGTGTGGTCACTGCTCTTTATTTAGTTGTGAATGGATATGTGAATAGTGTTGTTTCTCTCAGACCGGCAGAGACCAAACCCATCCGTCCCAGCAGAAAGAGACAAGCACCAGAGGACTTTTTGGGGAAGGGCCCTGGTCGCAAAATCCTCATGGGAAAGTAAGATGAGATTTGATTACTGGGTAACTTGTATAACAGAGGTCAAATCTTCTTTTCAAATCTTAGTTTGCATTTCTGCTGTTCTTGACCATCAACAGTGATGAACTCACAAGGCTCTGGAATCTAAACCCTGACAATATGGAGGCCTGCAAGTCAGATAGCAGGTTTGTGTTTGGTAATATTCACTTAAAGATGCTTAATGCGAGAAATGTTGCATTAATGCATGTCTCTGTTAAAGGGAGTTCATGCCATCACTGGAGGACTTTTTTGTGGAAGCTATCGAACAGGCAGATCCATCAAACATGGTGGAGGAAGAATACAAGTACAGAGATTTACGAATTCAGTCTCATAAATGATCAAGGAATGCATCACAATAGATCAGAATTAATCATCAGAATAAATGAGTTCTTTCTCGTCGTCCCTCAGAGTTGTGCGTAACTCAAACTACGGCTGGCGAGCCTTGCGATTGCTCTCCAGAAGGAGTCCTCACTTCTTCCAGCCCACCAACCAGCAGTTCAAGAGTCTGGCAGACTATCTGGAAAACATGGTCATCAAACTGGCCAAAGAGCTTCCTGTGAGTGGACATCCACACTATCAGACAATGTAGATAACATTCAAACTAGTGCTTGACCAATATAGGCTTTTGAGTGGCTAATACATAGTGCCGTCAACAAATATTGGCACCCTTGGTAAATATGAGCAAAGCAGGCCATGGAAAAAGTATTTTGGTCTTTCATTGAAAATATTCACTAAAATAACTCAAGCATTTTTGTTTTTCTGAAATGTATGCGTTCCACAATTATTGGCACCCCCTCACCACGCTCTTAAAAATAAAGCTAACAAAAAGGGGGTTTATGCAGCGATGCAACAGAACCATTTTGGGTTCCTCAAGGAACCTTTCAGTTCTTAAAAGAGCGATTTATATTTTAATAATCTAAAGAAGCCTTTCCCACTGTAAAGAATTTTTTGTGTAGTGAAAAAGTTTCATGGATGTTTAAGGTTCTTCGTGGAACCATAAATGCCAGTAAAGAAGCGTTATTTTTAAGAGTGCACAAGCATCAGACGTACTTGAGTTTGTGTAGTAGACAACTGTCACTACTGCTCATTCACATGGAAACATCGTCTAAATGTTTGTGGAATAACAAAGTTAACCAATATTGTGGATTTATTTTTTTATATATATAAATATGGATATCAATTTATTGCCTAGTCCTTGTTTAAATGGAGATCTGCTAGAAATGCACTTCATAATGCTTGAGTCCCTCAGTGAGCAAGTCAGAGGCGACTGTGACCAATGAACCAAAAACACCTTTTTTACTCATTAGCATTTGTAGCTGCGCCAATAAGTTTGGTGCATATTTTGGAGAAAAAACATTTAATTTGTTCTCCTTTTTGTGTGTAATTTTATTTTAAAGGTTAGATTTTTTTTTAACTTTGGTAAATAAGACGAGAAACAACAAACAATTTCATAATCCATTTCGTTCATATTTACCAAGGGTACCAATATTAATAGAGGGTAGTGTACAATATGATTTCATTTAAAATTCACTCAAATTCTGCTCACTATTTTACTGTAAAATTCAATATTTTAAGCAACAGTTTAAAATCTAAAAACTGAATCTTTGTTTTTCTTTAAACAGAAAGACATTCCTTCTGAGGAGATAAAAACGGGAGAGGAGGATGATGATGAGAATGGAGATAACCTGTTAAAAGAGAGCAATGACAGTAAGTTTGTTTTGGGGTTTTTTTTGGGGGGGGGGGGTTTATTAAAAATCTAAAGCCATTTTTATGACTGTTGCCCTGCCTGCTGGATTCTGTTCACACTGTATTTCTTGGATCAAAACGGCAGTACGTTTGTATCAAAGTGGCAGCAGTTGCTAAGAAATGACTCCATAGGAGTTGTGTTGCTTACCTCACTCTGTTTTGTTTCCAAAGCATCATCACAGAACGTCACCTTCATCTATCTGCCGTGAATGTAGTGTAAAAGTTTCAAGGACAACAGGAGTTAATTTTTGCTTGAGGCAAGCAGAGAAAATGTACAGCAGCCACATAGCACATACGGAGGTAGTCGGTCATGGATTGTAATTATTTTGGGACGTGTTGTTAGAGAGCTAGACAAAACAAGGGTTTTAAACCAGTGTTTCCCCATCCCTGCTCCTGTAGTGCCTCCACACTGCACATTTTGTATGTCTCCCTAATCAAAGACGCTTGATTCGGCTCATGTAGTTAGAAGACCTGAAAAAGGAAGATATGGGCTGCATCTGATGTTCATAAGTCACATGACATGACCATGACAACATGGCGACTGTACGATGTCCGGATAAAATTCATGAAACTTACTTTTTTTAATGGTCGCAAAGTAATTGCATACTCTCAGTAGGTACTACTTTTAAGATCGAAAACATGGATAAAATTTGGGTGTACTCCAGGAACAGGTTTGGGGAACACTGGTTTAAACTTTACTGGCTATGCACAAAAACAAGAATAGAGCAGCAATTACAGGGTCAAGCTCAGCATCGGCAGCCAAAGAAGTTTGATGACATGTTTTAGGTTTCATGTCAAGGGCTTGCAACCATAAACGTCTGCGTTGAGCACCAAAGGACGTCTTCGATGATATTTCAAGATGATTTGACAATGCATTCGCATGTTGTGACAAAATTAAAAATTATGGACACTCAAAACTGAATTGTTTGATTTGTTATGCTGCAAATGAATCTAAAGAAACCGGTCTAGTGATTTTTGGCCAAATAAACAATATCTTCTCAATATGCCAATGAATGGATGGCATGAAATTCGTCAACGCGCTATAGGAGAATGGTTTGGTGTACCGTTAATTCCTTTACTTTTTGCCAGGATGGCCTTACAGTGATCTGAGATTATTCATCTCATCTTCAAAACTGGCCAAAATGAGTTTGAAAAAGTAGTTTTTTTTAATGAAAATTTGATTTGGCAGAAATTCTTAGAACTAGAACTTTCAAGTCAGAAATTGTATTACCAGGCCTTATGGTTATAGCATAAGCATAGGTAAAACTCTGAGCAGTTGGTGCTAATAGAGGGTTTGGGATACTCCGATTTTGCCATGTCGTGTCTTTTTCACAAACGGCTCTGTGGTAAGGTTACATGGTCTTTGCCCCTTTGTGCCTTGACCCCTAAAAACATATGAAGAGTTCATTTGCAAAAACAGATAACTCCGTTTTTAACAATTTTCAAAAAACAAGTTTTTTTTCATTGTGCATTCCAATTAATCTCAAACTGCAGTTGGGTTATTTTTATTAGGTAAAAAAATAACAATAAAAATACTAGCTAACTAACACAATAACGTAATATAAAACATGTTTGACAATTTTAAAAAAACGGAGTTATCTGTTTTTGCAAATAAAGTCTTTGTATTAAGAACAATGTGGATGTTTGTGGTTTGCCTCATCACCATTTGGACCGAGGACTTCTTTCAGCAGGGGTTGATGAAACCAATTACAAGTGGTCACAGGAGATGCATTTGCGATGCATGTTATGACATGCTGTGTAAACTGCTGTCTGACTGTTATCAGGTTACCTGGTGTGAACGGTCTGTGATGCTTTACAACATTGTCAATGTTTGCAGCACTGGATTTGGATCTGAGCTAGCATAAGAGTGTCAAACTTATTTGTTGACTGTTTTCCAGGTCCCAGCATTCAGAGCAAGGCTGTGACCAACAGTCAGATGGATGAGATCGCAGCCAAGCTTGGGTCCCAGTGGAAGACGCTGGCAGACCACCTGGAGATGAGCGAGAAGGAGATCCGTGTGATCGAGTCTGACAGCGAGGATGTAGAACTACAGGCCAAGATGCTGCTGGTGGCCTGGCAGGACCGAGAAGGCCCTCAAGCTACGATGGAGAGCCTGGTCACAGCTCTGAACTCGGCTGGTTTCAGTAACATCATAGAAGGTCTCAGTGAAACATAACAGCAACATTTTCTTGTTTTGTTTTAAACTTTGTCTGTACTTCAATGAAATGCATTCTTGACATTTTTTTAAATAAATGTTCATTAAAAATGGATCCATTAGCTTTGTTTGTAAAATACACACGAGTTTGTCAATGGCATGTTTATTTCACCGTTTATGAAAAGCCAGTAGTCAACTTATTACAGAGCTCAAGTTCTCTTACTCTGACTGTATTTAAGGACAGATGAGTTTACAGTGGCATTTGTTGCATGATAGCTAAAGACAGAAGCAGTAATTAAGTATGAAGACATCCTCTCAAAGTGCTTTGATATGAAATCCACCTTTGATAAGTTTCAATCCACACACGCGCACACACAACATATCCTTGTAAACAAATTACATTTCTTTTGGTAAGATTCCAGTATTATACAACCTCTTCTTGATGTATTTAAGTCTGAAACTTGTGGTTAACAACATCTTTATATACCAAGTCACTACTTCTCCTGCGGGAGGATACTGTCTATTGAGCATGAACACCTTTTCACAGGCTTAAAAATATTCAATGCATATAGAAAACATTTATAAAACCATTGCTCCAAATCCAAACAAGGATCGCGTCCAGCAATCTATCATCCAAAAAAAGGGAAGAAAAAAAAAAACACCCTTAAATATGCCACTTGTGTGTTGATGCATGAAGAGTTCAGGAAATATTAAGGTCATGTTTTTAAAGACACAAATTTATTTGCACATCTATACAGACAGTGCTCTGAAATGGCAATTATGGTTTGTTTCCTCTGTGAACCATTGTTACTCCAGTATCTCCAGACGTCGAGGGCCATACAGAAGGACGTATGCTATATGCCAATCACCACCACCAGACAGCTTCAAGATGTCCTCAGGGGTCACAACGCTGACCTTATCATCGTCAAACTTCACCCATTCATCTGTTCAGAGAGGGGGGGGGGAAATCAACATCAGCTAGAATATGAAAACACCCTATAGCAGGGGTGTCCAATCCTAAAAGCAACAGCTAATCAAGGTCTTCAGAATTAGTAGAAACCTCCAGGAAAGTGTGTCGGGCAGTTTGGAGGTAAACTGTGCAGGACTTGGCCCTCCAGCTACAGGATTGGACAGCCCTGCTCAATAGAAACGGCATCAGAAGCAATAAATGCTGTACCAAAAAAAAAGCAGCTTAAGTTCCAGATTTTTCTCTTTTCACTCAACTCAAGATGTGATACGATTCCCGATACTGATTTCATATGATTTTCTCATGTTTTTTTAATAAAGAACTTTAAGAAAAAAAATTATAAATGAAGAGTTGTCCTATTATTTCCCAGACAAAATGCTGCACATTTCTTTGTGAAATTGAAATGTCAAAAAACAAAACTAAACTGAAAATGTTAAAACAAATCCCAAATCAAATAAAATTATACAAATCAAAGAAATCTCTTCATATAAACAAAGGCTTTGTCTGTGCTCTTCCCTTTTAAAATTAGAGGTGACCGCTGCATTTTAATCACAATCCAAACAAAGATGCTGCACACATGCTGCTTGAGCAGCTTTTAATCTAAGTTAGACTATCATTTTGAAGTTTGAAGCAAAAACAGAATGGTCTGACTAGCTTTGTGAAACAACACTACATAAAACATATCTGAACGGAACAAAAACAGCAGACGGGCTGCATGAGAACGCAAATTCACTCTCTGACAGCAGGTGGCGCTTCCTTGGTTACTCCTGTAAACAAAGCAGCTGCGCTTATAAACTACTTTATTATGCATTATATGGAGATAAGATGAAAATACCATCTAAACTTTTCTGAAAACAGTCAGTTGCCCTCAGAGATACACTTATATAAACCCCCACCCCCAATGTATCACGATTCATTTAACATCAACAGATTTGAATCGTCAGATATTTTTATCGATTTTCAACCAGCTCGTTACATCCTTATTGGATTCATCAATCAGATACTTTTGATTGTAACGTAAAAAAGTAACATTCCTTTTCAAATTTACAACAAAATACTCGTTACTTTTTGAAATAAAGTAACAATTCTTTTGACATTTATTGACGGACTCCTCTACGGTCCCCATGTTGAGAGAAATTCATGGGAGTAAGGTGCGATTCTTCATCGATACATCAAAAAAAAATATTTTTTTTTTTTTTAAGTTTAATTAAAGATCATATATGTTGTACTTTTTTTATTGTAAAATAAAGTACTTTTATATATTTTTTCCTTCAGAAGCAACACACTTCTGATGTTTGTTTGCGACATCGGTCTCTTCAAATGCATTCAACCACTATCCGGTCAAATGAGTTTTTGGACCTCTGTGAGTGGTCAAAAGTGGACAAGCTCAAAACATTTCAGACCCTGTTTACACCTGTATTTAGCATTGTCCAGTTGTGATCGGATCAACAAAAAAAATGCATCTTCATACCAGGTGTAAACGGCCTAAAATAGTGTGAAAGAGTCGCAGCTAGCTGAATGCAAAATGCAAAAGTAACAAATGATTAGCAATGCATTACTTTTAAAAGTAACGTTACTGTGTTACTAGTAAAGTAACATTGTACTATTATTAAAAATCCTGGAATACTCGCTCAAGCATGCAATCAAGATGCATTTACAGTAACGAAGGCAAAAAAACTATGCATTTTACGAATGATTCATGCAATAACTTGATCGGCTCTTAATTCATGCATGAGGGCCATGAACACTGCTTTGACGTTTGAGAGACATAGACAATACTTGACCTTCTTTCCTTTTAACCCAGGCGAGGTAGTGGCCAGATGAACTGGATCGCCCCTGATGTGTCAGAACCGCTTGCAGGTCGTAGTAACCACTGTTGTTGGAGCCCAAATCTACAGAGAAGAAAAAGTTCTCAGCTTATAAATCCACCAGCAGAGTAAACGTTCAGAACCGTGTTGAAATGGAAAAGAGCTTTGCGGTGAGCCCTTACCGTCAGAAAAACAGAAAGGTTCATATTTTGTATCCTTTGGAGCTCCAACCTTCTGATTCTCCTGTTAAATGAGAAATAAAATGAATGTCAGTTATTTTACAGGCGGTGGCTTTTCTAAATGCGTGACGAGTTCAGTATGATATCACAGGGCACTTGCTTTCGGCTGCTGCTGCATCTCCAGTTTCTTGTCTTCAACCTTCTTAAACTTTGACCTCACAGAAACCATCTTCTCCTGCAGTTCAGCAGTGCACAGCTCAAAGACGTCCAGCATAAGAGGAAATTTGACATCCTAAACGCAGAAAAATTTAAATGCACAAAATAACAAATCAATATACAAATATTTTGGCTGACACACTTTATATGCTGACTCGGCCCGGAGCAAGTGACCTACCTTAAGGACTTTGGCATTCACTGACTCTTTTTCTTTGTAAAAGAACCGAACCATCTGAACCGTGAGGTATGCCGGGAGACGGCTGATTTTGGACTTAAATGCAGAAACATAAGTGACTGTTCATTTCATTGTTGCACAAAAGAGGAAACACTTGAACAAAAGAGCATTTCTCCAAAGATGCCAGAAGTCAGAAGATAAAGCATACCGATTTGATATAGAGGGCATTTCTTTGTAAGGATGGGGACAGCTTTGTGATGTCCTCCTGTAGCCTCTAGATGTAATGAGGAAAAGGTAAAGATTAAGAGGGACTGTGAGCACTGGTGGTACTCCCAACTGCTTGTATGGGACGTCCCACTCACCAGTCTGAGTCCAGTGGCGAGATATTTGACTTCCTGATTGATGAAGCAGCTAAGCTGCAGCTGGCTCTCTGTGCCTTTAGTCGGTTCCTCATCCTCTGACTCAGTGCACTTCATACTGGACACATGCAGGTTAAGGAACTTAAAATATTACACGTTCATATGTATGGAACTGGAGAAATCTCAGGTTCAACTGTATGAAACTCGACACAAACTCTCTCTGTACAAAACTCTCAATATACATGTGTGGCGTAACACTGCAGTGAATCCAACACAGAAAAGAAAACAAACCGTTAGCTGCATTGTAGAACTTAAAGGGTCATATCCTCTGACAACTATAATGTAATGCACAAATAAATGTACAGCCGTTTGCATTTGTACTTACATAGAAAGTATAAGAACACACTGCTGCAAACTAATAACTGTCAAGGCCTATTCTGAGGCGTTCATATACGCTGTTTGATTGGTTGTATATCAAAGAGCTGTAAAGACTATTTACACTCACGCTGTGGATGAACTGTGTTTGTGTTAGGAACTTGATGGTGTATAGAAGAAAAAACACTCACTTTTAATCTATGAATAACAGGTAAAGTTGAAGTAAATGGGCAATGCAGCTTATTAAACTATAAACAGCCACAGCACACAGAAGCACTACCTGAGAGAGCACATGGTATAGATTTGCACAACAAAGGATACGTCGTTTCAAATTCAACACCAAAATACTGATCGATGAAATTCTTCTTTTTTGAGGCAGCAGCGGCTCCACTATCACTGACAATCTGTTAATCAAAAGAGAAAACATGCAGATAGAAGAAAATTATTACAATTATTTTAAAAATAGTTTTCTAGTTTCCAGAAAAATATGACTTTTTTTCATATTTTATTTTTTATAAACTTCTATTTTTTTTTTTTTTTTTACATTAAATTCTCAGTGTTTCTGTAATGAAACCGTTATATACATTATACAATAAACAATATATGAGACCTGGCAAAATGAGTCGGAATGCGCAATTTTGAGCTACAGGCAAAAGAAGTGAAACATTTTCGTTTTGGTCAAATTTGAGGTTTTCACAAAAAATGAGTTCATTAAGCCCTCTTCTAGCGATCCCAATGCTCCAAATAATAATTAGATATCTAAAATGATCTTTATTTGTGTGTTTTCTGAGAGGAGTATCTTTGTCTCTGCTCACTGGATGACTGACTGACTGCTGCTGCTTCTCAACACAAGTTGTAGGTCTATTGTTGCAAAGTAGAGCTGTCGCGATTCGTCGATTTTAGTCGACTAGTCGATTTTGAAAAATCGTCGACTTTATTTTGCTGCGTCGACTAACCGGCAAAATACCGGAAGTGCCGCATTTCACGGAGGAGACTCCACAAAACACATTATTAGACTATTTTCCAAGGCTGCATTACATTAAACCCATTTAAAAATCATAATTAAGCATAATTGTGAATTCACAAAAGCTATGATTTAATTAAATAATTATATGCCATGCAGTTCTAACACAGTATATGCGCTTTAATTATTTACATGCGTGTAGGTTAAGTACGTGCGTCTCACAGCGGCTCCTTTCACAGTAGCTCCACAGAAACTTATTTACATGTGGAGCATCTTAAACTTCATCTCTGCATGTTGTTGTGAGTTTGGGTTTATTATAACGTTCATCTGGGAAAGCAACGTGTGCCATTTCATCAGATTTGTAAGGTAAATCATTTATAAACCTGTGCAAACACAGGAGAATATATCGCGATTTCAAAATAAAAGCTCAACCCCTCACTCTGAGTTTACGCGTTTTGATGTCCACATATTCATTTAATTACAGTGGCTATAGCATTTCTGTCCTAAAGAAATTGCCAAATATTAAAGATTAAGTGGACATTTGAATTAAATGGTGCTTGGTCAATATTAAACAAGGATTAGATCGCGCAGTAATGTTCAAAAATAATCATCAGGCTGTCGGCGCCCCCTGCAGGCCTTTGTTGTTATGCGTAATCTACATTAGCTCTATTGTTTATAATACATTATGTATTTTAACAGTTTTTTTCAATAAAACCATATGATTTCTTGCTTTTGATACTTTATTTGAACTAATTATTATTGCATCATTGCTATTATATACCGTATGTATTTTAAGTCATTTTAAAAGCTATTGTTCACTTACATCTATTTTTATTACCACAAAAACATTATTATAATTATAGGGCCCTATGAAATCTGTTTTATTTCCAAATTCAGTTTTTTCCATTTTCATTTTTCTATACTCTGTTTTAAGGGTTAAATTAAATTTTATTAATCAAAAAGCCTGTCTAATTAATTGAGTTTTACAGTTTTATCTGTACCTAATTCTTATTTTCTGGATTCCATTTTAATGGTTCCATTATTTTTTTTTTCTAGAAATACTGCACATTTACATTTTTCTCCTAAATAAATTCTGGTAAATAATATTTCTGGTAAATACTCATTTATTTAAAATACTGATTATAATTGTATTATTAGACTAGAACACGTGGATATGTTGTCATTCTTACACTATAATACTGAACTGATTTCAGTGATCTGGACTGAGATGAGATGGACACTTGCTGCTTGCACTCTGTTGCACTTTACTTTTGATTTAAAAAAGGATTTCATAGAAATTTGGATTTAATTTGGTTTAATAAAATATTCTTAAGTAAAATTGATGTTTTTTTTGGGAAATTAATCGTTTAGATTAATCGATTAATCAATAAATTAGTCGATAGATTAATCGAAATAAAAATAGTCGTTAGTGGCAGCCCTATTGCAAAGCGCTGCATTCCAGCTTTGTGAATATTCATATCGAATTCTTGATTACATGAGTCCAAACCAGTGAAATATCATTTTCAAACCCATGCTGATGAAAACAAAACGATCGCGCTTACTGACATTTGCAAATCGCATGCATAAGATGCGTCTCTCCACGAGCACGTAATGTACTTTATCTTATAAAGTACATTATTGCGAAATATGTTTGTGAGAATCTCGCCAAGACAATCTGTTATGTCTTACATAAACGTTTAGTTAATGGCTGGGGAAAAATCTGATGTGTAACATTATATTTGATCCATGCATTACAGTAGGTCTTAATATAGATCTGTCTCAATGTTAATCATGCATTAAAATAAAAGACGGAATCACTCGCTGCTCTTGATTAAACTACTATTTATTTACATCTTTGTTCTGATTTTTAATAAAGATAAAATAGCTATATTGTGATTAATATAGAAATTATTATCAGGAAAAGAACTGGAGTAAAATATACAACGTCGCTTGGTAATTTTGCTTTGGAATCTTCAGAAAACTTTTAACTCGATGTTTCTCAAAATAAACTGTTGACTCGATCGCCTTCAAACGGCTGTAGCTCAGTCATTTTTTGTCCGAATTCCAACAAGTCATATATCATTTTGAAGGTATTTTAATGGAGAATGGAGAAAATACAAATAACAACTAATTTTTGAAAATTTGCTCATTCCGACTCATTTTGTCAGCACGGGTCACATATAATAAAATAAGCTCACCTCCATTGGGGTTTCTGGTTCTTGAGGTTCTAATTTCTGCTGAAGGACCCGCATAATCTGAACCAAGCACTCATTGGCATCCTGGGTAAATTAAAAAAAAAAAAAAATTATAACTTTCCATTTTAACAGAAAATATTCTAAATAAATGTATTCCAGTAAAAGTATGTGATCAAAAATATTATCTCCTGACCTGCTGGAGGTACTGGCCCTGGTCTCCTTTTTCGGCAAACTGTGGGAAGGCCATGTGCAGGAACTGCAGCAAGATGATGGGTGGAATGCTTGAGGCGGTCTTATCCATGGACTCGTACAAATCACGCAGAGCTAAGTGAAGAATTCACCTGATCAAACAAGTGCTGCATGCTGTCCACCAAAACTTAAAGATTCAATATGACTACCCAGCTTAACTCTTTCTTAATTTGTTCAGGACAAACAGATCCTCAAACGTAGATTAAAAAGTCGAAAATTTTGTAACCTCAAAACTAAGATAGTTCCTCACCTGCTGTGATGTACTGGGAAGGTGCATTAGCTCCAGAAGACCGCAAGGCACCAGAGTACCTACAAAAAGACACTGATGCATTACACAAAATAAAATCTCTGAACTTGATATGAAAGACATGACTAAATTGTACCTCCTGAGAGAGTCTTTGAGCTCAGGCACAGAGCGTAGACACTGCACTGTTGCGTTCATGTAACATGTGTTGCCCAGATTTGTCAATCCACATGGCAACTCCATCTGAACATGACAGAGATTACAGAAACAGGTTCACAGCTGTTAAAACTCGTTTCTGTGATTTCTGCTAAAATATTGAAGTAGCAGATCTTTCTGATCCAAACAGTGTTGGCTGAAAACTCACCGCAGATGCAAGCTGCTCCTCCGTCATGTCCTCCACAAACATGGGTCGCACTACAGGCTCTTCAGGCAGGGCTTCAGCAGAGCCCATCATCAGAAGAGTCATCCCCTACATGAATCAAAACACCCGTTTAGCTCAAAAAAACTCACATTAATGTCAACATGAAATAGCATTTGCAACAATGTTAAAGGGTTAGTTCACCCAAAAATGAAAATTAGCCTGTGATTTACTCACCCTCGAGGCATGCTAGGTGTATATGACTTTTTTTCTTTCAGACGAATCCAATCAGAGTTCTATTAAAAATTGTCCTGGCTATTCCAAGCGTTATCATTGCAGTGGGTGGGTGTTTCTGTTCAACAGTCCAAAAGCACATGCATCCATAATAAAACATGCCTCACACGGATCCGGGACAGGAGGCCTTTATTTACACCCCGGAGCAATGTGAGGCACGTTTTATTATGGATGCGCGTTTTATTTGACGTGTTTTGGACTGTTGAACAGAAACACCCGCCCACCAGTGGCGTAGCGGACGGGTACGCAGGGCACGCACTGCAGGGTGGGGCCCCCGCGATAACCTCTCCGTGCTGGGGTGCGTCGAAAGACGAGGATAATGTATCAACGATAGATAGAGATATTGTCAAAGGCATCAAATATTGGCAATATTAATAGGATTTGTAGCCTGTTATATTCTTCTTATTATTAAGCTTATTTTTATTAGGTTATTTTTATTATTAAATTCATATTACAATTAATTTGCCCTGCAATAATTTCATAGTGCATCACTGCATAACTGATGCGCTGTGAGGGTAATAAGGCGAATTAGCTTACTCCTCTTGAAAATGTTTTTAAAAAGGTCTTTCAAAACAGGTTTATTATAGCCTACAACAAATTAAAGGCCTATAAAATTATTAACACTGCAGTAATCAATGAAAATTAAGAGCAGCTTTATTTCAAGCACAGACTTTCAAAAACAACCTGTTTAACACGAAATACGTTTCTTCTAATTTTTTTCACTATGTTCGCGCCACAAGAGAAATATTAAGGGAGTAAATTAAAACAAGTTATACCGTCATCAGCATATGAAGTTGATTTGTCTCTCGTCGTCTCTGAGAGAATATGCACCATTAATACAGCGTCAGATGCCAAAAGCTCCGTCAGTTTTCACTTTCAGGTGAATTGACTTAAGACGTTCACCGGCATAACTCGTGCGCAAAGTTTGCACGTTGCTTGTGTGATATCCATTGGCTCGCCATAAATATTTATAATATTGCGACGTAACACCCCACCCCCCCAGATCGGGAGGGGGGCCTCCGACTTCGGGTTGCGGGGGGGCCCCGCGGATTTGCACTACACCACTGCAATGATAACGCTTGGAATAGCCAGGACAATTTTTAATAGAACTCTGATTGGATTCGTCTGAAAGAAAAAAGTCATATACACCTAGCATGCCTTGAGGGTGAGTAAATCACAGGCTAATTTTCATTTTTGGGTGAACTAACCCTTTAATTGATAGTGTATTCACTGTCAGCGTGCTGCTGCTCACTCACACTAAAAACACTTCACTCCTCAATACAACACAGCAGCGGCAGACAGTGAAGAGGTGTCGAATGCTCAGAGATCAGAAGGCCTTCTTCATCATCACCTAATATTACACTTGTTAGATTTATAATTTCGGTCTCTGATATACTGGAATTTCTGACTGCATTGTAAATACACAATTTTTTATCTTACTTTTATGCATTTATTTTGTCTGTAAGTGGGACAAGTCTTATGGCTATAGTTTAAGCATTGTATTGCAACATTGGCTTACATAAAGGTTTTAAATTTAACAGTTTAACACATTCAAGTTATCAGTTGTCATTAAAATATTTACTGGGATCAAGCTTAACTGTTGTACTTTACATTATCTTCAATATACATTTTACTTCTTTATACCGTTGTAATGCTTGATTCCAATTTTGCTGAAAGGTGAGCATTGAAACTCTCTAATGCACAAGTAGTTCCGGTCAGTTTAATCACAGTTCTAAATTAATTCACACACATAAGAAGGTCACTTGCACATACAGATTAAATCTCATGCACAGAAGCATGAAAATGAGCAGAAATCCAAAGTTCTGTCATGAAACTCTAGATGGCGCAGTCCAATGGGTCAAACTCAATCTGACAATGACATAATCACATGGCGCAGCTGATTGGTTCTTTTTGTATCAGCAGCCAATGAGCTCGCTGCTCAACATTCAAATACTTGGCTAGTGCTTGCTGTAGCAGTTGCGGCACCCTTCAGAAACCCTCCACCTTCCCCAGCTCCACCTGTATAAATCTGCTACGAGGTGATTTCATGCATGTTATATATGGGAGTTATTTCATATATGTTCAATGTGCAGCAGCAGTATGTTGTGGATGTATTGGCAGCAGCAGCGTAGCAGATCTATTCCGCCAAGACCAATCACATAAACACTGCCACATACAGGTGCTGGTCATATAATTAGAATATCATCAAAAAGTTGATTTCACTAATTCCATTCAAAAAGTGAAACTTGTATAATGTATACATTCATTCCACACAGACTGATATATTTCAAGTGTTTATTTCTTTTAATTTTGATGATTATAACTGACAACTAATGAAAACCCCAAATTCAGTATCTCAGAAAATTAGAATATTGTGAAAAGGTTCAATATTGAAGACACCTGGTGCCACACTCTAATCAGCTAATTAACTCAAAACACCTGCAAAGGCCTTTAAATGGTCTCTCAGTCTAGTTCTGTAGGCTACAAAATCATGGGGAAGACTGCTGACTTGACAGTTGTCCAAAAGACGACCATTGACACCTTGCACAAGGAGGGCAAGACACAAAAGGTCATTGCAAAAGAGGCTGGCTGTTCACAGAGCTCTGTGTCCAAGCACATTAATAGAGAGGCGAAGGGAAGGAAAAGATGTGGTAGAAAAAAAGTGTACAAGCAATAGGGATAACCGCACCCTGGAGAGGATTGTGAAACAAAACCCATTCAAAAATGTGGGGGAGATTCACAAAGAGTGGACTGCAGCTGGAGTCAGTGCTTCAAGAACCACTACGCACAGACGTATGCAAGACATGGGTTTCAGGGTCCATGTCAAGCCACTCTTGAACAACAGACAGCGTCAGAAGCGTCTCGCCTGGGCTAAAGACAAAAAGGACTGGACTGCTGCTGAGTGGTCCAAAGTAATGTTCTCTGATGAAAGTAAATTTTGCATTTCCTTTGGAAATCAGGGTCCCAGAGTCTGGAGGAAGAGAGGAGAGGCACAGAATCCACGTTGCTTGAGGTCCAGTGTAAAGTTTCCACAGTCAGTGATGGTTTGGGGTGCCATGTCATCTGCTGGTGTTGGTCCACTGTGTTTTCTGAGATCCAAGGTCAACACAGCCATATACCAGGAAGTTTTAGAGCACTTCATGCTTCCTGCTGCTGACCAACTTTATGGAGATGCAGATTTCATTTTCCAACAGGACTTGGCACCTGCACACAGTGCCAAAGCTACCAGTACCTGGTTTAAGGACCATGGTATCCCTGTTCTTAATTGGCCAGCAAACTCGCCTGACCTTAACCTCATAGAAAATCTATGGGGTATTGTGAAGAGGAAGATGCGATATGCCAGACCCAACAATGCAGAAGAGCTGCAGAGCAAGACCTGAAGTGGCCACTATCAGAGCAACAACTGCTGCATCTCATACTTTTCATGTTCACCTGAGCAGTGCCACAGAACTGATCGACTCCATGCCACGCCGCATTGCTGCAGTAATTCAGGCAAAAGGAGCCCCAACTAAGTATTGAGTGCTGTACATGCTCATACTTTTCATGTTCATACTTTTCTGTTGGCCAAGATTTCTAAAAATCCTTTCTTTGTATTGGTCTTAAGTAATATTCTAATTTTCTGAGATACTGAATTTGGGGTTTTCATTAGTTGTCAGATATAATCATCAAAATTAAAAGAAAGAAACACTTGAAATATATCAGTCTGTGTGGAATGAATGTATACATTATAAAAGTTTCACTTTTTGAATGGAATTAGTGAAATAAATCAACTTTTTGATGATATTCTAATTATATGACCAGCACCTGTACATTACCATGCTAAACCCTCCGAGAGTTGTCATGACAGAACTTGAATTTAACCACCTGGAATTTAATGATTACAGACCTGAGTTTGTAGTGGATTGTTAAGGACTGAAACGCTGTTGACATTTATCAGTGTTTTTATCAGGACTTGGAGAACGAAGGTCAAGTTCACAGTTCAGTGTACAAGCCTTTCAAAGCATTGGCAGTGAACACAGATGGACATGTTCATCGCATGCACACTACCTAGTGGATGCGGAGCGCTCAAATCAATGAATGTGATGGAATTTGTTAATGTTTTAATGAATGTTGTTGTTTTAACTATAATAAAAGTGCTTAAGTTTGTATTGCAGCTTTGCAGAGACCATATGTTGACCGTGTTATTTTGGGTTATCGCTATTTTGGTTTTCTTTTCTTTCATTTGTTTGAGTATATTGTATAGTCCAGAATCTCTCAATGGGGAGGTATCCACCAGTGGTAGCAATATTTTTGGTGTTGAGGTGTTTTTGGAAGCTAATACTTGTAACTACAATAAAAGCAAAATAATATCTGCAACACTGTAATGTGGCATGTGGACTATGTCTGAAATAGAATAGGGCATCAGTTTACTGTCGACGACTTAGTATCACTAATTATAATGGGATCTATTTTCTTTGAATGTGACATGGCGCTTCACACTGATTGTATCTGGTGTAGACAGGGTGTAAAACCTGCCAGTTTTCATCAATGGGACCAGACGAGATGGTGTATCGTTCAACAGCAACAATAGTTTTATATGAATTTTGTACTTGGTACAAGTACAACAAGGTTGGCCGCGAGTGTAGTCAACAATGTGCATAATAAGACAAGTTACACGTATTAAGGACTAAAAAGGATAAACATTAATTTTTTGAGGCATACTTTTGTACCCGTTTGGAGCCTATTATTAAATTTTTTAACCAATAACTGCTAAATTCTGATTACAGGACAAAACTTAATTTTCAGACTCTTCCAGAAAATAGATGTAGCCACATACTTACATTTTTCAACTTGATGTTGCCCCACTCGTCATCCTGGTGAACAAAAGTAAAATACGTCAGACACCTGCAATAACAGAGGACAGCAAATTCTAATGCTCTCAAGTACGGTTCACATCCAGTACCTTCAGCGTTCCACCTTTCACCATGACTTTCTGTCTCTCTGGCTGAACCCCCGTTAGAGCGAAAAGCTGGGCTTTGAACACCATGGGCGGCTCCTCTGTATTCAGTTCCACCGCATCAAACTTCTCCTTCCCCCATTTCACATTCACTATCATATTCCAAAAACAAGACGACACATCAGTGACACAGCAAAATCCTTCAGTAACACATATCTGCACATAGAGAAAGAAATGTGTATAGTTTTATTAAACCAGGGGGATTCAAACCATCCCAGCTCATTTTGGACGTCTGCATTGAATGAACTCATCAGTTCAGTTCTGCATAACTGAGCTGGGTGCGTCCAGTGGACCCTTTTTACCAACAGTAATTTCCACAATTATCAACACCGTTATTAATTATTAACTTGTGGTGGCTTTAAACTAACTAGTTAACACTGCTGACAGGGTGTTTCTAATACAAGGTCTGAAGGAGTGATGAAAAATTTGCTGCAATCAATCTTTCTATTTTTTCCCCTCTTTTGGAAAGTTGTGGAAACGTTATCTTATTTTTTTTCTAATTTTGCTATTGGAGCAAATTGTAATACAAAAGACATTTGCTGTAGCCTCTCATTCATCACGAAACTAGTTTACCCATCTCTGACGAATCTTGCTTCTGTAAACGCTGAAATGTGAAAAGGGTCCATAATGAAAAATGCAAATAGTGTAGTACATGTGAGGCTCTGGGAACTGTTCGAAAACACCTGCTTTAAAAGTGACGGCTCACCCAAAAATGAAAATTCAGTAATCTTCCACTCACCCTCATGTCTTTCTAAACAATAAGATTTTTATTCCTGCTTGGTTGGGAAACAAATATTCCTAGTATAATGGCCTGAAACTGCACATCCACACTTCAACACACGTGCATCATTTTTACATCATGTTGATTGTACTGAAGTGACAACAAAAACTCACCAGCTGGAAAGAAAAGAAAACACTTCAACATTTTGTGCTGTTCTTCATATAAAACTAACATACGGCTTCAGAAGACTTTATACAGTGCACAAGTTGATTGGCTTTTTCCCCATTTCTGCCCATTCTTTAAAAATAAGCAACTTTAACATTCTGCAAATCATCTCCTTTCATGTTCTAAGAATGAAAGGAGGTTGGAGAATAGAATTAGGGTGAGTAAATAATGACAACATTGACATTTTTGGGTGAACTATTCCTTCAAATGTTTGTTTGCAACCCCATTAACACAACTGGCCAATGTAGTCTACACAAAAGACAAACTAACCACATGAGAGACTTACTTTGCTCTAGAAAAAAAGCAGACAGAGATAAATATAGCTTTAACAGATCTATCACTGCAAATACATTAAAATCAACTAGTAAATGTTCCATGTAACGTTACGCTATAGACACTACAAGGCATGATGCATCAAATTTAAAACCTATAAGCTGTTCTATACTCAATTCTGCATAAATGTAGGCGTAAAGTCTGTATATAGTTACTGTCTGTTGATTGAAAAGAACTAACGTTAACGTTATAAGTTTTAAATGCATTTTAATAAAGTGAGAGCCACCTAGCCGGCATGATAACACGCTGCATCAATTCTGAGCATATTTCACACCATAAACATGCATATAAGATAAACTAATCTCCTAAATAAAGTCACGCCAGAAAGCTTGCTATGGGATTTCTGCTTGTTGTTTAGCTTTTCCCCTGGTTTAAAACCGAAACTATCACTTGAGGCCTGAAGCTAATGTCTAATGCTAACGGCGCTGCCTCCTCTCAAGCATCTCTTTTCGTTTAAAGACTAACTATGATTTATGTAAAATCATATTGTAAACAGACCTGTAAATACGGGCATCTTTCTGTTTACTTGTCCTTTATTCAGCTCAACTCCAAAGGCCGGGTTTAAGTTGGGGTGCGGAAGATTTGAGTGTCTCCTAACTTCATTCAAACAGCAGCCCACAATGACGCTGCAACTGCGTGATGCCTGGATCGATGAGCTCGGCGAGCGACTAAGTAAACCTAAAGCCAAATTACTATGATGAAGGTTTGGGTTATAAATATTAATAAGTTTAGGAAGGAAATGGAACATTGTAGTGATACTATACGATTTTCTTTGAAACAAAAAGCAATTAAAACGGTGAAAGTTTGTAAACGCTTTAATATTTTATATAAATTTGTATTTGTATAATGTTTATTGCTTATATCATGTATAATGTTTGTCATATACATGTAATTTGATCTTGTTAAAATAAATAAATATTAATAAGGCCTCCAAAACGTTGCTCGACGAAGACCTTATTCACGAAAATTAATTAGCCTACATAATGTTGACTTTGCTTGGTTACTTATGCAAATGGATATGGTTTGGAGCTTGTCAATAACCACTAGTATGCGCCTAATTCAGAGCCAATCAAAGCTATAAATTTAGGAAGGTAAATGGAACTGTATATGTAGTGATACTATACGATTTTGCTTTGAATACAAAAAGCAATTAAAACGGTGCAACAGTTTGTAACACGCTATTAATATTTTATATAAACTTTGTATTTAGTATAATGTTTATTGCTCTATATGAGCATGTATATGATGTCATTGGTACATGTATTGTGTACATGTAATAGGGTTGATCTGTGTATAAAATTTATCAAATACATCACTATTAATAAATTTGGACCTCCTGAATAAAACGTAAAATGCTCGACAATAAATGACAGCGATCCTTATATCACGAAAATTATTGTTATTAGCCAACAACCTAAACATGAGAATCTGTTGACATTTGCTTGAAGTTACCTTCCAATGGTACAAATCAAAGGCATTTGGCTAATTATGAAAGACCAATCAAAATCATAAACCATTTACCATATGCAACATATGCTTTGCCACTGGAGTGCATAATGGAGCTTGTCAATTTCAACCCCACTACATGTATGAACGCCTAAATTCAGAGCCATCATCAATAGTACGATAGCTATATCAATGTTAGTAAGGGATGAGTGATCACTTGTGATAATTGGAAGAATGTGCGTGCACATCTATCAGCTATACCCCAAGCGGCATTCCAAGACTTTGTAGGTGGCAGTCATAGTAGGTGTCTTTTTTTTCTTCAGTAGATCCAATTTTGATGTTTTTAGGTCAAACCGTTCTAGTCTGTCAGTCATATAATGGCAGGTATAGGTCACTGTCTCTATAAGAGGGAAAAAGAACATGCACAGAGAAATCCAAATTAAACAATTCCCCATCGTAACTACACATTGATGGCCTAAGACACGAAACGAGCGGTTTGTGTGAGAAAACGAACAGTATTTATATAGTTTTTTACCTCTTGTACACAACCATGTCCAAGTGATCTGAGTGCGCACACGCATCCAGTGTGTGACCTGTGTGTGCGCGCGCTCTGGCTCACGCTGCATTCACACGGGGCGTCGGCGTCAACGCTTGACGGAGGTCGTGTCTACTGAAGAAAAAAAGACACCTACATCTTGGATGCCCTTGGGGTAAGCTGATAGATACCAAATTTTAATTTCAAAGTGAACTATCCCTTTAATCACATCATAAACTTCTGCAGTAATATTGTGGTCGCTACCATCAATAATATACATCCCAGACAGGTGGCTAGTCCATCACAGGGAATGAAATCTGTGTGTCAACTGTGAATAAAACATGTGAACACCATCTCACCTGACATTGACCTCAGGAAAGACATTAGCTCCTTCGTTAGCTAGAATGAACTCCACAGAGAAACATACCCTGCGTCCCAATGTGTGCATACTACCCACCCTATCTGCCCTATTGAAAATTACTTCTATCACATAGAATTTAGGATGGACAGTATGCACACTGGGACGCAGGAATATTTATATGCACTATAGACCTAGAAGTTCATGTTAACTTAATAACTGTTTAAAAAATATAACATATATCATTTGAAAGCTAAGACTTGCCTTTTTCATTGACTCAGTAAAACTAAAAAATGTGTTTCTGTGTCCAAGCGACTCATTCTACTATTCTGGAAGACATATTCAAAGCCCCTGTGAAGTCTTTCAAATAGTTAAATTTTTTGGTTCATGAAAGCCTTATGTGCAATTCAAATGTTTGTAAACTATTTTGTTTAACTGTTATCTGAAAATAAAGCAATTGAATTAAACAGTTTAGCCTCTGTTGTTAATGTATCCTTTAATAGTATAGCAATGTACTCTCACTGGGTACGCTGCTAAAGGTTAAATAAATTATTAAAACATTTCTGTATGTATTTTTCAATTGACTGTGGCTAGACTAACAAATAACCAGACGTCACCCGATCTAAATATTCCCTCACAGTTTAATAGTAATGACTTTATGAATTTCTTCACTGATAAAATAGATAACATCAGAAATACAATAACTAATGTAGATTCTACGGCGTCTAGTACTTCAGCTTCATTCACCGCACCCAAAGATAAACTGCTGTGCTTTACAACTATAGGACGGGAAGAGCTAAATAAACTTATCACCGCATCTAAACCAACAACATGTCTATTAGATCCTGTACCCACTAAACTACTGAGAGAGTTACCTGTAGCAGAAGAACCGCTTCTCAATATTATTAACTCATCGTTATCTTTAGGTCACGTCCCTAAACCATTCAAGCTGGCAGTTATTAAGCCTCTTATTAAGAAGCCACAACTAGATCCTAGTGAACTGGCAAATTACAGACCCATCTCAAATCTTCCGTTTATGTCTAAAATTTTAGAAAAAGTTGTGTCTGCTCAATTGTGCTCATTCTTGCAAAAAAAATTATCAGTCAGGTTTCAGGCCCTGCCATAAGATTATAAATGACTTGCTTCTTGCATCAGACCAAGGCTGCATCTCATTGCTAGTTTTACTTGATCTTAGTGCTGCGTTCGACACTATAGATCATGACATACTCGTAGATCGATTACAAAACTATACAGGTATTCAAGGGCAGGCTTTAAGATGGTTTAGATCCTACCTGTCCGATCGCTACCACTTTGTTTATTTAAACAGGGAGTCATCTCAATTATCACCAGTAAAGTATGGAGTACCACAAGGATCTGTCCTAGGTCCTCTGCTGTTTTCAATATACATGCTGCCCCTTGGTAATATTATTAGAAAATACGGGATTAGTTTCCATTGCTATGCTGATGATACCCAACTATATATCTCAACAAGACCAGACGAAACTTCTAAATTATCTAAGTTAACTGAGTGTGTTAAAAATGTAAAAGATTGGATGACCAATAATTTTCTCCTATTAAATTCAGATAAGACAGAGATATTACTTATTGGACCAAATAACAGTACACAGAATCTCTTGGATTACAATTTGCAACTAGACGGTTGTCCTGTTACTTCCTCTACAGTCAAAAATCTGGGTGTTATATTAGACAGCAACTTGTCTTTTGAAAAACATATTTCCAATGTTACAAAAACAGCATTCTTCCATCTTAGAAACATTGCCAGGCTAAGGAACATTTTACCTATTTCTGATGCAGAAAAGCTAGTTCATGCATTCATGACCTCTAGACTGGACTATTGTAATGCACTGCTAGGTGGTTGTCCTGCATCTTCAATAAACAAGCTACAGGTAGTCCAAAATGCAGCGGCTAGAGTCCTTACCAGGTCAAGAAAATATGATCATATTACCCCAATTTTACAGTCTCTGCACTGGCTACCTATTAAGTACCGTATCAGTTACAAAATATTATTACTTACCTATAAGGCCCTAAATGGTTTAGCTCCTGCGTACCTAACTAGTCTTCTATCTCGCTACAATCCATCACGCTCCCTAAGGTCGCAAAACTCTGGATTCTTGGTTGTACCTAGAATAGCAAAGTCCACTAAAGGAGGTAGAGCTTTTTATTTGTCTCCCAAACTCTGGAATAGCCTTCCTGATAACGTTCGGGGTTCAGACACACTCTCTCTGTTTAAATCTAGATTAAAGACACATCTCTTTAGCCAAGCATTCACATAATGCATTCATATAATACATCTCATAATCTTGTACTGCAGTTATATCTGATCAAACGCACATTATTATTCTTTAGCTTGGGTTGAACAAATAATTTTGCTTGAATGGAACAACAGCTACGCTAATTATGTCTCTTTGTTTCTCTGTTTCTGCCACGGGATTAACATCCCGTGGTAACTAGGAGTTACACAAGCTTCAGTCTGGATCCAGCCCTTAAATGATCTGAGATGACCAAAGACCTGAGAAGAGATGATGCCGACCCCTCGGAGGACCTCAGAGGATGCCAACCTCTGATCCCCCAACAACATGCAGAATTAACAAATTTTGCCATAAGTTAATATATTAAGTTTCTTCAATGTATAAATATATTGTAGAAACTTAATTTCCTGTAAAGCGCTTTGCAACGATTGTATCGTAAAAAGCGCTATACAAATAAACTTGAATTGAATTGAATTGAATTGACTGTACAGCTCACTGCATTAGTTGACCTATTTTTTTAACATACATGAAATATTTTAAAATAAATTGATATTGAAGCAAATCAAGAGCTTGTGAAACAGAATCTAAACGAATTTGTGAAATGCGGTGCATCAGTCCAGGTCACTCAGCCTAGTCCTTTGGCTAAACTCAGGACCATAGCACCTGTAATAGCACCCTTTTTTTCAAGTTGCAGCCATCATTTCCCTCTGACAGAGCCAAAACTGCTTACATTATCACACTTCTCTCTGGAGGAGCCCTGTCCTGGGTTACAGTCGTCTGCAAGACCCACAGCCCCTTCTGTTCCAGTTACTCCTCTTTTGTTGAGGAAATCAGATGGTGTTTAACCATCCACTCAAAGGAGCTTTTGTCCATCCAGCAAGGCAAATGTAGTGTAGCAGAGTATGCCATTCAGTTCTGCACCATTGCAGCAACAAGTGACTAGGATACAGATGCACACATTGTGTGTTTCCAGAACGGTCTTGCATAGGTCATATGGAGGATGAGCTTGGCACCAAAGACCCGGTCACAAGGTCTTCATAGATGTGGCCATCTGCTTGGACAGAGATTGGATCCGTTTGTCATCCCAACACCTATACACCCAGTGGTCCACATCTCTCAAGAACACCCCAACACCTATGCAGCTGAAAAGTACCAGGTTTCCCCCTGCTGAACATGACAGCCACGCGAGGGAGCAGTGCTGCTTTACTGTGGCTTTTCTAGGTAAATTCAAGTCGCCTGTTCCGAGCTTTTGGGGAAAGCCCTGTCTTCTGCAGTTAGTTGCTCTAATGGCTACCCTTTACTGATAAAGGATTATTCCTTCAATCAATACTACTTTTTTGCCGGCCTGTGTGGATTGAGGTGTGGCTGGAAATTTCATGGGGTTTTCCCTAGGCAAGAAGCTCAGTATTCCCTGTGAGTCCCTTCCTTCTCCCCTGGCTATTACTGCCCTGGACAGGTGACATTTGGGCCATGGAGAGATAACTCTATAGTCCTTGGTTACCCCTGGGTTCTTCGGCATAAACCCCATATCAATTAACTGGTCCACAAACACAGTCCTAGAGTGGGGTCCCACCTGTCATGCTGCAGTTTTCAGAGTTCCCCAGACATGACTCCAGAGTCCCAAGAACCCCCGTCTTGAATTCCCCTTGTGTATTACAACCACCAGGAGGTCTTTAGAAAAACACCCCCACCACTGTCCCTATGACTGCACTACAGTCCTGCTCCTGTTCACTAGAGGCCATATCTTCTATTTTTCCCCTCCTGAGTGGCTGGCCATGGACAGATTCATCTTGGAATTCCTTGCTGCAGGATTCAGCTGAGCCTCCACCTCTCCTGCTGATCCAGGTGTTTTTTATGGGCAAGAAAGATGGTGGTCTTCACCCATGTATTCATTGCAGAGACCTCAATATGTTCACTGTCCAGAGCGTTACCCCTTACCTCGCAAGGCCACTGTATTCAAGTTGCTTCAAGCAGCCTTGATCTTCATACAACTTAACAAAGAACCTGCTTTGTGAGCGGAGTCCCACAAATTGGCCCAGTGATATATTGGTCCATACCGTATTGCAAGGAAAGCTGTCACCTACGATGTACTTACCCAGGTCTCTAAGAATTCATTGAACATCCATGTGTCCTTGTTGTGTCTCCTTTTGCTCTTACAGTTAGAAATTATCCTCCATCTTGCATCATTGAAGGCCAGCCGGTGTACAGTGTGTCAGATACTGGACTCTCCATGGACCGCTGGCTGAATGTCTGATGCATATGGCACACAAAATTGGAAGTTTGAGGAGTTTCAAAGTGGTCATCTGATTGGTTGAATTCTACAAAACTTCCAGGAGACGTGTGTAGAGTCCTTTAACATTCTACTTGGAAATAAAAATGCCATGGCGCCAAACTCGCTCATGGAAGAACAAAGCCGTCATGTTTACAACTGTGACAATGAGTGCTCGGGATCAGCTAGATTAGATCTAGAACATTAGATTTTCAAAAGTATGTGAAATAGGTAAAGTTTGCAGCGTATACTCTTTAAAATATGTATAAGAAAGCAAAAAATAATATATAATGTTTTAATCACAGGTCTGTTATTGTGGGGACATTTCCACGCCCCTAAACATGATGTGGCACAAGACGAAACATGATTGGTTGCTTTACCTGTCAGTCATATGGCCTCTTGGGTGGTCCTTGGCCATTCAAGGCAGCAAAGGGTCCCAGACCTTCTGCTGTCAGTCTGAAGGTCTGGCTATGCGAGACTACTGGACTCTCAATGAGGTGTCTTCAGTATTTGGTGAACTGGGAAGGCTAAAGTCTGTAGGAGTGCTCCTGGGTTTCTTCCTGAGGCATCCTGGACCAGGGGAGTTTCATACCCAGGGGAGTTTGAATTGATCAGGGAGTTTCTTACCATTGACCCTAATCATCCTGGGAGGAACCATTCTTGACATATTAAAGAGAAATTTTTAGATGCACTTCATGACTGTGCTCATTACTGCACCTGGGTTCTCCACCTTTGCCTGTGTTGTGGCCTAGCTCAAACCCAAGACTTGACAATTGCTCCATTACTTTAAACTATGATTTAAATCTAAGTTAGGCCTTAACTTTAAACTCACTGGTGAGGACGTTTAATTATAATTTTTAAAAAACTACAATTAAAATATGTGGCTGACTAAACAAAGACAGAAAATGTGGGTGTGGTGTCAGGTCTCAGAGAGATATTTATTACAAATAAAAATTCATCAAACAATCTCCACTTCTGTCTGAGGTAGAGGTACAAGGCACTATGCTGTCTTTAGGACCAAAATGATGAAGGTCGTAAACAGATCTGTGTTTGGAAAAGAGGCTTCATGACAGTGAAGAAGGACAAATAACACAACGTATTGCATAAGGCTCTGCACAATCCCTGCTGAACCTGAGACTCGAACCCGCAATCTTTAGGTTACAAGTCTGACTCTCTATCCATTAGGCCACGACTGCCCCAGTGATGATCGGTTGATGATCGGTTCTGTCCGGTCCACTTGTTTTATCGCATTTAACCACAGCTGTCATCGGTTTTTGTCTGGTGGTGGCAGCAGGTATGCGCTAAAATTTCAAATTGGAGCCTGTATTACGCCGATTCTGGCACCCAACATTACAATAAGATATTTTAAGCTCCTTATGTAGCCGAATCTGTGCTGGTTTGAATTGGCCACCTCCAGTTTTCACTTTGTCTTGCCTAAAGCTAGCGCTGTGACGTAATTGTGACGTCGGTCCTAAAAGGGTCTATATGGGAATCCTGGCACTTAGAATATGTGGTGCTTGCATTCGATCTCTCCAATGCCCCAGCCATCTTCCAGGTGCTTGTGTGCTTAGAGACATAATAAATTAGTTTGTCTTTGAACCAGCTATTCGTGAAGGCAGAGAACTGTAACTTTTATGCCCAGCTGGTTCTGTTCTTGGGGTCCATAATTTTGGTAAAAGCCATTTCTGACTGACCAGTTTCTGGCTCGCATAAAGCCCTCCAACAATTACTGGGCTTTTCCAGTTTCTGTCGACACTTTATTCAAAATTACAGGCAGGTGGTGGCCTCTGTGACAGCATTAATCTCCACCAAGTCTCAGTTTGTGGTGGAGGTGATGTGTCAGAGGTAGGAGTCGGAGTGGTTCTTACCCAAATATCCCCTCATGATAAAAAGTTGCATCTGTGTGCTCATTATTCTCAGCATTTGTGCCCGCAAAGCAGAACTGTGAAATCAGCAGCTGTGAGCTGATGGAGGTGCAGCTAGAGTCTGCTGGAGGGAGAGGCTGTCCCATTCGTGATGTGGACCGACCACAGGAACCTGGAGAATATACTAAACTGCTGAACTCCAGACAGACTCAGTGATCCTCACTGTAGTGGACCACTACTTCAGAGTGGTTCATATCATGCCCCTGCCCAAACTTCCCTATGCCAAGGTGATGACTCAGGAGATCTTGGACCATGTCTTCCAGATTCATGGTCTTCCGAAAGATGTGGTCTCTGACATAGGGCCGCAGGTCATCTACCATTTCTGGAGTGAATTCTGCCAGCAGATTGGCACTACACTCTTAAAAATAAAGGTGCTTAAAAGGTTATTCACAGCGATGCCATAGAAGAACCATTTTTGGTTCCACAAAGAACCATTCAGTCAAAGGTTCTTTAAAGAACCATCTCTTTCTTACCTTTTTATAATCTGAAGAACCTTCTTTCGCCACAAAGAACCTTTTGTGAAACAGAAAGGTTCTGCAGATGTTAAAGATTCTTTATGGAACCATTTAGACAAAAAAAAAAGGTTATTCTGTCACAGAATTTCTGTGGCATCGTGAAGCACATTTAAAGAGTGTACCACCAGTCTGTCGAGTGGACAAACCAGGATCTTGAGCAGATGACCAATAAGCCACTTGTTCATCAAGGAATCCCGTTGTTGCCAGTCATCTCAGCCCCCTGGAGCGTCAGGTGGCACCCCTGGGAGGGGGTACTCTCAGGATTCAGATTTGATCTTCTCTCCTCCTCTCTTTTTTCTCCCTGTCTGTCAGCCAGTATTGTTACTCTCTGTTCTTGTGTCCCTCTGTTGCATTACTCTTTTGATCTGCTGTGTGCCTCTCTGGTTATGATCGTTTGCCTACCCTGACTCCACTCCTACTCACTCCTTTGGATTGTTCTCTAACTTGTTCATAACTCAGCAACCTAGCCTTCTGATATTTAATTTCATTATTAAAGTTTGATTGGTGCATTTAATTTCTCCCCTTTTCCAAAAGTACCTGACATCTGGTTTATGGTATATAGAGCAGCAGCTGCGAGTGTTCTGAAAAATTGGCATAATACAGTTCAGAGCTCTCAGTTTCTAGAACTCTTAAAACTCTAATGGTTATTTTATAGTTTTATATCTATAACCAAAAACTAACCTTGCCAGAATATTGCAAGGAGGTTTGTTTTGTGACAACCTAAAGGGAACTTATCTGCTTGTTAAGTCATGATGTAAGGAACGCCTCCTCTCATTTCACTTGAGAATACTCAACAGCTGTTTATGAGCGCTATTTATTCATATTACACATTTAAGCTAAACATTTAAAAACTTACAATGTACACTACAGTCTCCATGCTCACAGCGTCACAGACACTAATATTTTAACGATTTATAAAAAGATGAATCACTGTCTGGCCATCTGGGATTTCGGTATGGTGATAAAAGATTTTTTTTTTTTGTAATATTACATAACATTGTGTATATTAGCACTATTTTTTGTTTTCTTGTGGCATGAGCGTTTGGACCCAGAAGCTGAAACCAGCCTAAGCTGGATGGCTGGTTTTAGCTGCTCTTCCAGCCAGGCTGGGAGACCAGCTAAAACCAGCTACTTTGAACTTCAACCAGCTAAGACCAGCCAACCATCTTAGGCTGGTTTTAGGTTGTTTTTTCAGCAGGGATATCTTTAGACTTTATTTTTAAAGAACAGAATTTTTTTAATTTTGAATTGATATGATTAAATGCAGTACATTTGACACTGAACGCCCATTATCTGTGTCTTCAAGTACAACTGGAACATGAAGGAAATATTATGAGTATCACATAAATATAGTAGGCTTATATCAATATGCATTGTTTATGGCATTTGTTAATCTTGGTTAATATAATTTAAAGATGTATTATTATACTTTGTTATTAAACAGTTCAATTATTCTCATTAGTCCAAGCAATATGAACATGAAATATGATTACATATAGGCTACCAGTCAAAAGTTTTTGAAAAGAAAGATTTTTAATGTTTTGTTTTTTAAGGAAGCCTCTTCTGCTCACCAAGCCTGCATTTATTTGATCCAAAGTACAGCAGCAACAGTACAATTTTGAAATATTTTTAATATTTAAAATAACTGTTTTCTATTTGAATATATTTTAAAATGTAATTTATTCCTGTGATTTCAAAGCTGAATCTTTAGCATCATTACTCCAGTCACATGATCCTTCAGAAATCATTCTAATATTCTGATTTGCAGCTCAAAAACGTTTTTTATTAGTATTGAATTTGTTTCAGGTTTCTTTGATGAATAGAAAGTTCAGAAGAACAGCATTTATCTCAAATAGATATCTTTTGTAACATTATAAATGTATAATTTAAAGCATCTTTGCTAAAAAAACTATACTGACTCCAAGCTTTTGAATGGTATAGTGCATAATGTTACAAAAGCTTTTTATTTCAGATAAATGCTGATCTTTGCATCTTTCTATTCATCAAAGTATCATGAAAAAATGTACTTAACGGTTTTAAATATTGATGATAATAATAATAATAATAATAATACATTTTTCTTGAACAGCAAATCAGCATAGGCCTATAACAATGATTTCTGAAGGATCATGTGACACTGAAGAGCAGGGAGAGTGGAGACGGTTGCAACATGTCTTATTTCTTCAAGCAGGAATAAACTAGTGATGATATTCATACTGCACATGCTCTATTATCCCCTTATAATCAGCCACATGTGACCATTCCTTCTACAAACAATTATCTTCATGGAAAAAAAAAAGTATGTTTTTTTAAAGATCAGATTTTTTGTCATAGTGTCTAAGTTGTTTGCGTGACGCATTGTAAAAACATAACATTTTAATCAGTGTTTTCTGAGCTTCTAATAGGCATAACTAGCATGTGTCAATGATATTGCGTCAAGCTAATATCAAGTTTTATCACAGCTATCAGTGTAGGGACTGTTGCAACCGTCCCAACATGCTGTCCATTACCACGACATTGATTTAAAAGCTTGCCATAACATTACATAATTATAATTTTATGGATTAATAAAGAACTACTTTCAATAGTTAGGTATCTCTCCTTTTTATTTAAGTAAATCCACTTACTTGAGAATGTTTTTTCATTTACTATTCTTTGGTTTTATACAGCCAATTTACCTTATTGAAGACCCTGTCTGTGCACAAATAAAATCAAGAAATTGCAAAATGATATTTAAGAATGATTTAATTACATTTTAATGAATGTTGCAACCATCCCCTATTGTGGGGTCAGTTGCAACATTTCACTTTGTCTATTCAAGTGTAAATTGTATTATCATATGTATTGTATGTATATTATCACATGTATGAAGGGCTGGTAAAATCACTGTGGACCCCTCACATCCAGCACACTCCCTCTTTGAACTGCGCTACAGAGCTCTGAGCACCAGAACGACCAGACACAGGACCATCTCATGAACACTTGACATTAACGTGGAACACACAACACTATTTACATTATTTATTCATCACACATACTTATTTTTTTATTTCAAATTTGCACATATCAGACCTGTACACACATAATTGTCTATATTATATATTGTGTTTTTGCTATTTTATACATTGCCTATTTGTATATTATTCTTTTATTATGTGTCCTGTCCTGTTGCTGTCATTCTGCTGCACTGTGGAGCTTCTGTCACTATAACAAATTCCTCATATGTGTAAACATACCTGGCCAATAAAGCTCATTCTGATTCTGATTCTGTTGCAGCAATGTGGGTGAGTAGCTGACAGATGTGGCTTTATTGTATTAAAATTGTGGCTTTTTAATACAGTCTCTAAGAAACTAAAGGAAATGGAAAAAAGTGTTAACTGTCCCCACCATCCCCCTAATGATGCAGAAAATTCAGCTTTGATCACAGCAATAAATTACATTTTAAAATATGTTCAAATAGAAAGCAGTTATTTTAAATAGTAAAATTATTTACTGCTTTTGCTGTATTTTGGATCAAATAAATGCAGGCTTGGTGAGCAGAAGAGAATTCCTTAAAAACAGTTCAAATGGCTCTACAGTCTTTAAACTGCTGGCGATAACGTTACTGAAACACGTTGGATTGAGAGAGAGAGAGAGAGAGAGAGAGAGAGAGAGAGAGAGAGAGAGAGAGAGAGAGAGAGAGAGAGAGAGAGAGAGAGAGAGCGAGAGAGAGAGAGCGCTGCGCATGCGCAGTTGGAGAGGATTCGAAGTTGACTCTGGGGTGTTTCAACAGGAAGGCGGACATGTTGGTCAGGCAGTGGGAGAAAATCGGGCACCCAGTATTTTTTGTTTTTTTTGAATGAATAGTAGCATCGCTAAAGCTTGATTTATCCGCATACTCAGAGCTTCGTGGATTACACACTTGTTGGAAAAGTAAAAGCCGTCATGCGGACTAAGAGAGATTTATGACAGCAGGATTTGTAAAGGATCGTTTTAACCAGGATCTTGTTTTAACTCATCGAAATTTGTAAGGCGAAGTTTTTTAGTGTTTTTCGCCACTTCTCACTTTGCAGCTGTCAGACTCGTTTGGCCTGGCAAGCTTTTATGGACAGAGGCCTGGAGAAACTTCACTTCATTTCATGTGACCGCATGCTAACTCTGCAGCGGTTGTTTTATCGCTTCTTTTCGCGTGAATGTGATCGGTTTGTATGTTTTAAAAGAGCCCATTCCCTTCATATCTCCTGAAGCTAAATTAGCTTAGCGCAGTATAATCTGTTGCTGCTGCTGCTTTTTGTGTTTGCCAAGTTGTCATGGACTAATCCGACTACCTCGTCCTGTTGTTGTCTTGTTTCGAAAATGTGGCTTTTTGTCATCTCTCGGTGTTGTATACGATTCAACGAGAGTGATATTAAGACACAAAACGTTGCTTTGATCAAACTAGTGCTTATTGCTTTGTGAGGGCAGAGGAAGTTAGCGAGTTAATTTGCTAATCTTAGCCAGTAAGTTAACTCGCATCTCCACGCATCTGAATCAAATTGCTCTGATCAGTTATGAACATGTCTGCTGGAGAAAGTTTGACAGCTCGATTTGAGAAGATCGATGCCATGCTGAAGGATCCCAGATCAGAGGTCAACACAGACTGTCTGCTGGTAAGTGTGTCTGGTTTATTGTGCAGATCTGATTGTGTTTTGGAAAGTGTGTACACTGAGGTCAGCACAAGCTAATATAAAACACTGCAGACGTGCAGTAAAGTAAAATAGTGCAGTATATCTGCAGAACAGTAGAGGAATGATGCTTCAGGATGTTGGCCATGCAGTGCACGCCTGCTTCTAATCACTTGAGTACAAGTCACACTTTGTGAGTGATGCTGGATTTAAACTTGAATCATTTGTCTGGGTTCTTACTGATTTCTAGAAATTTGCTTGTAATGGTGACACTTTTTTTGTAATACATTTTTACAGTGAAGTAATAATGACTAATTAAAAAAAAAAAAAAATCAGTACATTACAGCTTTATATGTTTCTTGATCGTTCATTGCAGGGTTGAATCTACAACCTTCTGGTAACCAGCAGGGTCTTTAACCACTAGGCCACACCACCCATGCTCAGATTTTTCAACTAACAAACTTTTGATCTGCATTTGTACCGTGTTTACATGCAGTTTGCACTGAGGTGAAATGTGCAATTTGTGAAATTGATTTTAAGAATTAGTTCAGCAATTGCATACATTTGAGCATTGCTTCTTCAAGAATGTAACTCTTTGGACTTCTATGACTGTTGCGCACACAGGGACACAGATTGTGTTGATTGTTGTTGTTTTTTTTTGAGCATTTATAGTGTTAAATCTCACTTTGTGTTAAAAACATTCTCACTGAGAGCTTTAGTTATTAATAGTGGCATGAGTGACACTTCCTTAAGTCTTTTTATGTAGTCTTCAGTCTCACAGGCTTTGACAGCATCTGTAATAAGTGCAGGTCACGGGATATTGCAGTAATGCATTGAATTAGACAGTATTTATGTATGGATAGACATAGATATATATGTATGGCTACTACAACCATAATCCTGTTTGGTTTTCTGTATGTAAACATAAAACAGATAGTTCTGGTATTTGGCTTTTGATTTGTCAATACAGCGTTCCCGCTCCAGTAATATCTACTAAAATTATCTTTACATCTTTATTTACATTTACACATTTTGCATACACTTTTGGCAACTTGCGTTGCATTCAGTTGTATTATCCAGTGTGTCCGTAGGTCCTTAAATGTCTTAAATAACTTTTTCTCAATAAAAGGCCTTAAAAGTCTTAAAATGTCTTAAATTCAGATTGGGTCTTAAATATTTTTGGTCACATTACCGCTAAAATATCTTAAGTCTGATGGACCTAATGACGGTTTACAATCATTGGACATCAGACACTGTAGTTACTGCGTCATCAGACAGCATCGCAGTAGCAGAATACAGGTCGAACTACCTTTTTTTCGTATATAATGTTCTCAACAATAGTAATAATAAATATAAGTTGAGCTACAGCTAGCTGACCAGCTCTAGCTAGTTTAAATAGTTTTTTATTTACTTGCTCAACCCGACAAAGCCTGATTAAAACTTAAGTGACTAAAAATAACCAGTGAAGCATCAAAACACAAGAATGATTCTTCTCATTTTAATACATTCAGTGTAAACAGAGATTGATAATGGATAGTGTATTTCTGGTATCAAGGTCGCGCTGCCGGTCTCTTTGTGAGAGACTTCAAAACAAATGAGCGTAACGGCACACGTAAAGAAACTCAGACGAAACACACTGAGGTAAGAATTCAAAATGTGTAGTTTATTTATAACATGATATAGTTAAGTAACATAGCAAGCAAGCTATTTTGCTGAATATTCTCACGATTGCAAATGTTACATTGATTTTAGTTCAATAAACAAGTAGTTAGTCAAGTAGCCTAGTTATTAGGTTACTTACATTTTAGACACAATATTTACTGTTTTGTTCTATTTCACCAACGAAAATAGTTGAAGTATTGCACATTCTCCAAGCAACACTCGGTGGTGTTTTGTTACTGAATGATTCAGTGTTTTGAACGAATCAGTTGAATCAATAGCTGCGTTTCCATCTACCTATTTTTATGCGCATTTTGGAATATCGCATGAAAAACTCTGGATGGAAACGCCAAGATGCGCATCAATTCTAAAAATGCGCATTTGTGTAGGATACATTTTTTATCCGATAAGAAAAAATATCGGATGGAAACGATGGAAACACAATTACCGAATAAATTCCTCCATGCGCATCGAAAAAGTCATGTGACTTTGCGCTATGAGACGGGATAACTTGACTAACCAGCGGACCGATCTCGTTCACAGCATCTATATGTTGTTATGATCATTCTGAAATGCCTGAGGAAAGTCTGTCATCAAAGTATTTCTGTATAATTACTGTCTTACACGACTGCGTTCTCAAACAGCAGCATCCACCTCCGAAAGTAATGACCGCATTTATTGTGTCTCGTCTGCTCGCTCTGAGGTGCAAGTAATTTATGTCATATATGAAAATTATTATATTCAGTGGCTTCTCCTATATTCTTAGTGCTATTTAGTGCCACAGTTTACCAGGAAGTGACGATTTTGTTCTATTTAACTCGTTGGATGGAAACGGTGGTTTATTCGCATATGTTTTATGCGATATTCCAGTTTTGCGCATATGTTTAATTCGAATCTTTGGATGGAAACATAGCTAATGACTCACTCGAGTGACCTACTGCCACCTACTGGTAGTTTAGTATGTTAGGTATGCATTTCCCCCCAACATTTCTTATTTGTATATTCATAAATGTATTTAAAACATTAATCTTATAACATTATTTATAGCAGTTTTAATTTTGCAGTGTAAATTATTTAATCTGACTGGTAACAGCCCTATAGAATTTATTGATAAATTTTAATAATTTGACATGAAAGGTGATGCATACATTTAAAAAGGTTAGAAAATAGGCCTTTATAAAGGTAAATAAAAATATGCAGATTTAAATATGTAAAAGCTGATAGAACAAACACTGGTGAAAATATTGCTTCAGAATAAATAGTTTACACCACCAAAAATCTCGATGATGCTGTACGTTTGTGGGGATATATTTGTATGGAATATTGTCTGCTGTTTTCCTATCAGCAGACAATATTCACTGTATATCGGAGTAATAAATATCATTCATTACAGCATTCTTTTTACATGAAACACATTAGAGCTGCACGATTAATCGTTAAAAGATCGCGATCTCGATTCAAATACCCACACGATCTAATTTCTGAATGACAACGATTCGCCCGTGTCTATTAAAACTTTGAAAAAATCATACCGGAACATTCAAATCTGCATTCGCGCTGCTGCTGATCCAGAGAGCAGACAGTTAACATGTTTAGGTAAGAAAAAGCTTCACAAACAGTCTTTTCAACTACACAGTATTATTTCTGTCTTACAGTCATTCATAGAAATACTGGGATAAAAGTTTATAGTTCGGCTACAAACATTGATGTCTATGGTAGCGATCAAAATAGAGCCACTCATCTTTTGAAAGCAACTGGTGCTTCAAATAACGTTTGTGTCGATTGCATCATTTCGCCACTAGGTGGCGACAAGTGACTGTTAAAAAATGTATTTATTGAATCATTCATTCGAGATTCGTTCAAAAACACTGATTCATCCATTAATGAAACAAGTGAGGTATGAGTGAGTCATTGAATCATTAATACAAACCAATTTTTCATCATTTTAATTCTAAAAGTTTGTGTATTAAATACACTATATTTTAAATACATATACCCCGGGTTTCACAGACAAGGCTTAAGCCTAGTCCTAGACAAAAATGTAAATCTGAGCTGTTTCAACTGAAAGAAACTCGCATTGACTGATCTTAAAATATATCAGTGCCTTTGTTTTGTCTCAAGATGCACACCAGTAATGTTTTTTTCTAAGCATGTTTATAAAAATTGCTTAAAAGTCTTAATTAAACTATGATCTAATCCTGGCTTAGTCTAAGCCCCGTCTGTGAAACCTGGCCATACTGTATTATATATTAAAATGTTTAATAATTCATTTAAATTAAACACTTTTAAATAGACTGCAGCAATTAATATTGTCACACATTATTTTGTTTAGTTCAGAATCGTGATCTCTATTTGAGAAAAAAAATCATGAGCAGCTCTAAAACACATTAAATATTACATATATGCATGTAATATAATGTGTATTTCCATTACAGGTTTAGGTCTTAATTTTCATACAAAGTGGTATTAAAAAGGTCTTAAAGTCTTAAATGTCACTTCTGTAAACCCTGTTATCAGTTCATGCTACTGTTGGAGCTACGGGAAGGCTATATATTGTTCTTTGCATATCTATAGTGTTTAATGTCAGAAACTATGTCTTCTAGGAGAAGGGGAGTGGTGTAGTAGTGATTGACGATGTGGCATACTGTACTCTCAGAAAAAAAAGGGTATAAAAGTGGCAGTACTGTTTCAAAAGGTACTAGTATATACCATTTAGGTACCAGCATGCATCATTTACGGGTAAATAAGGTACAAAGGTGTACCTTTTGAACAGGTACCGCCCCAGTGACAGCTTTTGTACCTTTTTTTTCTGCTGAGAGTGTGTGAATTTTCCAATGTCCCACCTGTGTACACCTGCACTTTCATACACTAATACCACCTGGACAGATCTGTGGACAAAACTTCTGTAAAGTCAAAGTCAAACAAAAGGAAGAGATGTTAAATCCAAATATCCTTGGTTTGATTGGAAAGAAAAGAGGCTACTTGTACATATTAAATAAGATAAAACACATTATGAAATCTCATAACAACATGTAAAAATATGTGATATGAAAATTTTGCATTTATATTGCAATTTCATTCATGAGATGTTATCAAAATAAAATATCAGCCTCAAAGGCTCAGTTAAACCAGGTGTGTGGGAAACTGTCTGTAAAGTGTGGGAAATGCATTTTAAATACTCTTTAAAATTCAATACCATTTTAAATGTTTTTTTTTCAAGATGCATACATATGGCATGTAATTTAAAGGCATAACAACTGAACCTCTAAGACGCATCGACTTTTTAAAAAAGAAAGTGGCACTTAACAGTGGCAAAAAATGCTTGTTTTCATATTAAAGTGAACTTAGAGAGAATTAGTATGGGTTGATAGTGGTGATAGAGGTCATTTGTGTAGTAGACTAACAATAATGAGGGCCATGATTAAGAATGTAAAATGTTTTTTTATTATTTTTAACAACTCTTCCACTTAGTCTAAGACTTTGAAATATGAAGAATTCAGCTACAAAGAGCACTGTGAGGTAGGGGTGGGCGATATGGCAAAAATATCATATCACGATTTTTTTTTAGAAATATCACGATTTTATCACGATTCTTTGTCATGTTGGTTTTACTATTTTGTCTAAGCAGTATAGCCAAACTCATTTCCTTAATATAAAGACAAAGCCTTTCAAGGTAACAAAATATAAAAAAGAATGGTGGATATTTAAGGCCAAAGTGCGCGAAGATAAAAATCTTTGTCATTATTTTATATTTGTTATTAAAAAATAACAACAAAGATACACATTACAAATACACATAATATACAAATAAAACAAACTTTATTTTCAGGTACAATAGGCATATTTAGCAGGAGCATTCAAGAAATTGAATCAACAAGTATAAAAATAAAACACTATATAGATTGATTCCTATTAAAGCAACTGTATTAACGTTTTTCAGTCAAGAGTAGTGAGTGATTTTTCTCTGTGTTTTGTTGTTTTAACATTAAAGAATATAAATTCTATCATCTGTCTGTAGATTCTGTCATAGTGTTTTATATTTATACCATCATTTTCTCAAAATTAGTTTTAAACCTGAATGAGTTTCTTTCTTCTGCTGAACATAAATGCTATTTTGAGGAACTTGGAAAACCAAACAGTTGCTGGTCCCCAGTGACTCCCATAGTATTTTTTTCCTGCTATCAAAGTCAATGTGGATCAGCAACTGTTTGGTTACCCACATTCTTCAAAATATCTTCTTTTGTGTTCAGCACTAGAAATAAATTAATACAGGTTTGGGACAACGTGAGTAAGTAAATAATGGCAGAAATTACATTTTAGGGTGAACTATCCCTTTAATGACAGTCGGCTGCATGTTTAGCACTGTCCCTTTAAGTTTAAGACCTGCACGCATCTAATTAATATACAGGCACTCTCAACTGTTTACTTTCATTTTAGACTTTTCATAACCAACTGAACCTCATGAATGTAAACCTTGTGAGGTATGGTAGACTACTAACACTATGACCCATTGTTCTTTAGTCACTCATTCAGGATTTTGTTACATGGGCTCTTATTCAGTGCTTCATGCTATCATGTACATTTATGCATTTAGCAGACGCAAAGCGACTTACATTGCATTCAAGTTACAGTTTTTACATTTGATCAAATCGAAATGAGGCAAGCGGCTCTACCATTTGAGCTACAGGAAAGCTGCAGTATATACTGTGTAAATTGTGATTCGTGCAATATTTAGTGTTGAAAGTTGAATCATACTCAGATTTACAAAAATAATTAATCACTTTCTGAGAGGTGCAATCATACAGTACTGCTTGGAGTTAACTGTACTGATGTGAATGTATAGTAAGCGCTGATACAGTATGCATATGATAGACGGCGGCGATAAAACTACGATATTTCTCCACAAAGCAGATCGTGGAAGCACTGATTTTTATACATTCATACACGATCACCTTCTGAAGTCAATCGTCATAAATAGGAAGAGATGATCAGTTCATGTGCCACATGGACTGAGGTGGATACAGCAATCTGTCATGCCACATTTCCATACCACAAAGGGCATCAAAACCACATTTACTGTTTTAGAGAAGGTAGAGATAATAAAACAAATAGGCCTAGATGTTGATATCTGCTGGGTTTTCCAAATGTTGCTTCCTGCATGGATGTTATGTCATTTACTAAATTTTTAAAACATTTACTTTTCACATGGATTGTCAGTTGTGTTTTTTTTTTAAGCTGAAGAAACACTAGATATATGACTAGAAATGTGAGAGAAATTTGCTCCCTGGTCATTGTTTTAGTGCAATGAGCCATATTAACTGTTTTAATGTGTGGCAGAATGTGTCAATCTTAAAACACTGATAAATAATTTCAAATGCATACCATGCCATTTTCACAGACAAAACAACGAGAAAGAAAATCATTTTGAGGCATGAAATGGAACAGTCTTCACATGACTCTTTATGTGCACTGCATGAGTGTGTGTGCATGAGAGAGACAATGTGGAATAACTTACAGCTGTAATACCACCTAATCTTGAGCAAATATTGCACCTCTGGCAAACCATGTGATCAGGATACTATTAAAACTATTCAATTTGAGTTGTATAGTCACATGGAATCATTTTGCAGGCATTCTGAGAAAGCTGTCCTCTACACTTATTATATTAACAAATAATATTTGATTCTTCAGATGAGTCTGACAGATGGGCGCACTAAAAAAGGAGGGCGATGAATTCCTGTACAGGAGAGTCTTGAAAAGAAAATGAATTGCTCCAAGGCAAAATGTGGCCTACGCCACAGTCAGTGTAGCTCATTGTTGTAGTCGTGTAATGTGGTGATGTAGTATTTAAAGTTGTTGTGTAATCTATGTATGTTTGCTCGATAGGTTTATGTTATCTGCAAGCAAGGCAAATCATTTTCTCCTCTATTTCTGCATTATTTGACAGTCATTGTTACAGCTGAATGGGCTTCTAGAGCCCTTCAAGTTTCTCAAGCTCCCAGTAAATGAACTCCACGCATGATGAGGGTGAACAATAATCATCTATAATGATTCTACAGTCATTTTAAGCTATTCCTCCACTGACAAGCATTACTGTGCGTTCAACATTGCAGATTGGTGGACACACACATCCTACGGAAAATATTGTCCCCATTGAAGTTCATAAAATAGTCACTGGTCTTCCTGGTTTCCATATAAATAATCAATTAATTAATCTTTTTTTTCCTAAAAGAATTTGAATTGGTGATATACTAGCATTTTTAAAACTGAGTTTCTACAAACATAAGGCAGTTTTTATGTCACTCTTTTAATAACAATAATGTTTATACTACTATATGCCTTTGAAATATAAACATTTAAATTATGACTTTTTTTGATGACAGATGTATTCGAATGTACATTAAATAATGAACAGGTAAAATAAATATGTAATATAGTTGCATATATTTATCAAAATGCTACTCTCTATAGTTTATGCTACTCTAACTTATGAGTTTATGAACATTGAGTGGGTAATGTAAATGTAACTTTACATTTTGTTTAGCTGTTTTATTGACATCTTTTAACACTGAATGAACAATTACAAGATATGAGAGATTTCAGTAAGTTTTACTGTTTCCTTCAGCACACTTTCTGATGTTCATTCATGATTATTGATGAAGAGATTGGTTCACATGTTGCTTGAACTGATGCTGCTACAGCAATCTGTCACGCCGCATTAAAGAGGGTAAAAACACATTTATTGTTTGTATTTCATGATAAAGTTGACAGAATTTGAAAGCTGAGATTTTTTAATATCAATAGCAGTAACAAAGCACAAAGCTTACTGCTATTATTGGTTGTCAGGTACACTAAAAATATAGTTTAGTAAAGTTCACTCGTCAACAGAAAATGGCATATGTGAAAAGACTGATATTGAGATTTAAGAATTTAGACTAAAAATGAGAATCAATATAGTTATTCCAGCACTAGCGTGTACACAGCTGACATGTTTACCTGCTGTAGTTTAACCATGCTGTGTGAATGAAAGACACCTGACACAGTCAAAACGAGCCAAAAATAATTAAATGTCACTGTTTCGGTCAGGGATTTACCCTCCAGAATTGAAAATTACTTCCAAAATTTCGGTGCATCAGTAAAAATACACAATAAAAAATTAAAGGGATAGAAAAAATGCTATGGAAGTCAATAGCTACTAGCAACTGTTTGGTTACCATCATTCTTCCAAAATATATTCTTTTGTGTTCAACAGAAGAAAGAAATTCTTACAGGTTTGGAACAACTTAAGGTTGAGTAAATGATGAGAGAATTTACATTTTTAGGAGAACTGTCCCTTTAACTGTAAATTATGTGCAGTATTCCAACCACAAACTCTTAGCAGTGAATAAATAGTAATGCAGTATCTATGGCTTTTATAAAAAGATCCCTTTATAATGGCTGTGAATTAAATTGCTCAAGTTATAAATAAAATGAAATGCCGTTCAGTTACACACAGCATTTGTAAAGGCCTAAGCCTTGTGTTTGCTCTCACAAAGAGCAAATGGAAAGAGTAGAGGTACTTTAGTTTTATTCATCTGAAGCTTTCACCTCTGGCCTGTTCTTACCCGTCTTTTCCATGTGTATCGCCTCCCCGTATCCGCCTCTAACACGTCCCATAACAGCCATAGTTCGAGATATGACATGTCTAATGAAGAGTCTAGAACTGCATGCACCTCAGGGCAACTGGCCGATCAAAGACACTTTGTTCTTGGGAAGCTCATGACCGTTTCTTGCGGTGCGCTGGGGCTGATTCTTTCCCCTGGCCGGCCGTCTCTGCCATGGGGCTGCTCTGAGCGACCGGCATCAGTGTTTCCAGCTTATGTTATATTTTCCTCTGACTTTACATTCCTGGAGGAATGTGTCAGAAATGACATTTTCAACAACATTTCTCACCGCACACTGACCTAATTCTGATTTTGTGGCAGTCAACCCACTTTTGAAAATGTGATTTCAGATGTTGGTGAATTTAAACCTATTTAGAAGAATTGGACCTATATGAGTCGTTCATAATTTAGAGTGCATTTCACATCAGGAAAGAAGTGTAAAAACAAAAATGCTTTCTCAATAAAACAGCTGTCTTAATTATTAAACACCATATTGATATTACAAAGAAAAAGCTGTTTTCCTGCTGGTGAGTTTGTCGACTGTTACAACTGTTTCTTTTGATTGCAGAGATCATTTTAATATAGATAAAATTGACTTTAACATTTTTATTATTCATTGTTTTGAACTCAATTAAAAAATCGCAAAAACTGTAATTTAAGGGACATAATGGCAATTTCAAACAAACTGAAAAACATTTGAGATTTTAGTATGTATTTGTATTTTATACATAAAATATGATGTTTCTGAAGATGTTTCTTGTTGGAAAAAATATAATTGGCATGAATGGACATGAAATGTGCCCTAAATTATAGAATGACTTTTAATAAAAGCAGCCATTTGTGAATGTTAATGAGGGCAGGCCTGTGCTTGAGTCACTGACTGAGCGTTTGAGGGTGTACAGTGAGAGTATTCCTGTTGATATCAATGAATGCATATTTGATGTACTGTAAACTCTAGTGTGTAGATGCCAGACTCACCGTCACTTGGCTGAGAATAATCTGGTTTTCTCTCACAGGAGCAAAGAAAGTCTTGCATACCACATAGAATTGACGCTGCATGTAAATGATACTCTTTGTTGTTCTTTCCTGTCAAAATGACAGAATTTGTTTAGAATTATTTGTTCAAAAGTTGTTTGAATAACACAACAAGTGATAGTTTGGCCAAAAATTCGATTTTTGTCATTTACTCACCCTCATGTCAATTCAAAACCTTTATGTGATTAATATTTATTTTAGGCTTATTTATATCTACTGTTCAACACTCATACATATAAGCACGATCACATATGGTAAACAAGAAGCCTATGTCTGTGCGTCATGTGGATTCTTATGGATTTATTTAAAATCTAATGCATAAATCACATGACGCCACACCCTAATAGAAACCTTCATCTGGAGGGCAAATCAAGGCTTTCCTCTGCTGCCTGTCAGATACGTTTACCAAGTGTGTGCTAAGTACTAATGTACTAAGATATTCAATACACACCTTATTGATGATGCATACTATATACAGGCAAGCAAATGTGCCTGGAAAATGAACGCAGTGCACTAACTTGCATGTTATGCATTTTTCCATAGAAAACCATAATAAAGAAAATGCATAAAGGGATAGTTCACTCAAAAATTAAAATAGTATGAGTATGAGTACAAACCCGTGAGTTTCTTTCTTCTGTTGAACACAAAAGAAGATATTTTGAAAAATGCAGGTAATCAAACAGCTGACGGCAGCTATTGTCTTCCATAGTAATTTTTTCCATACTATGGAAGTCAATGACTACTGTCAGTTTGTAAACCTATCTTTTGAGAAGCAATCTATTTTCTTGGCTTGAAACGGATGAAAAGTTAACGGGCCTGTGCCGCAGTTTTATGGATGTTTTAATCTCGTGGTCTTCACGCCAGTCTGTCACATCACATGACCTGAAAGCTGTGAATATATTAATAGGCATCTGATTTTCACCCAACTGTTTTGATTCATTTAACACAACCAATTGTGTTTATGGGACTATTTGTCAAAACCAATTTGTGTATTAGGCCGTTCAACTGCTGAGACAGGCAGCTGAGCATCCATAAGATCAAAATATATTTAATTTCTTACAAAAATGCATTCTGTGTCCTCCTGTCCTTCCAAGGCAAGACACGTCTCCATGAGAATGCAAGTATGTTCTTTGCGTTCTTAGAATTGACAAGAACAGTATCTACCAAGCATGCTAACTGGTGTGATAACAGGGCCCTTTCCTGACACGAGCTTAGGCTGAGGATGAATGGTAATGATCTTTGGAGACAAGCTCCCAGGCCTCTGAACACGAGAGTGTTGTTTTTGCCCTTCAGAAGCTGTGGCTGATCAGTGAATGGAGTCCTTTGCTCGCCCCTCCCTCCAGCATCCTGCGGCCGCCCTACCCACCTCTTAATAAAATCCTCCGCTAATCAAAAAACCTCTTGTCTTGGACCCACAGGGGGCCCCCGAGTGTATGTGTGTTACAGTGCAATGCTTTATGGCCCATGTATATTCTTGTGGTTTGAGGGACAGATTTACAGTTCGGAAAAAATAGGTTGGTGAATTATGAATAGCAGGACTTGATCCCAGATTTAAACCAAGTTTAAGTAATTTGGAAAAATAAATATAGTATGAAACACTAACTAAATGGACCATTGGATGTCTAGAGAGGATGATTATCTTTAGACAGTTTATAAAAAAAATTAAGTTATTGTTTTTAGCACTAGCTTTGCAATCCCACATGAAATTGAAAGTCAAGACAATATTTAATAATTATATTTTTATATAATTTTATGAAAATATCCAAGGAATGAACCGTGTGTAAAAAAGTACTATGACCCTATCACAACCGACATGGACCAGAACAGTGACTGTGTGAATGAACACACACCTGTTTTTGTTGATGAGGACTCACTAGTGATATTATAAGGTCATGTATTATCTGCAAACATTTTTAAATACTCTATAGTTGACTTAATTCAATAACTTTTTCTTTTTAAAAATAAATGAGCATCTGCATCAGTTAAAGGCAGTACAAATCTGCATATTTTTTGTGTTATACTACCTCACTGTTTAAATTTGAATAATATAATATAGTAATGGAAGTTATGGGAGGAGTTGTATGTAATTCTGAATGTAACAATAAAATGCGACTTATTTTTTAATTAACATCTTTTTTTCCATTCAAAAACACAATTTTATTTTTGTTTTATATATGTAGCATATTTTTAACCATGCAGCAAACTAGGGCTGTCCCCGACTAAGGATTTTCATAGTCGAATCAGAATTTTCAAATCTTGCCGATAGTCGACTGATAGTCGAATTATATGTTTGGGGGCGGGGGGCAAAATACATTACCAAGAGTCAAGCCAGACATTTGACAGTCATCACTGATGTTAACACAGGGAAAATGTGTATCGGATGCCTCGCAGAGACAAACCAGGTAAATACAGCGCAACTCAACCAAATACATCTTATATAGAGGTTGACCGATTGATCGGCCGGCCGATTAACACACGCAGCAACACACCCGCCACACGTGAAGTCATAGGATGAACAGTTCTCGACATAATAAAAATGCAAACAGACAGACAGACGCACAGAGATTCCTGCTTTTATTAGAGAGAAGAATATGTTCAGCCCCTCCCTCCGAAGCTTCGAATATTCGTTGTTGATTACTATCGAAGCTCAAAAAATGGTATTCGGACCAGCCCTACAGCAAACTACAGCCTACACCCTACAGCAAACATTTTAAATTTTTAAAAAAATTACTTAAAGGTGCAGTGTGTAGATTTTAGCGGCATCTAGCGGTTGAGGTTGCGAATTGCATCCAACGGCTCAGTCCCCCGCTCACCCCTCCCTTTAGAGAAGCTACGGTGGCCGATACAGGGATAAGATGCCATCGTCTGAGATCGCAGAGAGCAATGAGGTTTGTTTACAAAGGTAAATTAAGGAATTATATTTACTTAAAGGTGCTGTATGTAGGATTGACACCCAGCGGTTGAACTAGGTATTGCAGTCCAAATTCAAAATATTGGAGATGTTTTTTTTCACCAAGCCCCTCCTCCTCAGACTTGACGCAGCGGCAGGTTGCCAGATTAAGGACACCAACAGAAACGAGCCCACATGACGATGAATGAAATTAAATACGCTGTATTTTCCGCCAACTGGCAACTCGGGGTGCCGAAATACATTTGGGTAAACTGGCAGTGGGCGGGTTTCACAAACCATAACAAACACAGACATTCCAGGCCGGAACGCACATTTTCAAAGGAGAATAACTGACTGTAGCATTGTTTTTCAGATAAACAAGTATGTTAACTTAGCATGTTTCTTAAATATCTGCAAACATATTATGGTATTTTGATGCATTAGTAGAGTCAAAATCCTACATACAGCACCTTTAATTATTCAATAAACCGATGTCATTGCGAATATTACTGTTACTTGTTCATCATTGTGTCAGTGTTTTTTCGCAAGAATAACATAGTGACGAAACGCGCTCTGTAGAGCAGTTTGTCCGTTTAGGGCTACTGTAGAAACATGGTGGCGACTTCCATGTAAGGGGACCCGCGGTGTATGTAGATAGAAATTGCTCAATCTAAGGTAATAAAAACATAACGGTTCATTAAGGTCTTTACACTCCTCTGAAAACGTAGTTATGTATATTATATTGCATTTCTGTCTATAGATCATCCTAAATATTACACAGTGCACCTTTAAATACTTAAATGACTTTTCAATATATTTAACTGATTGTATTAATAGTCAGAATTCTTTCTGTTGGTTAACCAGTTAATATAAGCATTCTTAAAACAGATTTTATTTTATTAATGTATTTTGCATTTTTATGCACACCATAGTTTGAATGTGTTAAATGTTTCAGGGAAATTGAGGGGTTGTTCTGCTGTTGAACACAAAAGAAGATTTTTTGAAGAATGTTGGAAACCAAACAGTTGATGGTAGTAGTAGCCATTGACTTCCATGGAGAACAATTCAGTGGCTGCTGTCAACTCTTTGGGACCAACATTCTTCAAAATATCTCCTTTTGTACTGAACAGAAGAAAAAACTCCCACAGGTTTGGAGCAGCTTGAGGATGAGTAAATGATGACTGAATTTAAGACACAGTCACAACATAATGGCTATGTTTATGCAACCGGCTCCTGTTTCAGAGAAAGGGGGCGACTAGATAATCTTCTGGAGCTCAACAAGTACATTTACATTTACATTTATGCATTTAGCAGACGCTTTTATCCAAAGCGACTTACATTGCATTCAAGTTACAGTTTTTTACATTTTATCAGCTCTTGCTTTCCCTGGGAATCGAACCCATGATCTTGGCGTTGCTAGCGCCATGCTCTACCATTTGAGCTACAGGAAAGCAGGAAAGTAGTAGTACAGGAAAGTAGTCCTTAGACCAGGCCTATACCACACAACAGATCTGGATTAGTGGTTTAGTTGTCCCATATGTCACGTGTCACTTCTGGGAAACTCTTTGTTCAAGCCTTACTACATGGTCGTGTCATTCTGTTATAATGATTCATATAATACTCCACTATCCGGTTGATAATTAGGTTGTAATACTAATCTAAAACAGTTTGTATATTGAAATTGTTTGAAATGACAAAGCGTGGCACTTCCTTTGCACCTCTCACTAGCAGGTTTGTTTCCTCGCCCTGAGGTTGTGTTAACTGAATAAAGACTTCCGGGCTTTCTCATGCTTTGTCACGTAATTACTAGAGAAACTCCCTTCTGTGGTTTTGTTGGTCCTTGCTCAAGTAGTAGGTGATTGAGAGGTAAGGCAATTTCTTAATTTGAAGAAAGCAAAGAACAGTCTTGGATTCTCGCGGAGACCGGTCTCGCCAGACTACCATGACAGAATGAACTCTAAGATTCTATCAAGTCTATTCGATGCATCCAAAACACATCCGGGTAATTTCAAGTGTCCTCTGTCCTTGTGTTCTTGAGTATTTGAATTGAACTTCATCGGATGATGACGTTGAATGAGGACAAGGATGCAAGATTGTATGCATGATGAGAAACAGTCTCAGCTGTGATGCTGTCACCAGCACGTGTGCAGCGAAGCACAGCTAATGCATGCAGTGTATTTGAGACTGTTGAAGCGGTTTAGGCGTGATTTTTTATGGCAGGTAGGATGAAGCGAAATAGTTTTTTTCTATTCTTAAGAAAAGATTGTTTCCAAATCTTTTATCATCCACTTTCAAACTAGGTTGTCTTGTGAATGGTGGCTCATTCCGTTCAGCATCCTGAGTGAACGTCCAGCACTCATGGTTTAATTATAAAACAAATTCATGCGCTTGTGTCTCTTGCAGCTGTTCATGCATGAAACAGCATTCTAAAAACATGCTGCTCTAATTAATTAATTGCTCTAATTAAGTTCAACTCGCGTCTCATAACCTTGTGCTGTTCCCATCCCTCTGCCCGCGTTGCATCTTTGTCAATGCAAAAGCACCTATAGCGATGCTTTGTATGTTACGCTCCTTCATAGAGCATGTCACATGTGAGCAGTTAATCATTCTTTTCTCTTAGCGGTTATCTTTGGTGTATTGTCAATGTGTGTAATTGTAGCATTTGCTAATATTTTTATTCAAAATCATGATTCCTCGATTGAAAAAAATTAAATCGTGGCAAAATATTAAATTTGAATTAATCGATAAAATGGAAAGAAAATCGCCCAGCCCTAACCATGTCAGAATTGTTGCTGCTGTGCATTACTGTAATACTGTTAACTGTACTTGTGTAACAGTGTTGTGGGTGCCTGGGTGGTTGGCAGGGCTTTGCTCTGTGCAGCCGTTAATAACTGCTCTCAGTTCCTTCCTTCAATGGTCCTGTGTTCCTCATCTGCTTGGACATGCAGGATCTCCTCTGGCAGACCATCACAACAGTGTTTCAGATATTCTGTTCAGATATCTTCCGCCTTAAAGCCCATGAAAGCCCTTATTTTAGCACTGATTAGTTCTCTGTTTTGAAAAATGTGAGGAAGGAAGTGGTAAGCTGTGGAGTGGAGGAGCATGACACCGCAATGGCTTCAGATCCAGTCAGTTTCATTAAGCCAAAATCATCTGTGGTTCTCACAAATACATGCGTGCAATAAAATAAACGTGTGCATAAAGACAGAGATTACTAATACATTTACATTTATGCATTTAGCAGACACTTTTATCCAAAGCGACTTACATTGCATTCAAGTTACAGTTTTACATTTGATCAGCTCTTGCTTTCCCTGGGAATCGAACCCATGATCTTGGCGTTGCTAGCGCCATGCTCTACCATTTGAGCTACAGGAAAGCTAATACAGCTGCACTGTAAAATAAATGTACATTTAAAATGAGTTTTTCATAATAGATATCTTATTTTACTTCATAGTAGTCAAATTATAATTAGTAATGCATGATATTGGATTTTTGCTGATATTTTTCAACTCAGCTGTTACTTTTGTTTGGAGACAACACCAAATCTCTCCAGATATTATAAGGAAATTATTTTTTAATTTTGGTTAGTTTTGAGCGGAAATTTAGTTGTTAGAATTAAACATTAAAATGCTTTTTAGAATGCCAATACATTGAAATCTTTAAAAAATAATTAAAATAAAATAATTACTGCAGTTTTTTTCAGACAGATGAACATTTTTTTAAAATCTTTTAGAGCTCCTTGTGTTTAAGTTTAATAATCATTTTTTTTATTTTTTTTATTACACATTAATATCTTACACTGGACACACAAGACTGTGACACACAAGCACATGAACACAAAGGCCAATCAGAGATGTTTAAGTTAGTCAAAGTTCACTCAATAAACTGTAACAGTTCCAAAAGTAAACATCTCATTTATTTTCTCCATATGATAACCTACAAGCTTCTAGTATCTGTCGTTTTTAATTTGTCATTTTCAATGGAACTTGGAATTGTTGCTTTACAAATTAATCAAATCACAGGTTGAATAGGTTTATTTTTCTTGCTGCTAAGAACACCTGGCAAAGTTTCATATCGGTTTGAGGCAGGTCATTTTGTTACGGCATGAAAACGTTTTAAAAATGTATGTGAAAGAGGGTGAAAAGAGTTCAAGGATGTATTTAAATGGAGTTTGATTTGATTTGAGGATGCTGTTATATTCAGTCTTTTAGCAGATGCTTTTATCCAGAGGACTTACAAATGAGGAGCATCACAAGTATTTTATCACAGAGGAGCTGAAAAATATTTATAATCATTTTATCCTTCAAGAGTAAGCTAGAACAGTGGTTCTCTGGTAAAGTATCACTCACATAACACATAATCACCAAATCTATTTAAACGCAAGCTTATTGATCTAATTAATATCAATAATAACCCAGTACTTCAGATAAATAATGCTTCCAACACATACACAATTAGGGATGCACCGAATGTTCGGCAACCGAAATTGTTCGGCCGAAAATAGCAAAAAAATCTCTTTCGGTGTTCGGCCGAATAAGTGAAAAGACCGAATAATTTGTACCGAACAATGACGTGATCAAATAGATTCGTGCACTAATGCAGCAAACGTGTCTGCAGTGTGAAAGTATTTAAAACTGTCAGAGAAAGACGCAAAAAACATTACAAGCACGAAGCACCGACAGCGAGAGACTGTTTAGTGCTGCATCTCATGTCTCCGATGAGAAGAGGAAGAGGTGGTTGATGCTGGTTACTGTATGATGATTGAAATCGTGAAATGGCCTCAAACGATTAGTAAATAAACTGCAGAATGTTATGTTTTCTAATACACGCACGGACTGCATGTATTCAAACAGTGCTGCATGAGCTCGCGGCTCCAGGGTTCAAAGTCCAAAGCGCGAGAAAAATCTGTGCTAAAACATTGTTACTCGTCATTTGCTCAGTAACATTTTTGTAATTTTTTTAAAGACGTGACAATGTGATGTGTGTCAAACATCTTCCCAAATTGGTAATGAGAATCATTTAAATATCTGCATGCTGTTGTCAACAAAAACAAGCACAGATCTTCCTGCGTGTTTCTGCCTAAATAAAATCTCCATCAACATTCATAAATGTTTGTATTGAAATTTGACTGTTGTTCTGTAAAATAAAATAAAAAATAAGACAATAATAATGATAATATTAATTACCCTACAACAGCTCTATACATTGATTATAACATTCACATTGGGATCTGTAATATATTCTAATGTTTTAAAAGAAGTCTCTTCTGCTCAGAAAGGCTGCATTTATTTGGACAGTAAAAAATACATGCCTGATTCAAGAAGGGGGTCCCAAAAATGGCCAAAAAATATTTTTAGTAACTTGTTCATTTTAAGTTAAATTGTGCTTTGTTGGTATAATGTCTGCTAGAATGTTACAAAATGTTCAGTGTTAAGTAAATATTTTTAAATTGTTGTTTTGTAATAGATTTTTTATTTGAAAAGCAGGACAAAACAGTAAAAAGCACATTTTGGCTTTTTAATTTATGCAATGGTGAAAAAATGGCAAAATAGGTCTTCATGGGGGAAAAAATGTGAAAAACCGTGTTCGGTATTTGGCCTTTGGCCCAGTGTTTCATTTTGTTCGGCTTCGGCCAAGAATTTTCATTCCGGTGCATCCCTATTCACAATAGTAACATTTTTCAGTTTTCTAATCTAAAATGCATTATTTTCCAAACAGAAAAATAAATGAATAAAAGGCGACCAATCGCAGCTCTTGTGGTATTTTTGGAGAGGTGTGCAGTCTGTGCACTGTAGCTACACAGAAGTATAAATTGCTCTTTAGTGACTAGATGTCGTGGTCTCTCTCATCAAGTCATTTCCTTACCTACAGCTAATGCTGAATCTTTAACGCAAGCTTCACGTTTTGTCACTGATGGAACAGAGAGTCCATTGATGGAGATCCCACTGTTTCTCACAGACTGCCCTTCTGAGAGGTAATTTTGGTTTCTCTTGGGTGTGAGGTGGCAGTGGGAAACGAGAGGCACTGCCTGTCAGGACACTGGCACGTCACTACACAGATATTATGTGGTTGAGTCTGTGTGTGTTAATGTTTGGATGGCTGGAAAATGCTTTCACAGATTTTCCCCCAAGGTTTAAAAAATATATGATTACCAAGTGGAGGTTGCTTGACCATTTTTAATTTTCCTAATTTTTTAGGAAAATATTGCATTGAGCTTGTTACATACTGGATATTTTTACCTTTTTTTAAGTATAGTCACCAAACTCTGTATTTTCTCGCCATGGCCAATATATGAGGAGATATTTGCGTCTTCAATGTTTTGGCATCATGTTCACCTAGTTTGGTGTCTAAGAGGAGTTTTTATTTATTTTTATTTTTTTTAATACTCCTCCCTAGGAAGTTTAAATATGAGACTAATTCAAATTCTGCTGTAAAGCAGCTCTAAAAGGACTGGGCCTGGTTGCATGAAAGCCCTTAAGCTAAGAAATCCCTTAGTTATTGTCAGGGAATGCGAGGAGAGATGAGGCGAGGACTCAAATGCAGGAGACAGGTGAGTATTTATTTGTAAAATAGAAATAAAAAGAACAAAAACCACCCCAAAGGGGAAAAGCAGGCAGGCAGGCAGACAACACACACGACGTCACCGTCTGACATAAAACATAGATAACGACGAAGCACAGGACTGCAAACACCAGGAGAATATAAAGGGAGACAAACGAGAAGGACCCAGGTGAAGTAACTGAAACAATAATGAGATAACAAGGAGGGCGGGGTCAGACAATAGACAGGAGAGCACATGGCACCAACAACAAACAAGAAGCCATGTGCTCAAACAAATAAACAGTGACATCTGGTGGCCCACCCAGGCACACCAGCCAACCCGTGACATAACCCCCCCTTTAAGGAGCAGATCCCAGATGCTCCACCACTAAAACAGAGAAAAAAAAATGTCTGGGAGGGAGGTGGTCCAGAGGCGGATCAGGGGGAGGGATGGTGGGCCAGGCCCGTGTAGCGGCAGAGGCCCTGGAGGCAGAGGTAGACCAGGGCGCCAGGGTGGTGCTGGCAGAGCAGGAGGCCAAGGCGGGGCTGCCTCGGGAGCACCGTGAGCGGACACCGCCGCTTCGGGAGGCCTGTGAGCGGACACCGCCGCCTCGGAAGGCCTGTGAGTGGACACCGCCGCTTCGGGAGGCCTGTGAGCGGACACTGCCGCTTTGGGAGGCCTGTGAGCGAACACCGCCGCCTCGGGAGGAACGTGAGCGGACACCGCCGCCTCGGGAGGAACGTGAGCGGGCACCGCCGCCTCAAGAGGAACGTGAGTGGACACCGCCGCCTCGGGAGCATCGTGAGCGGGCCCCGCCGCCTCGGGAACACTGTGAGCGGGCACCGCCGCCTCGGGAACACTGTGAGCGGGCACCGCCGCCTCGGGAACACTGTGAGCGGGCACCGCCGCCTCGGGAACACTGTGAGCGGGCACCGCCGCCTCGGGAACACTGTGAGCGGGCACCGCCGCCTCGGGAGGCCTATGAGCGGACACCGCCGCTTCGGGAGGCCTGTGAGCGGACACCGCCGCCTCGGAAGGCCTGTGAGCGGACACCGCCGCTTCGGGAGGCCTGTGAGCGGACACCGCCGCTATGGGAGGCCTATGAGCGGACACCGCCGCCTCGGGAGGAACGTGAGCAGGCACCGCCGCCTCAAGAGGAACGTGAGCGGACACCGCCGCCTCGGGAGCATCGTGAGCGGGCCCCGCCGCCTCGGGAGTAACGTGAGCGGACACCGCCGCCTCGGGAGGCCTGTGAGCGGACACCGCCACTTCGGGAGGCCTGTGAGCGGACACCGCCGCTTCGGGAGGCCTGTGAGCGGACACCGCCGCCTCGGGAGGAACGTGAGCGGACACCGCCGCCTCGGGAGGAACGTGAGCGGACACCGCCGCCTCGGGAGAAACGTGAGCGGGCACCGCCGCCTCGGGAGGAACGTGAGCGGACACCGCCGCCTCGGGAGCATCGTGAGCGGGCCCCGCCGCCTCGGGAACACTGTGAGCGGGCACCGCCGCCTCGGGAACACTGTGAGCGGGCACCGCCGCCTCGGGAACACTGTGAGCGGGCACCGCCGCCTCGGGAACACTGTGAGCGGGCACCGCCGCCTCGGGAACACTGTGAGCGGGCACCGCCGCCTCGGGAGGCCTATGAGCGGACACCGCCGCTTCGGGAGGCCTGTGAGCGGACACCGCCGCCTCGGAAGGCCTGTGAGCGGACACCGCCGCTTCGGGAGGCCTGTGAGCGGACACCGCCGCTATGGGAGGCCTATGAGCGGACACCGCCGCCTCGGGAGGAACGTGAGCAGGCACCGCCGCCTCGGGAGGAACGTGAGCGGGCACCGCCGCCTCGGGAGCACTGTGAGCGGGCACCGCCGCCTCGGGAGCATCGTGAGCGGGCACCGCCGCTTCGGGAGGCCTGTGAGCGGACACCGCCGCTTCGGGAGGCCTGTGAGCGGGCACCGCCGCTTCGGAAGCCTTGTGAGCGGACACCGCCTCTTCGGAAGCTCTGTGAGCAGACACCGCCACTTCGGAAGCCCTGTGTGCAGACACCGCCGCTTCGGAAGCCCTGTGTGCAGACACCGCCGCTTCGGAAGCCCTGTGTGCAGACACCGCCGCTTCGGAAGCTCTGTGAGCGGACACCGTCGCTTCGGAGGCCTTGTGAGTGGGCACCGCCGTTTCAGAAGCCTTGTGAGCGTGCACCGCCGCTTCGGAAGCTCTGTGAGGGGGCACCGCCGCTTCTGATGCCTTGTGAGCGGACACCGCCGTTTCAGAGGCCTTGTGAGTGGGCACCGCCATTTCAGAAGCCTTGTGAGCGTGCACCGCCGCTTCGGAAGCTCTGTGAGCGGGCACCGCCGCCTCGGGAGGATCGTGAGCGGAAACCACCGCCGCCTCGGGAGGATCGTGAGCGGGCACAGCCGCTTCGGAAGCCCTGTGAGCGTGTACCGCCACTTCGGAAGCCCTGTGAGCGTGCACTGCCCCTCTGGGGAGCCCATGAGCAGACCGCGCTGCTCGCACCGACATCAGCGGGGGATCCCGCACGCTGTGCACCAGTCCGAGATGCCCCGGGAACGGATGAAGACCACTGGGTGCGACAGACGAGGTCTCCAGCCCTCCTTGGGTCACCGCCTTGTCGGCCATCACTGGGGGCGCTGCTGCCTCGGCGAGCACAGCCCGAGGCACACCAGCCACCCTGGCTGGGGAACATGCCAGGTCCTCCACGAAATCCCCAAACGTCAGGTGGTCCAGCCCCATCATCCTCCACCTGCTGAGGGGCTCCTCAAGGGCACTGTTGAAGAGGTCCTTGAGGGCCGCATCGTTGTACCCTAGGCCTTCAGCTGCCCCACAGAACCTCTGGGCAAAACTCCTCACGTCAGTACCCTGCTGACGGATGGAGCTCAGGGCCTGGAACTGGAGGATGCGTTGGTATAGGGGGCTGCTGACGTTAGGGGATGGCGGCTGGTGTGAGCCCATTCTCCGCTGAGTCCTCATATTGGCTTCGTCGTTCTGTCAGGGAATGCGAGGAGAGATGAGGCGAGGACTCAAATGCAGGAGACAGGTGAGTATTTATTTGTAAAATAGAAATAAAAAGAACAAAAACCACCCCGAAGGGGAAAAGCAGGCAGGCAGGCAGACAACACACACGACGTCACCGTCTGACATAAAACATAGATAACGACGAAGCACAGGACTGCAAACACCAGGAGAATATAAAGGGAGACAAACGAGAAGGACCCAGGTGAAGTAACTGAAACAATAATGAGATAACAAGGAGGGCGGGGTCAGACAATAGACAGGAGAGCACATGGCACCAACAACAAACAAGAAGCCATGTGCTCAAACAAATAAACAGTGACATCTGGTGGCCCACCCAGGCACACCAGCCAACCCGTGACAGTTATAAGGTTAAGGGAACCCTTAGTTAAACTTGGGTTGCAAGAAAAATCCTAAGGGTCAACATAAAGGAACCTTAAGGCTGTCATTAAGTATTCCCCTAAATCCGATCTGACCGTCCAGACTGAAACGGATTTCCAGAAATGCGATTTGAATAGGATTCCAAACCACATACGAATGTAGCTTGAAACGGATTTGCACAAATCGGATTTCATGTAGTTCGTTGCCGTTCAGACTATTTAAATATGATCGGATTTCAATCGGATTTGCACAAAAATCGGATTTGGGCTGACAGTCTGAACGAGGCTTTAGTATAAACACTTAGGTAAGGGTGACAGTTAAGATGTTTGTTGCAACACTCTTAAAGAAATCCCTTACCTCAGGGACTTTTTCCCCCTCAGGGATACCCCGAAGTCAAATTACTTAAGGACTTTCATGCAACCGGGCCCTGGGCCTTATTCATGAAACGTGCGTAAATGTACAAGTAAATTAGGAGTAATTTGCATGTAAAATAGACCTTCCTGAAAACTCTCCTCAGGATTCACAAATGCATTGTAAACCACAGATGTGATAGTTAAGTGTGTGTGTTAATGAATTACAGTCATTTATAACTAGGATGTTTATGCTCATTGTGCATGCTCATATACAATTAACATAATCCCCACCCTTTAATTACAACTACATGAATTGTGTACAGGAATGTTGTGGGATGTTTTGGTTTGGCTGCAGTATATTGCATACATGCAAAAGAGACTAATTGGCCGCATGCCTAAAAATTATTCAATGAAAGTGTTCAGCTTGCAGATATTACTGGTGCTCATAATAGGCTAATAGTAATTCATAATCAAAAAGAAAGCAGACTACACAGCTGTTCATTTTTGTTTATCTGTAAAATATATATTTTTACATTAAACTCATTGATTTTATTTTATTAATTCCTAAATGCAATTTCGGTGGAGTAAAACTATATAATCTTTTAATGAAGTGCCAGAGCACATAAGCAGCGCAAACAGCAAGCCAGATAAGTTTAACTTAATTTCTTAAAGATTACCTATCTATATGGGCAAATTCACTTTTGAAATAGTTATATTACACAGTGTTATGAAAATCTAGTGTCATCAGTTTTACAAACCATGTGCACGTGGTTAAGAGCAGATATACCAACTAACATTTTGAACACTTTTGTTATGTATGTCATGGCTTTATGAACAAATTACACCAGAACATCATTCTGCTCATGTTGGTTCAGTTCAATAACTGTGTAAAGTTCAAGTATGCAAGTAAGAACTGAATGTATGATATATGTAATATATAAATCCAGGTGTTGTTCAAGGGGGCGCTGCAGACTTCCAGTGCTTGCGCCATAAATTTTTATAAATACTACAATACTATATAAACAATGCTTTAATAACTCTTCATGGGAAGCATGCTGGGAACTACAGATCCACTGACCTGTTAGTTACGTCAACAAAAATCATTCATGTAATCCCAACATAAAATGATTACTTTGTACAAAACAATTTATTTTACCAATTCAACTTGAGTGAAAATAATGCAATTAGGTTGAGAAAAATGTTGAAGATTTATGTTGCATTAGTTCATTTCAACAAAGCAATTTGAACAAGCTGCACAATCTTTGAAAGTGATTCATTGCAGCTCTCTCTCTCTCTCTCTCTCTCTCTCTCTCTCTCTCTCTCTCTCTCTCTCTCTCTCTCTCTCTCTGTGTCAGTAAGCTGTGTGTGAAGGAAGTGCATTCTCGCATGTGTCTCAACATAAACCAATAGGAACAGGTTAAATAAACATTCACCATACAGATGGCGTCACACAGTGTCTGCGCTACAGGTGAGCTGTAGCTGTATTCACTGTCAGCGTGCTGCTGCTCACTCACACTAAAAACACTTCACTCCTCAATACAACACAGCAGCGGCAGTGAAGAGGTGTCGAATGCTCAGAGATCAGAAGGCCTTCATCACCTAATATTACACTTGTTAGATTTCTAATTTCTGTCTCTGATATACTGGAATTCTGTTTCTGACTGCATTGCATATACACAATTTTTATCTTATTTTTATGCATTTTATTTGGCTGTAAGTGGGACATGTCTTATGGCTATAGTTTTTAAAGCATTTTATTGCAACATTGGCTTACATAAAGGTTTTTAAATTTAACAGTATAAAGGGATGGTTGACTGTGTTTATGGGGTGTAGTCTAACATGTTAATGCTTCGTTTTTAAAAAAAAAAAAAAAACATTATTTTTCACATAATTTACCTTTATTCCACACCGCTCTGTCCCTTCTCTGATAAACACCCCGATTATTTCCTGGTTTTATGAAGCCCCTCCCTCAGAAATACACGATGGTCTCAGATTGGTTAGCTGGTCCAGTGTGATTGGCTAAACCGCCTCTAGTGTGCGTCTAAACGTCCCGCCCCTCAGCTCAGCAGCATGTGCTCCGGTTGTATTGTAAACAATGGTGTCTATATTGGTCAGTTTGAGCCCGATGAGACCCAGAGGATTGAAGAGGTTCAGAACCTGTGCAAGCACAGCTCTTTTGATGTTTTTTGTTTGTTGTTGTCTCATACTTTTAGATACCTGTTATTTGTAAATGCTACTATTGCTTTTAATATAGTTTTATTCCAATTACCTTTAATAAAGAGGCCACATGCGCGTTTTACTGTGCGTCACACCGCAGGCGGCGAAGAGGTCATTCATTTTCAATGAGCCGGCGGCGCTCCGGCAGCGTCGTGGCGAGTTTTGGACGGTGAGAGCTCGAGGAGAGTGAAATCAAGTCAACTTCATGGTAATGACTATGACGCGGTTCGGCGGCTCTTAGTCCTCCGTGAGAGGTAGGCCTATGTTCCGACCACATTTTGAATTTTAGCGCTAGAACGTTGCTTTTTTCAGCGGGAACGCTATTAATTTCTCAAAACAACATACTTTTAGACTACATCAACCAGGACAGTTTGGAATGTACTGCACAAATTATTTGTTAATTAAAGGCTGTAAACATCTCCTACTATGTTAGCTAGCACTTAACCAACAAAAAACACACCACACAAATAATTGGTTTATTTCGTTAGCAAACGTAACTATAATTGTTAACTTAGCTCTTTCATTGATCATTTCTTATTACAATTAAAATATTTAATGAGTTAACTTATACCCTACTTGTGATCAGTTGCACAAATAAATGCTTGTTTCCTTTTCGGCTCCTTAAAATACAAGACCAAGTGTTCGATCGCAGCCACATCTTTCTACAGCGCGTGGCAGGGCGGCCAGAGCGAATTTTGACGCTCTCGCCGGCGGCGGTGTGAACGCACATAAGGCTTCTCATAGCTATGTGAAAATAAGTGTATTCACTGAGCTGATGATCTGAATGAGAGAGAGATGCAGAGCAGGGAGACGCGAGGAACAGTATTAAGGACCGCTGTTTTAGAACATTGATTTTGAAACTTGTGAATCCATTAGAATCGTTAGAAGACAGAATCGTGATTCATATGAATAGATTTTTCCGTGCACCCCTAGTTTTCTCTTCCTCTTCTCTAAAGCAGCACAACATGGCCTCGCCCCCTTTGCTGCGTGTTCCCGGGGGGGGGGGGATTTATCACGTCACGAACACGGGAAGTAGCTCGTTGTAGTCCCTATGAGCCGTTTTTGTAGGCATTAAACTGCCAGAAGTTTAAAAGATATCTTCGTTTGCATTGAGCTTTCAGCTTCGTAACTTTGCAGATATTGTTTATGCTCAAACAGCAACATTACACACTAACTAACTTAGTGAAATCGTAATCAACCACCCCTTTAACACATTCAAGTTATCAGTTGTCATTAAAATATTTATGGGGATAAAGCCTAAACTGTTGTGCTTTACATTATCTTCAATATACATTTGCTTCTTTATACCGTTTTAATGCTTGATTCCAATTTTGATAAAAAAGGTGAGCATTGAAACTCTCTAATGCACAAGTAGTTCCGGTCAGTTTAATCACAGTTCTAAATTAATTCACACACATAAGAAGGTCACTTACACATACAGAGATTAAATCTCACGCACAGAAACATCCAAAAACACAGAAACTTAAAGTGCACAGATAAATCCTTTAATAATACTGCAATATTCCATAAAAAAATAAGAATTGTCAATTTAGATTATGATTATGCTTATTAACCAGACTCATGCTGTGGCACAGTCCGGTCTGATTTAATCTAAAAAGAAAATAAAGCAATAAGCCCCAAGAAGGTGCCTTGTGTCGTGCCTAACAACGGCCCTTAGCTGTTATAAATTCACTGTAAACCACGGCTTCACGGGGCTTATTGCTTTTATAAAACGGTTATTCCATATACTAGTAAGGTTTCACAAAATAAAACCGAGCAAATAAGTGTAATGATATTAATAAAAACAGTATTCTTCCACCAAACAATGTAGTTCCTCAGAAACAGTTGTGGTTGGAACAAAGTGGTTGTCAAGGAACACACAAAATAAACAAAGGTGTGGGTTTGTAGAGTAATTTACAACAGCTTCGAACGTGGCTCAACCAATCAGAATCAAGGACCGGAACCATCCGTTTTAAAATAAATATTCTACCATGCTGAGAGAGAATTAGATGTATGTTTGTGAGGAAATATCATAAACCATGTAAATGACACAATGCATGAGAACATTTAGTCTGTGTTTTTATTAGAGCTCCATCAGATGTGGCATGTTACACCTTCTGTTGCTGTTTGTTGTAAACAACCATTCATTTGATCTATTTATTTATTTATTTATTTTGATAGTGGAAGAATGGCATTTAAAGGAATAGTCCATCATTTACTCATTCTCATGTCATTACAAACCTGTATAACTCTTTTTTTTGTGGAAAATGGAAGAATAATGTTGGTAACCAAACCCCATTGACTTGCAGTGTATTTTTTGTCCACTCAATGGAAGTCAACGGGAACCGTAACTGATTGGTTACCAACATTCTTCAAAATATCTTCTTTGTGTTCTGCAGAAGAATGAAACTAAACCTGAGGGTGAGTAAACTATTACAAAACTCTCGTTTTTGGGTGGACTATCCCTTTAATCATTTTACTTCAAAAAAGCAGTAATATATATTATTTGCTGTGAGCTCTTAGAGTTCTGGGCTTTTGCGAAAACTTTATTTGTTATAATAAATGCAGCTTACTCTACACTGCATAATGAATCTCTTATTCACATTCTGTCTACATTTTATTGGTTATAAAGCTGGATGCATGAAAGTATAACTGAATCCAGTGAGCTCATGCTGAACAAAACTGTTCTGAGCAGATTTCTTCTGCTCACTGACTCATTTCAACTCCTCTGTGTGGCCGTTGCCTTCATGTGCTGAATGCTGTATTGTAGGCAACGGATGCGATGGGAGTAAATATAAATAAATATGATGCTGTAATCAGCACTTTTCAAGATTAAGTCATCTTGATTACACGTACACATGGGATACTTTGACACCAGCCACTTTCAATTGGGTAAAGAATTGAGTCAGTTGTAGTACAGTTTCAGTATTTGGGTAGTTTTGACAACACTAGTGAAATCTGTAATTACTGAGGTTTCTGTAAAAAAAGAATGGAAACTAGGTCTGTTTGTTTTTCACTCTCTGTATAATGGACTTGGATTTTGGACAGTTTTTAGAAACCGTTCTCAGTCTTCGTGCTTTTCCTCTGATGTGCTCTTTAAAGACCTGCTGTTTTCTGTTCCTTTTGTTTTTTCAGACTTTAAGAAATGTCTCAATCGGTGTTGAAGGGTGTTAATTAGAAATAAGGCCCTGTTGACTTTCTGACTGTGGTCTTGCCTGTTTTTTCCTCCACTTTGTTGGGAGCTTGTTTGGCTACATTCTTAAAATAGCTCTCTGACGTGTACGGTCCTGCTGCGGAATGCTGTGGCCGTCCAGAGTTCTCTGTGGCAGGATGTTATGCAAACATACATTACTGAATGGGGAGGTTTGTTATCATCTCAGAGTTCGCACAGGGTTTGGAACGTTGGGAAAACGATTGATTTGAACAATTACATTTTCAAGACTTAAAATGTTAAAAAAAAATCATAAAGTGTGAATAAAAGTAAAAATAAAAAACTTTAACAAACATCAAACGGTGAATCCCTTGCACTTTTGCGAGTCTCATTGTGTTGATGTTGCAAAATCACATAGAAGAACACGTGATACATTACAGCTTGAAAAAGTTGCATGTGCACATCCTGTTATCATCTACAATTTAATGAAGCACTGAATTGTTCATGTCACCGTTTTAATGACAGCTCGTAATAAGAGGAGATTTATAAACCTATGTCGAGGAGGAACAACACAGAATCTATAGCTTAGAATGCAAAACAGAGACATTGTCGTAGGACTCGCAAGATTAACTGAAATAAAACCAAATCACGGTATGGCTTAGTGTGATTATCAAATCACAAAGCTGCAATTTAATTAAAGAAATACATGCGCTGCGTGTTTCAGAGTGAAGCGTGACACTGTGGTGTTCTCAGAGTGACTCGGTTCACAGTAAATGCTGCTCCACACAAACTTTATCCTATACTTGTCATGAGAAGGACTTGTCAACAAAAGAGAAGCTTTAAAGGGCTAGTTTACCCAAAACTGAGAAATCTGTCATTTACTCACCGTCAAGTTGTTCCAAATGCTGTATGTATGACTGACTTCCAGCTGTTGAACACAAAAGATGATATTTTGAAGAATGTTGGTAACCTATTGACTTACATAGTATGGAAAAAAATACTGTCGTAGTCAATGGCTCCCAACATGCTTCAAAATATGATTTTTTTTTGTGTTCAACAGAAGATAGTTAGTCTTACGGGTTTAAAACAACTTGAGGTGAGTAAATGATGACAGAATTGTCTTTATGGATGCGCTATACCTTTAAGGGATTCCTGCGGTTTTCTGTCAGAATAAAAATTGAAGGTTTATCTTTGAAAATGAAGAAATTAAGCCATAAATAATGTAATCTAAAACACTATTATTATTATTATAGTATACATTTTTTTTTTACATTTTTGTTTTTAATAATAATAACAATTTAATGCCATATTAATATATAATCACAAAATGTTGGTCAAATTGCTTAGTCCTACAAATTGGAAAAATCTGGAATTAATCTTTTTTTTTTTTTTTTTTTTTTTTTTACTTGCAATTTTTTATCAGAAAAGCCCTACATTGAGCCCTACAGTCTGATAAACTGAATGAATAAAAGTGGGGTTAGAAGGGTCTTTTGCAATTTCTCAAACATGTCTGGGTGGACACATGGTTACATGTGGTTCGGCAAATAAAGTTCTGTAAAGTTTATGAAAAAAATAAAATAAAAAATATTTAAAATGAAACGATTTGTATCGTGAAAAGCACTATACAACTAAACTTGAATTGAATTGAATTAATATACAGTATCCTGAAAAAGGAAAATTTCAGCTTTACATCACAGAAATATGTGACATTTTAAAATACATTAAAATAGAAAACAGTTATTTTAAATTGTAATATTTCACAGTGTTACTGTTTTTACTTTTTGATCAAATAAATGCAGCCTTGGTGACCATAAAAAGGCTTCTTTCAAATTATTATTCCAGACTTTTGACTAGTCATGTATATAAACGCCCATCAACTGTGCACAGTTAAGAAACTGCAGACCGATCTAACCAGTTAGCAGTGGCATAAGTGACATCAACAGGCTTAATCTTAATCTGTAATCCTGGATCTCGAGTCAAGTGTGCCGTGTGGTCAGACCAACCTTACTCAGGATACATGCCTTTTATTGTTTTAACATATTCCTTCAGGTTCACTTACAATGTTAGTGAAGTCAATAATGATTGGTTTGTTTTTTACAAAGTGAGTGACATACTCATTGTTGGCGTGCTCATTGTTAAAACAATGATAAACCGGGAAAGAGAAGTCAGTTTGCTTCTCCTACTCTGTCTAACCGGCAGCTTTCTGTTCACGTGTACATTTCAGTTCTTTCTTTTTAATACATTTGCATTTGCAATTCATCACAGATCTGTTATTGCTTTGTCAGTATGTGGTATGGAGCATTAATGACTGTGAAAAATAATAATTTACAGCATTTCAGCACAAGGCTGCAACTTAAAATGATGTTGCACGTGTTGTTTTTAAACAATCGGTCAATGTATGATTGTGCAGATGACTTTTTTCTAGATAGATGAAAGCAACTACACTGAATTTTAACAGAACACTGCAAATTCATTCATTTTAGTTTGGATGGTTGCAGCGAAATTGCACATTTTTTGCTGATCATGCAATAATATTTGTTTCCTAGTATGTAAAAGTGATGACTAATGATGACATGTAGCACAACTACTGGTCAGAAGATACAAAATTCACATTTCATTGAAGTAATATTTGTGTTTTTTCTTCTTATTTCCAGGACAGTCTGGATGCTCTGGTTTATGACCTTGATTTTCCAGCCCTGAGGAAAAACAAAAGCATCGATAACTTCTTAAATAGATGTAAGTATTTTGTCTGGAGCTTCAGAATTGCGAGTCTAAAGAGTTTCAAGCTGCTCTGCTGTGAATGGGGATTGGTTTTGGGTCAGTACTTTCAGTCAGACACTATTATGTCTCTCCAAGTACTCACTTAACAAAAGGGCTTTTGGCACTGCGTGGTGGAGATGCACGTCATATTCTCTCAATGGAGGCATATCATTGTATGATTTATATGATTATCACACAGCACAGATTTTATTATGCTAAGTTGGATTGTAACTTGCACTGTTTGTGCTACAGACATGAACAACATTGCCAGTTGTGCTATTACTATAATAGAAGAGACCTGTCAGATTATAAAACATGCAAAATTTACTATAGACTTGAACTAAATTAGGGACCTGAGCCACGTGGGATCTAGAATATCATAGATAAATTGGGAGGTTTCTTAGGACTCGGGTCAGTAACCAACCAGCCAGAACAACCTAGCTACTACAGTGGACCCTTTTTACATTTCCAAGCTTGGAACGCGGAAGCAAACTATACAAGGGTCAATTTCTATTGCGTTAAATGAGAGACCATAAGAAATATCATTTTTGCATTCCCAGAAAAGGCTCCCAATTTTGCTTTAAAGGCATCAAAAAATGAAAGAGTGGTCAAATGCCTTGCACATCATTATTGAGACACTAGATAGTTAATTTTGTCATCATTACATTTTATGGTGGTGTATAATCTTGTCATTATGGCATATATATTTTGCATATGTTTTTCATACAATTTGAGCAGCCACAATTTTATTTGCATTACACGGTTTATACATTTTGAATGTCTAATAACTCCATTCTTAAACCTAATCAATATAAATCACATAACAGACATGCAGTCACAATAATTTATTCAAAGATGAAAAATATCTAAGGCCAAGCAATTGCTTTGTGCGAGGAACAGACCCAAAACTGATCATTACTATTGTTAAATGTGTTCAATGCCAAATGGCTTTCATCTTGTGACAGATTGTGACATACTAAAGTTCAGATTTATCTTTTCAATGAGAGTGTTCACAAAGCGGAAAGGTTTTTAGCAATTAAAGCCTTAAGTTTCACTCTGTTCCTCACAAAAAGATATGGTATGGCTTCAGAAGAATGCACCACTAATCGTATTGTGTTTTTATATTACTGTGATTGTACTACTACTCTTCATTATGTAATGATCAGCCATGGCGTCCATAGTGAAAACAATCACCAATCGTTTTATTCTGGTTTGGGTGTAGATTAACGTCTAAACAGATCTCAGATCAGAGTCATGTGAATGTAAACAGACAGAACTAATCAAATATGTTCAGAAGATTGAATCCATGTATTAAGCCTTGCAGTCTAAACAGCCAAAAATAGGCCTGTGTGCTACAATTAAATACTGCTAAATGTTATATTGCTGCCAATGCTTTGGAACTAATGCTGAGCAAAATATTGAACATACATAATCAACAATCATATTACCATGATTCTGTTTGGTATACTTAGCTACATAATTTATGAATATCACAATTATTTAATGCCAATATGTTTCTTAAACAGCATGTAATTTAATGTTTCCCTCCTTACTTTGCAGTTTGCATGTGTGAGGGCATTAAAACGGAAAGCAAACATAATCCTAGAGTTACTTTTGATTTTTGTGAATCAGTACATCAAAACGTCTGTCCATTAATTGTTTCCAAACTTAGCAATTTAGGAAACACCTATTTCAATATTAAAGATGAATGTTAAAAATGTTATTGAACAATTTTGAATCGTTTATTTTTTTTTTTAAGTACTTTATTTTTATTTGCAATTTAATTATTAAAGAACTTATAAACAATAAACATAGTGTTTTCAATAACTAAGATTGTTTTAAGTATCCAAAAGTTTTCCAGAAAGAGAAGCAAGCAATATTTTTTCCTAGACAGCAGCAGGTCAAAGCTTCATTCACATGCATGGATCTATTTTGACACACAAGATGTTTTGTCCCCTCTGTTTACAAGCCATAACCAACTGTTTACATGAATTTTGCAAATACATTTAGTCGCACGCGTGCAGTCACGCACAGCTACACACACGTGCATGCGTGCAATTGCCCTGTTTGCTGCAATATTGCCAAACTTTAACTAATCATTAAAAGAAGAATCGTGATGCATCTGAGAATCAATGTTTTTGTGCTTATGGAAATTAATGTTCCTCTGATTGCCATTTCAGAGCAAATACTTAAATAGCAAGTTACTTAGCGGCAAAATGTTAAAGAATATTGAGATATGACTGATTTGCAACTTGGCACCAGTCTAGTTTTCCATGACATGAAATACAACTGTTTTCTTTCCCCGAAATATTTTGCTAACTGTCCAGCATAGCAAATAACCATAAATCCTTCTCTAATGTTTCTGCGAATACTGTGGGATTTCTTCTATCTCTTCTCATAACTGAGATTCAGTTCAATTGCTGGCTTCTCTTTACCCAATAAATATGATCCAGATCATATTGTTTCTCTGTTGTATTTTTAAATCTGTTGAACTTGGAAGCCCCTCCGCACCATCCGTTCATACTTGTGACAAGCGTGACTCGTTCAAGTAAGAAAGGAATCTCTCTTGATCATGAAGACCAAATCTGGCTGAATGTTATCTGTCCCCTCGGGAAGCAGAGCTGTGTTAGATAAAGCCTTTAGGGCCCTCAGTGGTACACACGTTCATCTAAACAAGTGCCTTCCACAGCGAGGTCGTCTAAGGCTATGTTCACACAGTCAGCTGACAACTGCATTTAGTTACAGGCGTGAGTCTCTCTCTAAATTGCATATTATTAAAGCAAGCACACTAAGGGTGATATTGTGCATATATTTTTTGTTTCTAGATAAGGACACAATCAGCAAAATTCGGGAGCTTCGTATGAAAGCAGAGGACTATGAAGTGGTAAAGGTCATAGGACGAGGGGCATTTGGAGAAGTACAGCTGGTAAGTGTATTGAGTATTGTTGTCATTTATGCTGCTGTTACTTCCATTTTTGGAATATATATATATACAGTAGCTGTGTTCAGATAAAGCCTTTAGGGCCCTCAGTGGTACACATCGTTCATCTAAACAAGTGCCTTCCACAGCGAGGTCCACACGTCTAAGGCTATGTTCACACAGCTCAGCTGACAACTGCATTTAGTTTACAATGCGTGAGTCTCTCTCTACAAATTGCATGATTATGCAAGCACTGACACTAAGGGTGGATATTGTGGCATAATATGTTTTTGTTTCATAGATAAGGACACAATCAGCAAAATTCGGGAGCTTCGTATGAAAGACAGAGGACTATGAAGTGGTAAAGGTCCATAGGACGAGGGGCCATTTGGAGAAGTACAGCTGGTAAGTGTATTGAGTATTGTTGTCATTTATGCTGCTGTTACTTCCATTTTTAATGAATATATATGATAATATATATATATATACTGTATATATACATATACACCATCACCTAGTGTTGGGACCAATTCTTACTATTATCTAACTAATAATTACAACTTTTACCTCAAAAATCTCCTTATTCTCCTTATTTGCTGCTTATTATATTAGTTAATAAGGTAGTTGTTAAGTTTAAGTATAGGATCAGGTAAGGAATCTAGAATATGGTCTTATAGAATAAGGCATTAATATGTGCTTTTTAAGTACTAATAAACAGCCTATATGCTAGATTGTGCATGCTAATAAGCAACTAGTTAATAGTGAGAATTGGTCTCTGAACTACAGTATAAACTTTTTTTTTTTTTTACCTTATAACTTTTAACCTGTGACCTCCTTATAAGGTTTTACCATTGGCATTTGCATAGTAGAGGGCCGTTCACACAGAACGCGTCTTTGCATCTAAAAACGTGAGACATAGCACTTAAGAATGGTTTTTTTAAAAAGCGCAGTGCGTAATGCCTCCTGTGTCATAATGCCATCAAATAAAACATTTTCCATGCCAACTTGCTACTGTAAACAAAAGCTTGCCCCGGCTCTGGGGTCTTCTGATTGGTCCACTGTTTTGGAACTGACTTTGATGACACTGTGTGTAAAAGTTGAAATTCTTTTAACTTGACACGGCGTCTTAAAAACAAGGCACTCATGTGAGACACTGCAATAGATGCGAGACACGAGCGCAATGGTCATACGCATCCGTCTAGCGCATCTACATAGAAAAACAATGAAAAATAGTGCATTGGAATGGAAAAACACATTCTGTGTGAATGGCCTCTAACTGTACTTGTACTTCCCAGATTTTTTTTTAATAAACAAACCATATTAGTGCTGGATGGTGTATCAGTTTATCTGGCATACTGGTTTTAATTTCACTTATGATATGCATTTTTTAAATAGATGCATAGCTAAAACTGTGACACTGTTCAGCATGAAGAGCGCTTCAGCATCAAGAGTGCATTGAGAAGGGATGTTATTACTAAGACATTCTTATTTAATCTTGACAAACTGTTTATCATTGTGTAAGTTATTTGTTCATTTCTGTCGGGAGTGCAAACTCATTGCGATATCTATTGGTAGTTATTGATTTTTCAAATAGAACAATAAGATGCGTGTTTATTTGTGATCACAGGGCTTCACAAGTAGGGCTGAACGATTAATTGCATTTGCGATAATAATATTGCGATATGAAAACACGTGATTTTTCAACCGCAGAGGCTGTGATTACACTCTGTCACGTGACACATGAGAGTTAAGAGGTGTATTCGACTTGAAGATCGATCGGTGTATGACATCAAAGTACAGCGAGAGAAAGCATAGACGTCCGCTCTCTTATAGCTCTCGCAGTACTTTGACGACACACCTGCAGCAGCGCTGCTTCAAGTCGAACACATCGAAGCAGTCTTCAGAGGAAGCATCAAGTTGGCACGCTACGGTGTTGCCAAGTCCGCGTTTTGCCTCCAAAAACATGATATTTAGCCCCTGAACGGTAAAGCAACATATTTGTTTTTATATTTCTGCAATCTACTTTAGTTCATGCATCACCTAATTTCATCGTAACATATAGACCTGGCCTACAGAAAATAACATTTATGTTTAATCTATCTAATATTGTGTTGGTCATACTATACAATGATTTATTGCTTGTCTTTGTTGAATAATACAGAACATAAAGAGCTTTAAAAATAATTGCATATTAAATCGCAATCGCAGTATTGCGAAAAGTAAAAAAAAAAACAATTCGCAATTAGATTATTTTCCAAAATCGTTCAGCCCTATTCACAAGACAACATCCATTAGGGCATTTAGTTCATAAGTGTGCGAGAAATAATGCTGTTTTCACATGTTTACTTCATATTGCTTTAGAAGGAATCATTATTTCTGTTCAGTTTCTACTAAACGATGCTCTGCCTGTCGTAGTGTGAATACAGTAGTAGTTATAAGAGTGTTATATTCTGTACTGTTTACTTTATTTGAATGTCACAGTCCAGTGAAGGTAAAGTAAATAACAAGCCCTGTTCATGTTCCCTTTCTCTGTGTTTGGTAGGTGAGGCACAAAGACACAAGGAAAGTGTACGCCATGAAGCTGCTCAGCAAGTTTGAGATGATCAAGAGGTCGGACTCTGCTTTCTTCTGGGAAGAGAGGGATATTATGGCCTTTGCCAACAGTAACTGGGTAGTACAGGTATGAATATCACAGTGTTTGATGCTCACAGACTTTTTTAGCTTCAGATTATGATTCTATTCAGTTGGAGGATATCATACAATTTGATATTTCTGAGCTGATTTTAGAACAATTTTTTGTGATTTCAGAATGATTTGTTTTCATTTGTCATGCATCTCTTAGCAATACGCTGCATGTTTCTGTGTGAGTTTGTTGTGTTCAGAACAACTTGAAAGTAGGAGTGTGTGATATTGACAAAAAATTATATCTGTTTTGTGGGATTTTTGTTGATAACGATAATTAAACAACATTTTGCTGAGTGTGTTTTTGTGCTGGTATCTTTGCTGGTGGGCCTTTCATGGATAAATAAATATGACACTAAACCACCAGTAGTTGGCAGCAAATCTGTCTTCATGAGTGATTCATTGAATCATTCATTCTAACGATTCAGACATTTAGAAACGAAGCAGTTGACTGTCTTTATGAATGGATCATGGAATCATTGACTCAAAAGATTAATTCAAAAACAGATTAATTTAGGAACGAAACACTGCAGTTCTGCACAGATGTGCAAGCTTTTGTTTGGAGCTATTTTCATTGGCGAAACTAAAAAACAGACACTACTGTTTCTAAAATGTAATTCACTCAATATTAACTCCTTGTTTGTTAAAATGTTGGATAAAAATATCACATTCGCGATGGTGCTCATACGGTGATATTTGGGAAAACAGCATTCTTGCTTGTGCGATATTACTTAACTATATCATATCTTATAAATATAAAAACAAAAAACCTATACAGGGATATTTTTTGCTTTCATTATAGAGGCATTTTAACTGCATGGTAATAGCTTCGTCAGGGAATGCTTTTGGACTCAAGATGTGTTTTTGTTTGTCTTTTGAGTGACATACTTGATAATGTCAGCTCACACACCATTAAAACAACAATCACGAGATTATCGTAGATGATAAATGTCACGCAATGTCTTGAATGGGTATGAATGTCTATTTGCCATTAATATAAAACCACATTTAAAAAAAAAAGTTTTATTGCTTTTGTGGCCATTTATCATGTGTTAAGTTTATATATATGTTTTATACTTTCTTGAAACATGTAGCTGTATTCATAAGTATGAAGTAATTTTTTTTCTTTTTGTCGTCCAGCTGTTTTATGCATTCCAGGACAACCGCTACCTCTACATGGTGATGGAGTATATGCCAGGCGGAGACCTGGTCAACCTAATGAGCAACTACGATGTGCCTGAGAAGTGGGCTCGTTTCTACACTGCTGAGGTTGTGCTGGCACTGGACTGCATCCACTCCATGGGCTTCATTCACAGGTCTCATTCATACATTAAACAACACTTTCATTGTTTCTACTGGTGAGCCTACTTGCTTGAAATGTTGAAAATGACCTGTGTTTGTGTTTCTGTGTGTGTGTGTGTGTGTGTGTTTTCGCTTAACATTTGTCTCAGGGATGTAAAGCCTGACAACATGTTGCTAGACAAGGCAGGCCACTTGAAGCTGGCAGACTTTGGGACCTGCATGAAAATGAACAAGGTACTAGGGGTGTGCAAAAAAACTACACATTTTATAAGAGTCACTGGGTTGTCTGAATGACCAGTTGATCTCAAGAAGCCCTGTATAAGTTTGCAAGCCATGTAAATGTACAGGAACAAACCACAATCGATTGCGGAGGTCTCAAGATTCATTTTTAGAAGTGTAAAACCAATTTTAACTTGACACGTTGTCTTAAAATTGCAACATTGTTGTAAGATATGGAAGAAAAACTGAACGTGACACTTACATCCGGCACAAAAATGTGTAAAATTATTCTTGTTCAATAACAAAAACCAAACATGTACATATTTCACATAATGATGGGAATAATGCTCATGGTAAGTGATTTGAAACCTTGCAGTAATCATCTGATTGTGGTTATTTGATTGCATCACAGTTATTTGAGATAACTATAATAATTGTGCAATTTATATTTGAATCACATTTTGCCATTCAAATAAGGGAACCGTAAGCATGTAAATAAATGCTAGAATATTCATGTTGTTGTGTCTACTTTCCAGTGTGCAAATATTTGAAGTAACAATAATCACATTCTTCATATGATATATAATAATAAATAATTAAGAATAGCATTCACAAATCATTATCTATTGTCCTACTTTTAAACTATACATAGATTACTGTGATGATATTTGTAAAATATATGTATTGAATAATGTGTAAAATCTTTCTTTCCTGTGACAGAACAGCCCAGACAGACGCTACAAATGTTTACTTTCAATTAAATGCCAGAGACGGTTTATTCTGTTACCAAAGTACCAATAATAGCCAGGAAAAAACCTTTATGCTTAATAAAGGACTTTTAATTCTAAACAAGTCTGAAAAACACTGGGACTCTTATTCTGAAAAGATATATGATCACAATGAATACTATGAACATTCATTGTCATAATTCATGGACAGTAGACCATAAGCAATCGCTTGGCATAAATGCACAGTATTCATTGATGGTGAACTGCTCTGAAAGTGCAAGCCCTTTGGTTCATGCCTGATTCAATCAAGATCATTTATGACTTTAAATTGCATAATTTTTGTTTTGAATTTTTCCTTTTTTTGCACGCATGCCCATAAATACATTTTAGAATTCACATCTATTTTTTAGTTGCAAATGTGAGAAAGACTCTCACTGTTGAACCCTGTGAATGACAAGTGAAACAAACCTGAAGCATTCCTTCAGTCACATTTAGTGTTCTTTCAGTTCTGCTTTCGACTCTATTCTTTTGTTTTTCCCGCTCTCAGGATGGAATGGTACGATGTGACACGGCAGTAGGAACTCCAGACTATATTTCTCCAGAGGTACTGAAGTCGCAGGGAGGAGACGGTTACTATGGCCAAGAGTGTGACTGGTGGTCTGTGGGGGTCTTCCTGTATGAGATGCTCGTCGGTGAGTTTCAGCATTAGTGCAGCCAGAGCACTTTCTGTTCCTTCTTACATACAGTAAATCACCACTGTGTTTTATTGATTACACTTTCTGCTATGTGATTAAGGAAACATGCATTTCTCCTCATTCAGTGAGTTCATGTAGTGAAAAATTCATCAGACTGACTTAAACCAGTAACTTATTACTTAAAATAACCTGCTAATAAACCAGTTGCTTGTGAATCGAAGTGCACATTGTTTGTGCAAGGACAACTCTTTAGAAAATCATGTTGTCTTGGCATTATTTTGTGACGTGCAGTCTTTTTATCCTCACATTTCAAACCCCCTGAGTGCTCTTGTTTATTAAAATCTACACTTCTGAGCATAGATTCCTACAACCAGAGGGGACGTCCTGGCACAGTAACGGAGCGTTTTGGCTCCACTTTAAATTCTCAGAAACTAAACTGCATAAAGGCAAAGACAACTTCCTAAGAATGCGAGTTTTCCCGACAGATGGTGAGATCACAGAGCTAGGAATAGAGGAGGCATTCAGAAGAATAATGTCTGTGTTGTTTAACGTTTCCTCAGGTGACACGCCGTTCTACGCTGACTCTCTGGTGGGCACCTACAGCAAGATCATGAATCACAAGAATGCCCTGACCTTCCCCGATGACAGCAACATCTCAAAGGATGCAAAAAGCCTCATCTGTGCTTTCCTCACAGACAGGTTTGCATGCAAAAATGATTTTAAACTGCAATTGAATAATAAATCAGCCACTGAAAAAACTTTGCAGAATGACTAGTTTATAGTATTGACACAGCTGACGCAAACATCACTTCCTACTGTTGCTCAAAATAGAGGTTAGGGATTTCAACAAATGCCATACCAGAAGTATTAAACACCAGTGTGTAGTCTGACCCTCACATTTGTGCTGCAGATGTGAATGATACCCCAAATCTTCCCAACAATTAGGCTTTTTGTGAGCTCTTCTAAGTGACTAGACTTACTTTTGTCTGACTTGCAATGATTTTTTTTTTTTGATTTACATTGTTACACCAGTTTTGATATTCTCTAAGATGCATCAAACAGTGCTGTTTGTGTTTTCTGGGTATTACAAAATAATTTGGTTCTTGCATTATAATCTTTATAATTTTCGTTATTTAAATACTTCTCTTAAGTCTCAGTTGTTTAGTTTCATTGCCTTGTGGAAATGACATCTTAACTTCACCACTAATTTCTACATTTAACTCCATTTAAGGATGAATATTAATAGCTACAAAGCCTTGAATTGTATAAAGTCACGCATAAGGATTAAAATGATTATCAACTCTTTCATATCCATCTGAAAACTTTAGATGATAATTTGATAATAATTTCATAAAGATTTGATTTAACCTTATTTTTTCAGGAGCTTATGAGTTAAAACTCACCCTGGATCAGTTTGCAGGAGTACATGTTTTCATCACTGTTCAGTTGCATATGAAGAAGTGAACAAAAGCTTGTTTACTCAAAATACATTGTGCTAATCTCATCTCCTCTCACTAGGGATGTGCGGTTAGGACGCAATGGAGTCGACGAAATCAAGCGACATAGTTTTTTCAAGAACGACCAGTGGACATGGGAGAACATGAGAGAGAGTGAGTTGAGCTTCTGAACCTCAAATCTACTAGCTTTATCTTTTTCAATTATATTAAAATAAACACCCCATGAAAAAAAATATATATATTTTTATGACTTTTTAGTTCATGTCTGTTATTTTTGAAACCTTCTGTATATTAGTGTACTGGTAAAATCTGCATTCATCAAAGTGTTTCATGGAATCTGTTTTTGTCCAAATTAAGTGTTGCAAACATGCTTTTTGAGTTACTTGTGTTTTTTGAATCCTCACTTATACATGTGTAAATAAAAGTGATTTGAGGTAATTTTGCAACAGAGACACCAACAACAACTGAACGGAAATTTTACCTGCCTTTGATTAGCCTTGATGTGTTTGTGCTTGTAGCATTATTTGTTTGTTCTCATTAAAATGCACTACTGTATTGTCGCATGTAGCGGCTGCTCCAGTGGTGCCGGAGTTAAGCAGTGATGTAGACACAAGCAACTTTGATGACATTGAGGAAGATCGAGGGGAGGAGGAGACATTCCCCATTCCCAAAGCATTTGTAGGCAACCAGCTTCCGTTCGTGGGCTTTACTTACTACCAGTGAGTACTGAGATTCAGAACAGGCAGTCGGTGCTTAGAGCCCAGGTGTTTGTGTTAAATTAATTCATTATTAACTCTCTGCCAGGTTTCCTCGGGAACCAGCTATAAAGACAAGTGACAAACGCAGCTCTACAAAGGAAGATAAGAGTCATGTAAGAAGTTTCCAATAAAGACTTTAAAATAAAGAGTTTCATGGCATTATAATAGTCAGTCTGTCTCTTAAACTGTGAGGGTGACTGATTTTGTTTCTCTGATCCCTCAGTTGGAGAATCTTCAGAAGAGAATTTATCAGCTAGAAGAACAACTTCACAGTGAGATGCAGCTGAGAGATGAGATGGAGCAGAAGTGCAGGTGTTTATCTGTCTGTTTGTCCATCCACCCAAACACTTTATCCAACCATCCATCTGTCCTTTTAAACCAATCAAACACCTTATCCATCCATCAATCCTTCAACCAACACCCTACCCAAACCAATCAAACCCCTCATCCATCCATCCTTCCATCCACAAACCAATCAAACACCTCATCTATCAGTCAATCCTTCAACCAACACCCTACCCAAACCAATCAAACCCCTCATTCATCCATCCTTCCGAAACCAAACTCCTCCTCTATCCATTGGTCCATCACCAAACACCCTACTCAAACCAATCAAACACTCATCCATCCATCCATCCATCCACAAACCAATCAAACACCTCATCTATCAGTCAATCCTTCAACCAACACCCTACACAAACCAAACAAACACCTCATTCATCCGTCGATCCAACCAAAACCAATCGAACTCCTCATCCATCCATCCAAAACCAATCAAACACCTAATCTATCAGTCAGTCCATCAACAAACATCCTACACAAACCAAACAAACACCTCATCTATCCGTCCATCCAAACAAAACCAATCTAACTCCTCATCCATCCATTCAAAACCAAACACCTCATCTATCTATTGGTCCATCACCAAACACCCTATCCAAACCAATCAAACACCTAATCCATCCATTCATTAATCCATCACCAAACACCCTATCCAAACCAATCAAACACCTAATCCATCCATCCATTAATCCATCACCAAACACCCTATCCAAACCAATCAAACACCTAATCCATCCATCCATTAATCTATCACAAAACTCCCTATCCAAACCAATCAAATACTTCATCCATCCATCCACCAATCCATCACCATCCAACAAAACAAACACCACATCCATCTATTCAAAACCAATCAAACACCTCATACATTCAGATCTAAACCAAACACCTCAATCATCCATCTAAAACCAAACTCCCATACACCCACCCACCCATCCATCACCAAACACCCTATTCAAACCAGTCAAACACCTCATCCATGTATCATGCATCCACCCAAAAAAAAACCTCACCTATTCAGCCACAATACAACAGTCTGTCCCAAATGCATCCTCAAACCAAACTCTTCATTCAGCCATCCGTGCGGTATGTAGATCCATCCATCCTCAATAATCCATCCACCTTTCCTCATTTAAGCTCCGCGTCCCTATATCCAAACCTAAAGTAAAATTCTCACAATAAAATCAGGCCTTTGAAATCTGTTCTTTGATTCGTTTCCCCCTCAGGGCATCCAATACAAAGCTAGACAAGATAATGAAAGAGTTAGACGAGGAGGTGAGTGAAATGATTTCATCTCTAAAGCATGAATTTAAAGAATTACAGAGGGTTTTTGTATTTTGTATAAAAGGCTCTAATAGATCATTCAAGTTAAAGATCTGTTAAAACTTGGGTTGTTTTTAGTATGTTAATTCTTGGTTTCTTGTTATTCTGTTGTCCTGACGTGATTCAGAATAACCTAAGGAAGAGTGTGGAGGCTAACATGTCTTTACTGGAGAAAGACAAGATCATGATCCAGCACAGAGCAACAGAACAACAGAGAAAGGCTGAACAGGAGGCTGAAAAACGAAGAAATCAGGAGAATGAGGGTGAGGATTCAGTGTCTCATTCTAGAAAGCAGGTTATGAAACTTACCCTAGTATGTTTGCTCAGAGTAAGTGGCAAAACTATACTAGAAATAAATGTACACAGCCACATTATCTTTATATTTAGCACTTTTTTAAAAATGTCTTTGTGTTCACCATGATCTGAGTTTCAAACCCTGGGTTGACTGAACTTACTCTCGACCATGTTTTCAGAACCGAAAGTAAGTTGTGTTAGTTAAGTGAGAGCACATTTGAAACAATTAATATTCAGAAAATATTCTCAATCTGACTGCACTGGCACACTCGGATGAGAACACTAGGTGAGATCAGAGTAGAACCAGAACCAGCAAAGAGCAGCCAGACCTGTATGTTATATGTATGTCAGTCTGTAAATTAGCTAATGGAAACAGGACCATGGCCCTAACATAAATATCATTCAGCCAAGTGCTATGTTGGTCATTATAATATACATTTCAATGTTCTGTTAATACGTTATAAGCAAAGATGAAGCCCCCCCCCCCCCCCCCCCCCAATATAAAATATTTTATTTCTAAAAACTTTAATTTCCTTTTTTCTAGTGTCTACTTTGAAGGAGCAGCTGGAAGACTTGAGGAAAATGAGTCAAAACAATGAAAAGGTCGCCCAGCTGCAGAACCAAGTAAGCTTGTCAAGATCACTTGTGGTATTAAAATCTATTTAAATGTGAGTTGTTCTATGTGAAGCTGTTCTTGTGATGATTTTCTCAAACTTTAAATACTGTGACTCATTACAATTAAGAAACCCCATCTCACACAACCTTGTCCTCACAGCTGAGGGAATCCAACGACCTTCTGCGGGCTGAGTCTGACACGGTGGTGCGTTTGAGGAAGAGCCACACAGAGATGGTGAAGTCCATGAGCCAGCTGGAGGGCATGAATCGCGAGCTGCAGGAGAAGAGCCGTGCCGCAGAGAGCGTCAAACAACAGCTGGAAAAAGAGCTGCTCCAGCTGCAGACCACGCTAGACACAGAGAGACGGTCCTGCAGCCAGGGCTCAGAGGAGATCAGAGAGCTGCAAGGTAAGAGTGGGCTTTCCCTGATTTGATTTGACTGATCAGGTTCTTGCTCACCTGTTTTACCAAGGCACTTCTCCCTTGATTGTTCAGTTTGGCTGGACGGCAAGCTCTAGGAAGAGTTGTATTTGTCCCCATGCTCTCAGGATTTATCGCAGTAGATTTTTTTTGTTGTTGTAGCCTTCCTCAGATCTAAAACCTCAGCTCTACACAGTCCTGTTTCTGAGCTATGCAAGCTTGATTTGGCTATTTTTTTTTACTCTCTGCGTTTTTAACTTAGCACTTACAGATAATTTACCACAGACAATGTGTAGAAACATCTCAAAGATGATCCAGAGAAATGGGACACACCAGAGTTAATTATAAATAACATAGCAAAGGATCTGAATACTTGTCAATGTGATGTTTCAGTTTTATCATAAAACTACAAAAATGCAGAACGTCTGCAATATTGCCATTAAATAAAACAGTTGCCATGCCAACTTGCTACTGTAAACAAAATCTTGCAATGCTTGCCCCGCCTCCGGAGGCTTCTGATTGGTCCACTGTTTTGGAACTCAGATTGAGCGGAAACATTTCGTGTAAAAGTTGAAATTCTTTTAACTTGACACAGCATCTTAAAAACAATGTGCTCGTGTGAGATGCTGCAAAAGATGTGAGCGCAATGACATACACATTCGTCTAGCGCGTTTACATAGAAAAAACATGGAATAGTAGCACATTGGAATGGAAAAACGTTTTCTGGGTGAACTAAGGCTGCAATGTAAAAAAAAAAAAAAGGAAAATTTTATAATTTTTTATATTTTATAATTTTTTGCCAGTAGGAAATACATTTTACATTTCTAAACATTCCCTTTGTGATCATCCAATGTGATGCAAGTATGTTGTTTGTCTCTTTGAAGCTCGTATCACGGGTCTACAGGAGGACAACAAGAACTTGAAGCACAGTCTGTCTAAAGTGGAGCTGGAGAGAAAACAAGTGCAGGACAGATGTAACGTTTTAGAGAAGGTATTATTTTTATTATTAAAAGTGCATATATTTTTGTGTATTTTACATAATAATTGCAGTCTATTGTGGACCATTAAGAATTTTTGCTTTGTGTCTGTTTTGCATCAGTTTACATTACCATAAATTACCAGTTTTTAAGGGTAGATAAGGTAAAAGGTCCTTGTAACCTTGTAAAGGTACCACTACTTTTTTTTTCTTTTCAGGTGTTTTCTTAGGGTGTATGAAAGTTAATGTAATATAAAAAAAGACACATCAGTTGGTGCCTTCTAGCATTTCAGTAACTGATCTAGTCGTGTACAGCAATGCACAGTAAATGGATTTAACATCATCTCCTGTCATGATGATGATGTCTTTGGCTGCCATTGTGTTCACTGTGTTTTTAAATTGTGTTTTGTGTAACCAGTGTTTCTATGTGCTCTGTGCTTTTAGGAGAAGAACAGTCTAGAAATCGACCTGAACTACAAGCTGAAGACTCTACAGCAGCGGCTGGACCAGGAATCCACAGAGCATCGCATCACGAAGGCTCAACTCACAGACAAGTCTATCGAGGAGACCAAGTCAGCTGCTATGCACGGTACGTGTGCGTGCGAGACGTGCCGCGACCGCCTTACTGCGTGTCCAGACACCACCTCCAGGATTTCACACGTATGCATATGGAACAGCAGACTTGCTTTTAATAGCATCTTAATACACATGATACTATCAAATAAGTTCAGAGAAAGCACTGTGTTGTAATTAGACTGTAGGAATTTTTTGGTGCTGATATCGTATTTCAAGTAATAGCTCACCCAAAAATGAAAACTGGCCATCCTCACCCTCAGGCCATCCAAGATGTAGATGAGTTTGTTTCTTCATCAGATTTGGGGAAATGTTGCATTCCATCACTTGCTCAGCAATGGATGCTCTGCAGTGAATGGGTGCCATCAGAATGAGAGTCCAAACAGCTGATAAAAACATCACAATAATCCACAAGTAATCCACACCACTCCAGACCATCTTTTGAAGCCAAAAGCTGAGTGTTTGTAAGAAACAAATCCATCATTTTAATATTTAAACTAGTGCTGTCAAACGATTAATCACATCCATAATAAAACTTTTTATTTACATAATATATGTGCATATACTGTGTATATTTATTATGTATATATAAATACAAAGCATGTATATATTTAAGAAAAATTTTAAGTTTATATATTAAATATATTTATATAATATAAAATATAAGAATATGAATATATAAATGTATAAACGTAAATATTTTCAAAATATATACTGTGTGTGTGTATTTTTATATACATAATAAATATACACAGTACACATGCATATATAATGTAAACAAAAACTTTTATTTTGGATGCGATTTAATCGTTTGTCAGCATTAGTTTAAACCTTCGCTTCCAGACAAAGACTTCATAATCCAAAATAACACTTCCTCCAGTGAAAAATCTTCCTGTCTCAATCAGGAGAGAAATATGCACGGTTCAAACACCGCTTACAAGTATAGTATTATAGCAATGTTTTTTTGTTTGTTTTTTATTAGATAGGACATTTAAATAGGTCGGGAAACTAATGCTGTAGGAGAGGGTAAAGGAGTACTTGAAAAGTGGGAGTGAAATTAAATATTAAGATTCTGTGTTTCTGCGCTTGGCGAGACTACTCGGCACATCCAGATAAAAGTCTGGCTTCTGCCACTTTATAATCACTTACTCACTCTCACTCAACTTCAGCTCCATCAAAATACATTTCAAGTCACTTCCCAGATCCAGATAATTGATTCTTCAAAGCACACAGAATTAAAGTGCGTAACACTTTATTTTAAGGGATCCGTTACACATGTTACATGTACTTACTATTATAATAACAATAAATTATGCATAATTACATGCAAGTAACCCTAAGCCAAACCCTAATCCTAACCATATAGTAAGTACATGTAGTTAATTAATATTACTCAGTACTTAAATGTATAATTACACTGTAACAAGGACACCTTAAAATAACGTGTAACCTTAAAGTGCATAATGTGTTTACAAAAGGTAATTTACTCCACCCCAAACACACATTGCCATTACAGACCGCCTCTAATAACAGGAAGTCAGGCTACAAAGAAGGGCGTGTCCAAATGAGTCACACCTCTGTATTGAAAGAAACAGAGTACATTAACATTCAATTCTATTTAATACCAAAATAATTAAAGAACAATAGCAAAAATACAATTTATAGTTTTCCATGTGACGTCACACCCTTTTAGGAATGTCGACCTTGAGGGCAAAACATGGCTTTCTTCTATTGAACGCTTCAACTAATGTAATGAGTCAGTGTTACACCTTACTGATGTTGCATTCTATATATAGGCCAACAGATGTGTCCAGAATATGAACTCAACATGCTAAATTGCATGTTTTCCCATAGAAAACCATTATATAGAAAACGCATTCATATTCTGTGCCTGTTTTAGTATGCATCATTCATAAGGTGTATTAAATTTGATCTTTTACATTTATATTTAGTCATTTAGCAGACGCTTTTATCCAAAGTGACTTACAAATGAGGAGAACAATAGAAGCAATCAAAATCAACAAAAGAGTAATGATATGCAAGTGCTATAACAAGTCTGTTAGCTTAACACAGTACACGTAGCAAGGTTTTTTGTTTTTTTAATTGTATAATAAATAAAAAGAAAACAGCTAGAATACAAAAAGATTAGAGAAGCTAGTGTTAGTTTATTTTCTTTAAGAAAACAAGCAGTTAGTAAATGAATAGAGTGCTATCATGTTACATGTCATGTCAATCTTAACGTCATGTTATGTGCTGTTATCTTTTAATAACATTGTCTTAATACATGTTAAGTGTTTAGTGATTGAAATTCTGCAGGTGCAGTTTGTTCACATATCTTTGATTTTCTTCTTTGGCTTGAAAACAAAACTTGAAACCTGGCTTGAAAGAAGGTCTGTACTGCACTTCTACGGATGTTTTGACCTCCAAGTCTTCGTGCCAGTCTCACATGACTGAAAATTATGAATAATTGACAAAATTGTGACAATTATATAATTAATAAATCGAATTTGTGCCAGAAATCAAAGAGCAACAGAAATGGCTCCAACACACTTAATTTAGTCAAACAGAAGTTCTTGATTCAGATGATTTTTATAAATGCAGGTATATCGATCACCTGATCTTGTCCATGGTTTTCTCTAAAAATAACAATAAAAATAACTTTCCTCTGTCCAGCGGTGGAGCAGAAGGTGTCGGAGGAGACCATGCTGCGGATGCGAGCGGAGAGCAGGGTGGTGGAGGTGGAGAAGCAGTGCTCCATGCTGGAGTTTGACCTCAAGCAGTCTGTACAGAAGATGGAGCAGCTGATGAAGCAGAAGGAGAGGCTGGAGGAAGAGGTGAGCGTGAACCCGCAGTTTGACCCCACACAACTTAATTAAGGCCAAAAAGCTTGGCTTGATAATATGACAAACTGTATCTTTCCTCTTTCCTCCGCTCTACCAGGTGAAGGAGCTGCGGGTGCAGTTGGAGCAGGCGTCCGGGAAGCGTGTGCTGGCCCAGAACGAGCTGAAGAACTGGACGATGGAGGCCGAGCGCCTGAAAGGATCAGAGAAGCAGCTCAAACAGGAGATCAACGCGGCCCTCGAGAACAAACGCTCCGTTGAGTTCCAGCTGGCACAGCTCACCAAGTATGTTGCTTTCTCTCTCCTGCGCTCAAAAGGGTCATGAATGCACACTGTGAATAGGGTGCGAATGTATCCCCATTATTTGATTTATTATTGTTTAAATAAAAGACTAACCAATACAAATAGTCTAGTTTCTAAACAGGTTGCAAATGATCACCCCTTAATTTTTTAAGGCTGTCAAATGATAAAAATTTTAAATTTTAAAAATGTTCTAATTAATTACATAATGTGGTTAATTAATTAAATTAATTGCAAATCAATCGCACATCAATTTAGGGTAGGAAATGACTCCAAAAAAGATCATTTAAAGTCATTAGTTTGATTTAGAATTGCATAAATAATTATAATAAATGGGTATGTTTTTTTAATTAAATATTGAAATATGAAATTATTTAAAAAAAAAGAAATAATACTTTAAATTAGCACTGTCAAACGATTAATCACAATTAATCACATACAAAATAAAAGTTTATATGTGTGTGTTCTGTGTATATTTATTATGTGTATATATAAATACACACACGTGCATGTATATATTTTGAAAATATTTACATGTATTTACATGTCTATATTTATATTCATATAATTTATATTATAAATAAATATATTTAATACATAAACATAACATATTTTTCTGAAATATATACATGCATATGTGTGTATTTATATATACATAATAAATATACACAGTACACACACATATATTATGCAGACAAAAACTTTTATTTTGGATACGATTAATCGTTTGACAGCACTAGTTTAAATATGAAACTAAAATCACCAGTAGGTGGCGGTAAGTCACTGTTTTAAGTGAATCATTCATTTATTCACTCACTCAACCCATTCAACACGGCTGATTCATTCAGAAATAACCCAAGTGACTCTCTTTATGAATGAGTCACTGAATCAAAAAGTTGATCACAATATTAACTAGTTTATTGAACTATTAAGTCTATAGGCAATATACATTGCAATTTTGTGCAGATATTGGGGAAAAAAACGCACTCTTGCTCACATGCTATTGTTCAACTAAATCATAATATAAATATAAGACGAAAACCTGTACAGGGGCATTTTTTGCCCACATATCTTGAATTTTAGGGTCATATAACTATTCTCGTAGGCTTCGTTATACAGTCTGTCATCCTGCATCATCATCTTCAGCAACAGCATCAATATAAGATGATGTACAGGTCTGTGTGTGACAGGGTGCTTTAAATGCATTAGTAATTTTAACACACTTTTTTTTTCCATAAGTAATCGCACCAAATGAACGTGTTAAATTTTCAGGCCTAATATTTTTTTTTGTACAAGCATTTCTGTTGGACCCCAGTAGTAACAACAGCCTTATAACGTCATTCCCTTGGCTCTGAGCCAGATGGCTTCACAAAAGCCATTACATCACTAAATATCTGAAATGCTTTTCTATTGTAGAACTAGCTATTATTGCAGCTTATGTTTAAACCTGGCTAAAACAGTCGGCTGCCAATATTTACATGGTTGTATTAAGGATTAGCCTCCGTCTGACCACAGCTGGTTAATCCTTCACCTCTCCTCCTGCTGGACTCGGTCACTCATTTCCACACTGTGCCTAGCTTTGTGTTCTCTACTTTAAAGTCAACATGAAATCACTACACTGGTTCCTGACCGTATTGTGAGCAGTGCATCAGTTCAATTTCAAAAAAAGTTTCTTTGTAATCTTTCATCAAAATATGATTACTCGATTCAACACTTAAATGACTTTTGCTTGAAACAACTTGTTAAACTGTTATAATGAGCCTAGAAAGTAGACCTGCAGGTCATTTTAATGTTCATTTGTACATTGTACTTGAGTTGTGAAGTTTGGCTGAAAATTGTTTGTGAATCTGACTGTTACTGATAGACATGTATCTTCTCAGGCAGTACCGAGGAAATGAGGGTCAGATGAGGGAACTTCAGGACCAGCTGGAGGCTGAGCAGTATTTCTCAGTGAGTATCACAGACTGCTGATATACTTGTATTTTTCTTTATGTGGTATAAACACATTGCACACTTTGAACAACCGAGTCTGGGAACTTTTACTTTTCTATATGATGTGATGACTCAATGACTAGATTGATATGTGAGATGCTGCATGAAGCTACAATTTCTTTTTCTTTTCTTTTTTTTGTATCTGATCAAATTATTAAGTAATGCCACTTGTTTAAGTCGTGACTTTTTTTGATGTGCAATAAAAAATGCATTAATTAAATGCTTTTCTATAATAATTAATGTGCAAAAATCTATCCACCTGAAGTGAGCATTTTTGTTTTCTTTTTAAATGCACATTTAGTAGATTCTTGATGTTTCCATCCAGCTTTTTTTAATGCAATGCCACAAAATTAGCATAGAAATATTTTGATTGATGCCCAGCTAGTCACTGATCTTTCTTGAGAACAACAAATTTGCAAGTAACCAGACTTGGTATGCTTTTATTTAATGATGGAATCACTACCAATCTCATTTTCTTAATTCAAACCACCTAATTCCAAACACACAGAGGTTCATTTACTGTAATTGAGTCATCCAGAGTCAATTATTCCTTAAGTCTGTTGGCTTTTGCTGTACACCAGAATCACTAATTGGAAAGCAAAACTGAAAGCATCCAAAGCCCCCAGGGTTACCAGTAATACCAGTTTTGTCACAAGTTTATACACCGATATGAACATTTCCTCACCGTGACGTCACTAGTGCTGTAACGTCATATATTCTCAAGCCGTTTTTTCTTGCTTTCAGACACTCTATAAGACTCAGGTGAAGGAGCTGAAGGAGGAGATAGAGGAGAAGAATCGACAAACTCAAGAGGCTCTCAGAAAAGTCCAGGACATGTACTCAGAGAGGTAAAAGTCCTTTTCATCTATAAGTAGCATTTGGAACAGGGCTGCTTTAAAGCAATAAATAAGGAACAACTTTAAAGTACTATTCAGCATTTATTTTGAATGTCGTCTTGAGAACTGCTGCTCCTGTTTTTATAGGGAGTCACTGTCTGCTCAGCTGGACCTGACCATGACGAAGGCCGAGTCGGAGCAGTTGGCGCTCGCGCGCTGCAGGAGGAGCAGTATTTTGAACTCTCTCAGGAGCACAAGAAAGCTGCCTCACGGTACAAACTGGAGATCTCAGAGAAGGACTCGACCATCACACAGGTCTGTGCCTCAGGACAGGCATGCTTCTCTGAATCATACAATGCAGGGCCCAATGAAATCCGATTACTTTTATTTTTTATATATATATATATATATTTACATTTTTGGCAAACAAAGTGCCGCACAACAGAAGTTTAATTTTAAAATCCCCCTCGGTCCGCACTAGTTGCACCGCCCAAAGGACAGCCCGGAGGAAGACGTACATTCTGCTGTACAATAGTAATATATTTCTGTCACAATTTTTTCACGTTAAACTGCGCTTTTATTTTGACGGGGTACCATTTGTTTGTATATGATTTATATATATATATATTTGGGGTGTAACGGTACACAAACATGACAATTCGGTATGTACCTTGGTTTTGACGTCACGGTTCGGGATGGTTTTGGTACAGCAGGAGGGAAAAAAACAACATTTATTGCTTGTTTTTAATTAAACGATGGTTTACTAAACAAATTGCTCTTTTTTAATACATTCAGTTATAATTAATTTTTCTTAGGAATAAAAAACTACCTCAGCTTCTGCGCTAAACTATTGGGAGCCCTTTTACATCACTATAAGGTTACATTTAAAAGCCCATAGGGAAATCATAGGGCCCTAACAATGTATATAGTCCATTTGTGTTCCATCACATTTTCAGTATCAGATCTCTATGTACTGTGCCAGCCATCTGTTGTTTTAGCTCTTGTCATTGTTGTTTACTCTGTGGTTATATCAGAGGTTTTTAATTAGATTATAATGCATTTTCACGTAGCTTGAGGAATCCAATAAAACCCTTACCAAAGATGCGGAGATCCTCAGTAAAGAGAAGGCAGAACTGAACGAGAGACTCCAAGCTCATGAAGAAGGTAATATTATTTCCAGCTGGTTAACCTGCATTTTATCTTTATGTATTATCATGACTTTTCTAATGTCTTCCTGTAGAGTTTGCAACAGAGAAGGAGGAGCTGGCAAGCACAATAAAAGCCAATTACGAGAAGGCCCTTAATATAGAAAGAACTCTGAAGACCCAGGTATAACCACCATACAGCGTTAAACACAACATTATCAAAATAATGCATGTTTATATTGCTAAAAGTGAAAAAGCTAATGTCATCAATCATTGTCGTAGATTGTGTGAAAGTCAACAAGATGTGAGAAATTCTCATATTCTCTATTTTTTAATAGTCAAATACAAACGTAGATTACATGTAAGGCTTGTTTTGGTATCTTGTGCAGCATCACATCTATCTTTTACTGATTTTGCTGTTGTTTTATATGTTCTGTTTTCATTTTAATTTTAGTTAAAGTTTTAGAAATGTTGTTTAGTGTCTAGTAAACTAGCTGAAATAAAATGTGTTTTTTAATATATATTTTATTTCCATTAACATTTATTTTATTTCAAGTAAAGGAAATATTTGTATGGTTTTAGTTTTTTAATTACCAATATAACATGTGACAAGCTCAGTTAAAAAAAAAAAAAAGTATATATCAGAAACATTAATAAAAAAAACTAATCTATACAGTTTTACCTACTCTTTATATGCTATCTATGTATTTTCATGCTTATAAGAATATCCAATTGTTAACATATTAGCAGCAAAATCAATTATAAGTTTTGTCTTTTGTGCATTTGTTGTGTTGCCTATTAAGACCAAACCGTATCATACAAATGTTCTGAAGTCTGAAAAGACAAAACTGTTTTGCTCTCTAATAAGACATTGTAGTCATTCTCCATCGTAACGCCTCACATGTGACTGCAGGCGGTGAATAAGCTGGCTGAGATCATGAACCGCAAGGACATGAAGTTGGACCAGAAGAAGAGAGGCAGCACCACTGACCTGCGCAAGAAAGAGAAGGAGAACCGCAAACTGCAGCTGGAGCTCAACCAGGAGAAGGAGAAGTTCAACCACGTGGCCATCAAGTACCAGAAGGAGCTGAACGAGATGCAGGCGGCAAGTCAATGTTTATTAGCGCTTTCACAGAAACGGTTTTTATCACTGATGCCAACCAGTGGAATCTGATGATTATCAAAGTCAGTTTCAACAAGACGATTCCAGTCCTGCTACGGTGAAGGCTTGCCTTGTGAAAACTGATTGTTACGTGACTAAACCCTTCAAGAAGCAACATCAGAATAACGTCAATATAGCGTGATTAACCCTCATGTTGTTTTCCAGTCATTTGAGGATTTTATTTTTCCTGAAAATGCTAGTTAATGTTATCGCTTTGGACTAAAATGTACTGACTTTGCTCACACAGGGTATAACAACTTCCCCCAAAAACAGACAATTTTTGTGCAATTGTTCCTGCTTTGTGACCATATGCTATATGCTATACTATTACCAAACCTTGGATTCAATCTTTTCATCAACTTGTTTTGTTTTAATTAGCACAGGTTTGGCATTTCTTTTAGGCCTCATTGATCTGAGCTAATGCACCTTAGTTATTGAATGAACTTTGCCAAAATGATCCAAAAATAATGCTTTTCCTCTCATAAATTGAGGTGCATGAGCTCAGATCAATGAGTCCTACAATCCATCAGTTCCAAAAAAAAAAAAAAAAGTTGACAAAGACTGAATCCAAGATCTGGTGATAATATAGCAATGAGAGATGTACAAGCTGGTCTGGTCATTTTTGACTGGGAACACCTAATTAGGTAAAGGATTTTCAGAACAAGGCTTGGTAATTTTGTCCTAGTTAATGTTGTTGTCTGTATTTGCAGCAATTGGCAGAGGAGTGCACGTATCGCAACGAGTTGCAGATGCAACTGGACAGTAAGGAGAGTGACATTGAGCAGCTCAGAGAGAAACTCAACGACTTGCAGCTCCGCATGGACAACTCCAGCGTCACCAGCCTGCAGCCGGACGAGACGGACAGTAACATCGCTGGTAAGGACACGCGCACTAAATATCAACTTCTCTGTTCTATTAATCTCAGGTAAATTAAGGAACAGAGAGGTTTAATTAACCAGTTGATAGTCACTTTAGTCTGAATCAGTAGTGGTTCGATTCTGAAGAGATTGGAAAGCCCATAATAGCAGCTAATTCTGAAGATGAAGATGCGGAGGAAATGAAATACAGAAAATAAGGCAGTTTACCTAAAATTCATAGTGTACACATGCTGTGTATTTACCTTTATGCATCTCATTCATAAATGTATTTATCAAATCAGCATGCAGCATTGTCAAAATGCTTGCCTTTGTTCTTATAATGTCACCTATTCAGGTTTACAATAACCTTCCTTAGTTAACCTTCATTAATGCATTAACTAGCATTAACTGATCATGAGCAATACATTTGTTACAATTTTTATGGATCTTTGTTCATGTTAGTAAACAAAAATATACCTGTTCATTGTTAGTTCATGTTAGCTCAGGTTCATTAATATTAACAGATACAAGTTTTGATTTTTAAATGTATTAGTTCATGTTGAAATGAACATTATGATTCATTAATGCTGTAGAAGAATGTATACATTTTTCAATTGTTAGTTCATTAACTAATGTAGTTAACTAAGGAAGTTTATTTATTATGAAGTTCTCATCCTGAACTACGCAAGAAACTATGAAAGTAAAATAGTGTGAAAGAGAAATGTTTACTTTGCTGGTCATTGTTTTATTAAAAAAAATAGACTTGATTAGAAGGGATTCTTTGGAATGCATTTTTTTATGTAAAAATATATTTAAAACAAAGATTGTGTCTATATTCTGTTTATATTAGTTAGCCATTTCATAAAAAATCCTTTATCTCGACTACATTATTTGTTATTATTTGCTAGTAATATGCATGCTAATAAGCAACTGGTTGATAGTAAATTGTGTTCCTTAATATTAAGTGTTATCAGATTTTCTTTATCATCACTTTGAATCCTGTGATGATAGGATGTTTATGGCTGTCATTGTCTGTGTTTAAAGTCCTCTCTCATCTCTCGTTCTCCCTCATATGTAGTCGGTTCTTGCTCTTCTTATCTTTCTGTCTTCTATTCTTTTTCCTCTGTGAGTAACTTTAAGATTGGAGGTCCTGTTATGCCTGGATTGTGCTCTTGAGTGGCATTTTGTTGCTTCTCTTTTTTTTATTTTCATGAACACATTTTACTTGTGTTTTGGTGATGCCTCGGAAATAAGCTACTCAGAGTGTTTATAACGATAGAGAGCAATGCTGAACAAGTTTAGATTCAGTACTAAACTACTGAAATTAACCGAAATTATTTAGCTAATTCAAATCTTTTTATACTAACCCCTACTCTGAGCACCTTTCTGAGGTGTTTTAAGTCAAGTCACACTCTTTTAGTGTGTGTGTGTGTGTGTGTGTGTGTGTGGTTTTACCCTTTGTATTCCAATAATGTTAATATGATAAAGAACCTGGCGTTGCCTTCAAATTACAAATGATGCACCAGGGCTGCAACAACTGATTGATAAAACTGATTAGATGCATTCATTATATTTGCGTTCAAAGCCTTCAGATTACATATTCTTTGGAGGACAACATTGGGCCAAATGTGGAATAAAATGTTGAATAATTGATTAATGTTAATTGTTTTTCTATTAAAATTGTTCCATTTTAATAATGGTAATATTTGGATTTTTATCTGATTAATTGAAGAATCAGCAGATTATATCAAATATCAAAATAATCGTTTACTTGCTGCCCTATGATGCACTGTAGTAATCAGAGGATCATTTAATGATAGTAATATAAGTTCAAGTTTATTCATTTAACACCAGTGTTTTCAGTCTGGGGTCCATGAAGACAGTCTGAGTCTGGACGGGTTCCTGGCTCCGTAAAGGTTTAAAACGCCTAATTTAGCAGACACTTTTATCCAGAGTGAAAAAAAAGAAATGTAATAATTTAATCAGAATTGTTGATATTGAAAAGAAAGTATTCCCAAATGAGCAAATATGATGTCTAATCAGATTGGGAAGTCTGTGTCAGTACTGAACCCTACATAGTGCTGCGGTCGTGACGTCAAAACCCAGAGGAATGACTCCCCATCCAGAGATTTGACATTGTCCTGTGGGTTTTTATAATGAGGGTTTTCAATGTACAAGTTAAACGAGGCCTGTGGTAAAAATAAACTGATAATACTTGGACGTTTTCCTCTACTACAACATAAATTATAGACTGAAAATGTGACTTTTGAAGCCTATGTTTGTAATAAGGAACTACATAAGAACATTTGGGGTGTTTTCAGGTTACGTTGTAGAACAAAATGTCCAAGATATTTTTACCACAGACATTATTTTACTCATGATTTGAAAAACCCATTATAAAATCCCTTGAGGGAAGCGATGGTGATTAGTCTTCTGGGTTTTGATGTCCTGACTGCAGATCTGGATTAGGCTCTTGTGTATGTTGACTGTTTGTCTGTTGCACTACTGAATGAATGATGTTAGCAGTCACAGTCGTAGTCACGCAGTTCATGCATGATTCTTTAAACAGTTCTTTTGTCACCTAAATCAAGTATGCTTTCAAACCAGTAACATTTTAATTCAATTGCATTATAATTTGGTCGAAGGGCAGAATTACAGGCTTGTCTTGTCACTTTAACTCGCATATAAAATGCTCTGTATAACAAACTGTTGCATTGAGCCTATTACTAATACTGCTGATACATGATACATCATAGATTTATTATGCGCATTTTCAGTCCAAATCAAAAGATGTTTGTCTAGATAATCATTCATTCAAATGTAATAAGTTGCTTCACCTCTGTAATAACTTTCGGCTAACATCCCCTATTGGTCTATTCGTTCATGTTTCTCAAATAACTAATAGCTGCTGTTGTGAGGTTTTGAGTGGTTGTGAAGCATCCCATTTTCACCATCCAAATAATTCTTGAAAGTTAAAATAATAAAGGGCTGCCCTCTTGTCTTTGTTAGTTTCACTTAGCAGCATCATGGAAGTTAAAATGATATGTGAATGCTGTTTCATGTTGAAGTCAGCAGCATGGGATTTTATAGCTACAACCATGTGACGTGAGGCAGTTGTTTTAAAGTGTAGCTGGTTTACGCATGTTAGTAAAAGCTTTTTGATTTGAATGGATTGTGTCACAACCTTGGTTTGTTTTCCTAGATGACCTGCATGTCTTTTTCTATTGTTTGTTCAAATTCTGGCTTGGACTTTATTATGCATGTATTTTATTTCTCCTCAGAATCAAGGCTTGAAGGCTGGCTAGCGATACCAAATAGGGTTAATATAAAAAGATACGGCTGGAAAAAGCAGGTAAGACTTGCAGGAAGAATTGTGTATTAAAGTATTATTTGTGCATTTGGACATGCGTGACCCACCCTTAACATTTGTTTTTGTTCCCTCAGTATGTTGTGGTGAGCAGTAAAAAAATTATCTTTTACAATGATGAGCAAGACAAGGAGCAGTCCAACCCCTCTATGGTACTAGATATCGAGTAAGTACTGTGATAAATAACTATCCATGTTAACTGGCCATTTCATTCATTCTTGTATATAAAATATAATGACTTCCCTTTCTGCTGCTTTAAAACGTAATTTTTTTCAAAACAGCAAACTTTTCCATGTGCGTCCTGTCACGCAAGGCGACGTTTATCGAGCTGAGGCCGAAGAAATTCCAAGAATATTCCAGGTCAGTTATTGTATATTTTTTTGCTCAGTGATTCTATTTAATAAAGGTAGTGAAATGCCCCGTAACGATAAATGACATGTAAGAAGCTATGTTTCCATCCACCTATTTTTATACACATTTTGGGATATCGCAAGAAAAAACAATGGATGCGAATTCCAAAAATCCACTCTTTTTATGCATTCAATTGAGGCAGATGCATTTTTTATCCAGTAAGAAAACATGCATAAATTACAATGGAAACACATTTTCTGAATAAATTCCTTGATGTGAATTATAAAAGTCATGTGATGGCACAATGGGATGGTGTTACTGGACTAACCAGTGGACTGATCTTGTTGCGTGACATCTGAAATGTTGTTTTGGTCATTCTGAAATGCTTGCGCCAAAGTCTGTCATCAAAGTGGTTTGGTATAATTACCTCTCAGAACTGTCTTACACGCCTGCTTTCCAAACAGAAGGCATTTGCCTCCAAAAGCAAGATAAGATATTGCCTCATAAAGCAAGACGGATATAAGTAATCTACCCAGCACTTTGTTATATTGATAAAAAAATTTTTTTTCCTCAAAGTACACACAGAAATGACAGAAAAACACAGAATTGTTGACGTTTTTGCAGATTTATTGTGAAATATCCCATGGTCCTATATTACCCTTTGCTCAGTATTTATAGAAGCACTTTTGATTAAAATCTTTTTGGGAAAGATGACAATTTATCCTCTGCCACTGTTTACTCAAATTAGTTTTTGTTCTTCAGATCCTGTATGCTAATGAAGGTGAGTGCAGGAAGGAGGCGGACATGGAGAGTGTTCCTCAGGGTGATAAGACCAACTGCTTCCCCCACAAAGGCCACGAGTTCATCCCCACCCTCTATCATTTCCCCTCTAACTGCGAGGCTTGCTCCAAACCGCTGTGGCACGTGTTCAAGCCTCCGCCGGCCCTGGAGTGCCGCCGATGCCACGTCAAGTGCCACAAGGACCATCTGGACAAGAAGGAGGATGATAGCAAAGGTGAAGCACATTGCATGATTTTGTTATTCAGTAATTAAATGTGAAATGTGGAAAAATTTAATGTTTTACATCCTGTACATTAAAGCACATAGAGTGAGGGTGATAAACTGCTTGACTGCTTCAACTCACCCTCTATCATTTCCCCTCTAACTGCGAGGCTTGCTCCAAACCGCTGTGGCACGTGTTCAAGCCTCCGCCGGCCCTGGAGTGCCGCCGATGCCACGTCAAGTGCCACAAGGACCATCTGGACAAGAAGGAGGATGTTATCGCCCCTTGCAAAGGTAAAGCATTACTCGCCTTCATTCATTTAAGTCATCACTACTCTGTATTGGTCCAAGTCGACACATGGATGATCCTTTGCATTACTGCATGTGTGCAAACGGCTACACTCACATAACCTTTTGTTCTTGTTCCTCAGTGAATTATGATGTGACATCGGCTAGAGACATGCTGCTCCTGGCCTTGTCCCAAGACGAGCAGAAGAAATGGATCGGCCATCTCGGCAAGAAGATTCCCAAGACCCCTCCATCTACCTTCGCAAGGGCTTCTCCGCGCACGATGTCCACTCGCTCCGTAGCAAACCAGTCGTTCCGCAAGAACCCCAAAAACATGTCGGGCAAGCCAAGGTAACTACAGCCACACAGTGTCACGCTCAGCCTAAATCACATCATGCATTTGGAGCAGAGAGGGTGTGAGAAGTGCTTGAATGTCATAAAAATAATGTCTCAGTGGTCCCAAAAGTATGACATTTCTTAATGCAAAATATCATTTTTAATACTTGGGATGAAATGTGACCGGGACGTGTTTTTATGAGATTCAAGCTTTAGCAGTTCTAGATATAAAAAGCTATAATTGTGATGCTGAAGGCCATACGTTGGTGGCTGTAGAGGCAGGGTGGTCTCGTGACGGGCTGTTTGTTTGCTGTTGTCTCATAGCAGGGCGCAGTCCTTTCTCCAAGCGGCAGACACAACATCCAGTACATGCTGACAGCATCACACAGCCTCCAGATCTTAGATTTCTAACGGTGTAGTCGACTACTCCGTGTTTTTATGGTTGAGCTTAACTGTGGTGATGTGTTCTTTGGAGGGGTGTGCTTTTCTGTTTACTAGAATAGCGGATTCTTTCCTTTACAAACTTAACCAATTCTGGGCGATTAAAAGGGAATTTCCTTGAGCTGGACTGAGGCTCTCTACGGGCTTGACTTGAAAACTTCAAATTTCCCCTTCTTTTAAATTCTGTTAGAAAACCCACTCTTGAGCTCCCCCTGCTAATGAAGTGGCATTCAGTACAGATGTGACCCTGGACCACAAAACCAGTCTCAAGCAGCACAGGTATATTTGTAGCAATAGCCAAAAATACATTATATGGGTCAAAATTATAGTTTTTTTTATGCCAAAAATCATAATCAATATCACAGGATATTAAGTAAAGATCATGTTCCATGAAGATATTTTGTAAATGTCCTACCGTAAATATATCAAAACTTAATTTTTGATTAGTAATATGCATTGCTAAGGACTTCATTTGGACAACTTTAAAGGCAATTTTCTCAATATTTAGATTTTTTTGCACCCTCAGATTCAGGATTTTCAAATAGTTGTATCTCAGCCAAATATTGTCCTATCATAACAAACCATACATCAATGGAAAGATTATTTATTCAGATGTATAAAGCTCAATTTTAAAAAATTGACCCTTATGACTGGTTTTGTGGTCCAGGGTCACAAATGCTCAAAAACCATCTTATTTGTACTCGTGTTGGCAAAAGTAACACTTTATGGGCCAGATTTATTAAACAGGGCAAATTAACATGAGAATGCAATCCCATAAAAGCGCCGATAGGAGTGGAAAGTTTTGCTGATCTACTGACAATGCTCAAATTAAACACGGATCATTTCTATAGTGACCAACACAATCTACAGAGACCAGCGCAAATGAGCAACTATCGCAGCAATGTTAAGCGCAGGATGGGTTAAGACATGCTTTTTTGGGGCGTCATGGTGCAGAAACCAGTAAATTGACTACCACAAGCCTTAGTAAATCACGTTGCATGATTTATTTAAATACTCTCCTCCTTGTAAATTTTGTGTCTGAAAAGGGAACTCCTACAGATGAATAAGCAATAAGGTCAGCAACAAAAATAATTGTCCACACATGATCATCGCTAATTTTCCACTGTGTGTCTTTAGTAAATCCTGGCACAAGAGGGTTTGCACTGGTGCAAGCTGTTAGTAAATCTGGCTCTAATTCTAACAAGGAAATGCAAAAGATTTGACTTTTTGCATTAGTAGAATAATACAAAATGTCAAATCTTTGAATAAAGTATTGAGTAAAGTAGGCATTTTTTTACCCCATCTTTCTATGATGGTAACAAAACGTGAATCACATGAAACCTGACAAAGGAAGGACGTGATTAAATGCTGCATGAAGAACATGAAGCTTATTTTTAGGATTGTTTGCATTGTGACATTATTGACAGACATCATCACATATTCAGTATCAGTACAGCGGTTTCTGTATCGATTAGGCAGCACATGTACCTCACTTCTTTTAAATACAAGAACAGTGTTTAAATGGGAATGCATAGAATATAATATTTCTTAACAGAAATTTAATCTGGCCTGCTAGTCATTTATCTTGAATTATTTTTTTTTATTTTTCATTTTGCATCAGTGCTGCATTAGTGCTGGTATAAAGTAACCAGCAGTTATATTGTGCTCGGGTGATATTCTGTGTAAAATTAACTTTTATTAAGTAACTTCCAGGCATTTTGTGGTACAAGGTTATTTTCGTAAACGAAAACTAAAACCAAGACGAAAACAATTGATCAAAAAAAACTGAAATAAAATAAAAACATTAAAATAAGTGAACTAAAATGAAACGAAACTAACAACAGTTACTGAAAAACGAACTGAAATAAAATAATTATGAAAAATAAATGTACTTTTTCCTTACTGTAAATGATAAAAACTTCTGCCTACATCTTGTAAACAATCTTTCTGGCTGTTTTGAACAAATGTGCGTAAACTACATGCTTATAATTCTTCATAAATGAAAAGAACATATTTAAATATGCCTTTACTGTTAAATGTCATTGTCTCTTCTTAAACTCTGCCGTGTATATGTGGCCGTCATTTATAGAAGCATTAAAAATAATGATAATTCTAAAATAAAATGATTGATAGGCTCCAGAAAGCGAGCAACGAGCTGTCGTTCACTTCAGCTGCAGTGTGAATGGATATAACGTGCAACGCTGCAAATCGAATGTTGAGGCTCTGCCGTCAAATGCAAAACTATATAATAACCTTGTTGTGGTAAGGCAATATGTCCTTAATTGTCATAAAAATGTCATAGTGCATAAATATATCTTAATAGTCCTAAAGGCTTCATTTCCTTTATGTAAAATATAAGTTTTAATCATTACTTGTTGTCATGCTTGTTTGGTTTTCTATAGTTAAATGTGAGCTGGACAAGCTTTTGTTAGATTCACCCACATTACCACATAACTTCAGATGTTTGCATGAAATTTGAACCACATATCATGATTTATGATTGTCTGTTTAACATGAATCCTCAAGTAAGAATATGATCCTAGACTTAAACTTTCTTACAAATACTGGACATTTTCTTTTTCTTCTTTCTTCCAGCTAACCATCTGAACCGAACTGGGATTTTGTACTTTCCTCTCCAAAAACCTCTTTAGAAAAATCTGTAACAACCTTGGAATTAACCCTTTAATGTTGCATTTCACAATTGAATAAATGTAAAAATAAAAAAACAGACCGTAATTGGTGCTGAAGTTCAGGATTTACCAATCATAAGGCATCATGGACATTTTTTGGCATCTTTTTTTCTCCCCGTAACACTGGGATCCTCAGACTCTGTTTAACCCCCTGCTGTCCAGAGGAAAGCATCTTTTCACATCTTGGGAAGGAAACTATACGCTGTTCTCATGCCCATGTCTTTCTGTTTGGACTCTGGGATAGGGACTGTACCGTGACACCGTGGTAAAGGAGAAATTTGGTGAACTAACCATAAAAGGGTCTTTGGGACAATATTTTTAGTTTGCAATCTATTTCTACTTAAATCCACTTCGATGCCGCCTTCTGATGGACTCTGGTTGCCTTATTCAATCCCTCAAAGTCTAAATGGAAAATGAATTGGGTTTGGGGCAAAGGTTTGGGTACTGAGAGTTTCTGAGGGGAGATTTTGAGGGGGGGGGGGGGGTCGTGGAGCATGGAGAATAATTAGTCTATGCATAATATTATCAGAATTGTCTTTATCATTTTAATTTGTTTTGGAGGCTCCAAGCCATAAGATATCATCGTGATGGCGTCAGGAGACATAAAATGTCATAGAAACCATTGTTTCAAGTTTTTGTGTCTGTGTGTGTTCATTGGGTACATTGTTTCTGTAATATTCTTTTGTTTATCTTTTTTTTTTATGTGTTGCCTTACATTTGGTTCATAGATAAATGTTTCAAAAAGGAAAACATTAAGTTAACAAATGTAACTGCACTGTTTGAATTGTAATTTATTTGTAGAAGACTAAACAGCTGTAGCGTTCGGCTCACCGAGTGCCTTTTGGATAACAGTTTTACTGCCATATCGGTTTTTCTCCAACAAATCTTTACTATTATGATGCTTTGAAAACAAACATATCTATTACAGTGTGACTTTTCTTTTCCTTTTTTATCGAAACCTAAATGGTTTTCAAACAGAGCGGTCCATCTATTGCATGTCTTAATTGTTGTCAACCAAAGTTCAGAAGTTCTGCATGAAGCGCCATGATGAAGACAACATGTCCTGCTATTTTCATAATCGATAACAGAACAGTTAACATCCCCACCTTTAAATAGATTTTATTCAGTGTACATATTCAATTGAAACGAGATGATGGATACCTCCTCAATAACCCGACATGGTTTTTACATGCGTGTTCAGTAAAATAAGCACTGGATGTGGTGGATGTATTGCATGATAAACTGCATTGGAGGCCGCACTGATGGATATGTATCAATAAACATATCTTTATCTATCACCTAAGACTGTCCTCTGTGTGTGTTTTACCTGATTTAATAATGTTTGATGTATCATTTGGTGCCTTCACTACAGAAACTGACCTAAACCACTGTATTATCCATGAACATTTGCAAAATACAGTTTATAATGTCTAAAGATGACGTCAGACTTGATCAAGTTCAAATATTAAATCATCATGACATTTGAGATAAACTTAAGAAGTTTACAGATGTTGTGAAAATCCAGTGGTGCTGTAACTTGCAAATGCTTTCCTTTGTGACTCAGGAGCTGTATGAACCTGAGTGAAAATTCAGTAGCACTTTACTTGAAGCCTTTATATATGAATAAGTTTGGGTATCGTTTGAATTTTAGCAATTCTGATTCAGATTCTTATAGATTCCAATGTGGTTAAAGTCAAATATTTAGATATCAAACATGTTTATTCTGTCTCTTTGCAAAACATTTAATTGCAGCTTAATAACATGAACAAAAATCAGCCAGCTACATAAAGATTGGACTCAATTAAAGCTGTTTGTGTGAAAAATAGTGCTGCACGATTCTGGATGAATTGAGATTTTATTTTATTTTTTTAAATGGAGGTTGTGGTTCTCTCACAATTCTGAGGAAAAAAATATTAGACAAAATCTCAGAGTTTGTAAATGGAATGAATCAATGACTCACTCAAGATTTACAAGTTTCACTATTGGATGAATCTGTTTTTGAATTAATCTCTTAAATGAATGATTCAAAGACAAATACATTTTTAACAGCCCCTTTTCGCCAGCTAAAAACAAAAGATGCACACAGGAATTGATGGGTGGAACTGAAATTTTAATTTTACAGCAAGTATCCGATTCCTGACCTTAAGTATCCGATTCTGGAATTGGAATTGATTTTTGATTCCCAACCCTATATATGATGCATTAAGAAAGTATTTTTAATGCACTAATTATGCTTTCCAATGCACCCTAAAATGCACTATTTTATGGTATTATGAATAAGTATAATACTTGTCTATTTATTTTCATGCTTTAGTATAAGTGAAAGTGAAAGTGACATACGGCCAAGTATGGTGACCCATACTCGGAATTTGTGCTCTGCATTCAACCCGTCCAAAGTGCACACACACAGCAGTGAACACACACACACTGTGAACACACACCCGGAGCAGTGGGCAGCCATTTATGCTGCGGCGCCCGGGGAGCAGTTGGGGGTTCGGTGCCTTGCTCAAGGGCAGTGCTGGACATTCACTCCCCCCACCTACAATTCATGCCAGCCCGAGACTCGAACCCGCGACCTTTGGGTTACGAGTCCGACTCTCTAACCATTAGGCCACGACTTATACATTATAAGTATAATGAATTGGAAAACACATGACAAACAACCAATTTTAGATGTAACAACAAATCTGCAACTATTATAATGTATTTTAACTTTGATTTTATATAATGCAACGTATGAAAATCTGTATAATATACATACAGACTTCAAGTAGTGTTGCCCAAGTAGTGTTTTTTTTTTTTACCTGAAGTGAAACATCATTTTGTATCTTGTTTAACTTTTGTTTTTGTCGTTATTCATTTTCTGTTGTTTCTGATAGATTGCTAAGTTAGTCATGTTGTTTTGTGCTAATGAACCTGTACGTTCTGAATCCAATGTTAGCAAACACTTAGACACGAAGACAATCTGAGGACACATTTCATCTGAGGAAATGTCATCAAGACTTGGCCCTAGCACTGTAACGAGGAACTCATTAGTCATTTAGTCGAAGTAGTTCAACTTATATCTTTTCATTCGATAGAAGTGTTGCCATAATCTAAAAGTGCAACTGGACCATGGGCAAAAAACAGAGCTCAACACAAAGGGATTTGACCGATCCATTACTCATTACACATTAAATAATGAAAGTTGTAGTCTGTTAGATTACACATTTTAGCTAATATACTCTTGAGTACTTTCTGATTACTTTTTTAGATTACTTTAACCAAAGTAAAAAAAAATTGTACCATTATGATATAAAAATACAAAGAGGAACAAAGAAATATATTCCATTCTATTTAACAACAACATAAAGTGCCTCAAACAGTCCATTGTACCAGTTGTGCTGAAACCTTTCAGATTATACCAGTAATGACTGTGAAAATCACTTACTTTCATTCAGAACTTAAAATGTGTACTAACATATACAAGTTCTTACTATACCTTTTTCTTAACATTTAGCTTTTAAACGTGTAAATGCTCTTCCTCATCACAATGTGCTTGTGTAAGAGAGTCCTACTCTGATTCAGGACTGTTGAATCAAACTGAACTGAGCTGAATAATGACAGTTGTCTTCTGAGCTGTCAAATCATTTCATAACTTAAGTTAGCAAAAGACACTTAATTTCTAGTTTATTTGAATCTGCTTTGAAACCTGAGTGGAAAAACGTTGATACTGGTCTGAGGTAAATACATTATTAATATCACAGTAGTTTTAAGGCTACAAAAGACTGCTTAAAAGCAATAAATGTGATAAAATAATTTAGTATGTGAGCTTTTTCTTTTGTTCACCTACTTTTATTATCCTGATCGTTGATGGTCCACACTCCTTCACAGTAGGTGGCGGAAAATGTACCACACGTTTGTTTGCTAACCGCCAAAAAAGTCAGAAGATCGTATGCGGTGACAAATGTGACCTCTAGAGGGCGCGCCCTCGAAATGAGACGCGGCTTGTGATTGGTCCATCCTGGACCAGCGCTGAGAAAAGTAACACGTGTCACGTGACAGCGCCGTTTACGCTGCTCTCCAGCGACTGCTTGAACAATAATTTCTAAATTAATACTGACACTGAAAAACTGTAATAGACGTTAAACGGACGTTAAGAGTTAAAACTGGAGAATTCATATTAAATCTTACTAATTAGAGATAACTTCCGGGTCACCAAACCTAGTTTCACGCTTATTGCTGTTGTATTGCGTTTCTGTGACACTGCTGACAAACATGGCAGGCAAAGCAGCGAAGCAGAGTCGCTCTAGAAAGGCGGAGAAGGATGAAGAGGAGCAGCCGCTGCTGCAGGCCGTTCTCGTCGCAGACAGCTTCAACCGCAGGTTCTTCCCCATCAGCAAAGACCAGCCTCGGGTGAGTGAGGTCAACATCACAATACTGAACATAACATACAGCTTCATAGTGAACATCACCGCGAGCACATGTACCTCTGGATCCAAACACACGAGTCACTGCGATACTGAACAAAACACCGCTTCAGAGGTCATCATGTGTTCTGGACACGGTGCTGTGGCTGCGCTTTTTGTTTATTTGTCTGTATTTTAACTACAATTTGTCATGTGCAAACATGGCAACAACAATACAGTAGGTTCAGGTTTTTTTTTTAGTTCAATATGCTAAAAAGTACTGCACTTTTATTAATTTTTTGTCACTTATGGGCTGTTATAGAAGAAAGAAAGTCATTGTGACAACCTGGGTTTCACTTTAAACTATTTTGATTTGTGTATATGCAATTTTAGCTGAGTAAGGATGCTATTAATCAGAAAGTCATCTATGTTGTTGTACATAACTTCCCTTGCTTTTTGCTTAGTAATAGTACAGTGTCCTTAAAAGTACCTTTGTGTACCATTTATATACCATGCTAGGTGAATATGGTAATTGAGTAACATGGTATTGAAGTACCATTGTATTTCCATCTAATGCTATTTTATTTTACCTTTTTTTGGACATATGGTACCAGTACTTTTAAAATAACTTGGTGAATGAGTATCGTAATCATTCATTAAAGGGATAGTTCACTTTGAAATTAAAATTTGGTATCTATCAGCTTACCCCAAGGGCATCCAAGATGTAGGTGTCTTTTTTTCTTCAGTAGATCCAATTTTGATGTTTTTAGGTCAAACCGTTCTAGTCTGTCAGTCATATAATGGCAGGTATAGGTCACTGTCTCTATAAGAGGGAAAAAGAACATGCACAGAGAAATCCAAATTAAACAATTCCCCATCGTAACTACACATTGATGGCCTAAGACACGAAACGAGCGGTTTGTGTGAGAAAACGAACAGTATTTATATCGTTTTTTACCTCTTGTACACAACCATGTCCAAGTGATCTGAGTGCACACACGCATCCGGTGTGTGACGTGTGTGTGCGCGCGCTCTGGCTCACGCTGCATTCACACGGGGCGTCGGCGTCAACGCTTGACGGAGGGCGTGTCTGAAGCGTGGTGCTGACGCAACTTTTCAAGCGCCAACGGAGGCGTCAGCCAATCAGATCGCCTCATGCAAATACCCAATCCCGTTCATGCAACACCAGAGAAGTATGTGATTGGTTGTTGTAACTATGACGGCGCGTCAGCACCACGCTTCAGACACGCCCTCCGTCAAGCGTTGACGCCGACGCCCCGTGTGAATGCAGCGTGAGCCAGAGCGCGCGCACACACACGTCACACACCGGATGTGTGTGTGCACTCAGATCACTTGGACATGGTTGTGTACAAGAGGTAAAAAACTATATAAATACTGTTCGTTTTCTCACACAAACCGCTCGTTTCGTGTCTTAGGCCATCAATGTGTAGTTACGATGGGGAATTGTTTAATTTGGATTTCTCTGTGCATGTTCTTTTTCCCTCTTATAGAGACAGTGACCTATACCTGCCATTATATGACTGACAGACTAGAACGGTTTGACCTAAAAACATCAAAATTGGATCTACTGAAGAAAAAAAGACACCTACATCTTGGATGCCCTTGGGGTAAGCTGATAGATACCAAATTTTAATTTCAAAGTGAACTATCCCTTTAATGTAAGAACTGCACTATATTGGAAAAAACTGGCATTGCAATATTTTGTTTGTCTGCGATATGAAAACGTACAGGAATTTTCACCAGATGACTTGAATATCTTTATTTGAAAATAATGAATCATTCTAGAGTAAGTGATTACTTGTGCTACCAACATTTTCAGTAGCACTGACACAACATAAATGGATAAAATAGAATAAAAAGTTATGGTTGTCATTGTTTTGACCCATTTTGATACCACAGCAAAAACGGCTAACTAATATAAAGTTCAGACATTACTAAAGATAAATGAACAATCAGTAATAAAATAACAAATAAACGTTACAAGCAATAGCACAAAAAAATGCAATACAGCAAATATACAAATGAAATAAAGCGATGAATTATTATTATTTCAATTTTTCAGGTAGATCTAACAGTAGTATTGAGGAATTGAATAATCAGACACTGCATAGTTCTTACTGTACAAATTAAATGTAGAATAATCCTTTTAAAAACTATAAGTTATTCAGTCAAGAGCAGTAAGTGATTTTCTCTGTCTTTTGCTGTTTTGCTAACATTAATGACAGACAATTACAAGTCACAAGCCCTAATGCACAGATCGAATGTGTTGTTAGACTAGAAGCTGCTTGCCAAGATGGGTATTTTGACACAATTTGTGTTTATTTGTCCATTCAAGCACAAGAAGACACAAAAGAGAACTGTTCAATGATACTAGCATAGACTATTTTTCTAAATGAAGAGTATTACTTGTTACCTCTTTAATTCAGCATTCTAGACTATTTATAGAGTAACTTTTCACTCTTGTTTTTTTCCCACTAGGCTCTTCTGCCTCTGGCTAATGTCTCCATGATTGACTACACATTAGAGTTTCTGACATCTACTGGAGTGCAAGAGACGTTTGTCTTCTGCTGCTGGATGTCCAGCAGAATAAAGGAACACTTACAGTGAGACGCTGTGATGTTATTAATGATGCTGTTGAATGACTGTGACTCTGATGACTCAGTGTTTGTCGTCTTATTTCACAGAAAGTCGAAATGGTGTCGCCCCACGTCTCCAAATGTGGTGCACATCATCACCTCTGATCTGTACCGCTCTCTCGGGGATGTGTTGAGGGACGTGGACGCCAAAGCTCTAGTCCGCTCGGACTTTCTGCTGGTGTATGGGGACGTGGTGTCCAACATTGATGTTTCTCAGGCTTTACAGGAACACAAGTGAGTGTCGTTCCCCCACAGACCCTGTCTATAACCGTTCCATTGTTTAGAATTCATATATCATTAATGCAATTTTTACTTTCCTGATAGACAGCGGCGCAAAATGGACAAGAATATCTCAGTGATGACCATGATCTTCAAAGAGTCGCCGCCTGGTCACAAGACTCGCTGTGAAGACGATGACATCATAGTAGCTATGGACAGCAAGAGCAAGCGTATTCTTCATTACCAGAGAGCACAGGCCTTAAAGAAACTTCACTTCCCTATGGTGAGATATTTAACTAATATTTAAGGGTGCTCTGATCAATCGGGTACCGATCGCTATCGGTGATCTTTCAATTTCATAATCCAATCTCATACTGATGATGCAAAAAGTGTCATCAGATGTGACCCTGGAGCACAAAACCAGTCATAAGTAGCACAGGTATATTTGTAGCAATAGCCAACAATACATTGTATGGGTCAAAATTATCGCTTTTTCTTTTATGCCAAAAATCATTAGGATATTAAGTAAAGATCATGTTCCATGAAGATATTTAGTAAATTTCCTACTGTAAATATATTAAAACTTAGTTTTTGATTAGTAATATGCATTGCTAAGAACTTCATTTGGACAAATTTAAATGCAATTTTCTCAATATTTAGATTTTTTTGCACCCTCAGATTCTAGATTTTCAAATAGTATCTCAGCCAAATATTGTCCTATCATAACAAATCATACATCAATGGAAATATTATTTATTTAGCTTTCATATGATGTTTAAATCTCAATTTCGAAAAAAAAATTACCTTTACTGACTGGTTTTGTGGTCCAGGGTCACAAATGTACAGTAAAACATGTACAGTAAATGTAGTTAATTAATAAAAAATAAAAAAAATCTCAGTATGACATACATGGATGTTATAAGAAATTGCTGGATAAAACATACCAATAAAATGACAATTAAATATTGATAATTAACAAACCCTTGGGTTATAATGATCATCAATCCAGCATTAAGCAGTGTATGCTTTGCCCTCACAAGCCCATCTGTCTTAATCTGGATTATTTTAGTGTGTATACAGTAGTCAACATTTGAAGTGGATCAAAAAAGTTAATCAAAGTTGTCGTAAGTAGTGTTGTTTTTGGCGGCCTGTTTTAATTTTAGTTTTAGTCTAGTCTTTGTGTGAAGCTGTCATTTTAGTTTTTATTAGTTTTAGTCACGTTCATACTCTTTTTAGTCTAGTCAAGTTTTAGTCAACTAAAAGTCTGAGCATTTTAGTCTTATTTTAGTCAGAATTATCCATGACTATTTTCGTCTAGTTTTAGTCGACGAAAACTGATGACATTTAGTCTAGTTTTTGTCAATGAAAATTGTATTTTAGTCTCTTTTTAGTAATGCAATTCTATTTAACCCAGTCAATATAGTATAAGTACCTAGCAGTATAGACGAAACCAAAATGTTCTTTTAGCCAAACCCATTTCAAACAAGGTTATCTTATTATATTATTGTTACCTTATAGACTCAAGAATACATCCAAAGACTCTCTGATTTGAATTTACAACATTTATTTTACCAACCAAACATATTAGAAGTACACACACATAAATTTAAATAAATAAAAATAATAAATAAAATAAAATAGCATCACATGACAATGCCGGAAAAAAATATATACATTCAAGTTTAACAAAGAGAAACAAGGTGCTTGAATGCTCGAGCTACAATAACATACTAAAAAGTGCAAATAAAATGTGTGTCTGTTACTTGTATTGCTTGTAAACTGAAGTCAGATGAAGCCGGCCATCGGTCCCTTTCTCTGTGTCAGACTTAACTTTGTTTGTTGTCGCCTTCTAAGTAATGCCGCGAGTGGAGCTTGAGGAAGTGACGTCACCTGTGTCTGTGCAGACTGTTGCCAAGTCCGCGGTTTTCCCACGGAATTGGGCTACTTTAACACTGTTGCCGCGGGTTGTTTTTCATGTCCGCGGGTTGAAGCGACCCCAATAACGTGATATTTAGCTCCTGGAATGCTGGAATGGAATATTTAGACACTGGAACTTTACCGGGGAACCCCCTCGAAATGCGATTGGGCTAGTTTTGAGTAGCAATTGGGCAGGTTTTGTTGCGAAAACCTGGCAACCCTGACAGCCCCTGAAGTAACGTTAAGTCACATGAAACAGAAATACTGCAAAATAATAATAACACGACTAAACGAGACGAAATAACGTTATAACATTTCGTTTCGTCTCGTTTTGGTCAACGAAAATGAAGACATTTTAGCATAGTTTTTATTTTGTAAACCACATTTAGTCTCGTTTTTATTCGTTAACGATATTGCATTATACATTTAATTATCATCATCGTCACATGACCAGCATTTACGTTGCGTCTCGTCTCGTTTTCGTCACGTGATAAAGGTTCGTTGACGACGATATTTAGTCATAATTTTCGTTGACGAAAGCAACACTAGTCCTAAGACAAGAACGCGTTTTTGTTTTTAGGTTTTAGGATAACTTTGGTGAAAGGTTTTGATACACTTGCACACTACTATTCAAAAGTCTGTAATTTATACAGGTTTTTTTTTTATGTTTTTGAAAGAAGTCTCTTCTGTTCACCCAGGCTGTATTTATTTGATCAAAAAATAGTACAAATTGTAATATAGTAAAATAGTTTACTATTTAAAATAAATATTTTAAAATAATATTATTTTTCCTGTGATTAAAGCTGAATATTCAGCATCATTGTCACATGATCCTTCAGAAATCATTCTAATATGCTGATTTGGTTCTCAAGAAACATTTCTATTATTATCAATGTTGAAAACAGTTGATCAAAGCACACTTACTAACATTGTGGTTGAATCTCCTGAAGTTTCCTGTTTGTATAGAGAACTAGTAGCATTACTCCTCTTATACTTTTGATCTTGTAATACTCATTTTTAATGATGATTATTAATGATCAATGAAGTTTATTAATCAAATTAAGGTTATTGCAGTCATGAAAATCAGACAGCACAACAAATAAGACCATAATGTTTAAAAAATGTCCAGACAGCTCAACAAAACAAATAGAAATCATTGCATTTAGTGTTAATAATTGTTCCTTTTTTCCCCACAGAATATTTTTCATAGTGGAAGTGATGAGTTTGAAATTAGGTTTGATCTTTTGGATTGTCATATTAGCATCTGTTCTCCACAGGTGAGTGTTTGTTTGTTTTACAGTCGTGCACGTTTGTATAAATTATAAACATGTTGCTCAATAAAAGTGAATGTTGTTTAACGTAGGTTGCTGAGCTTTTCACAGACAACTTTGACTACCAGACAAAAAATGACTTCGTCCGTGGGCTTCTAGTCAATGAAGAGGTATGAAACACAGAATCAAGTCACTTGCTTATTTATGAATTCGTATATTATCTGACAAAGAGTTTCTTCCACTAGATCCTGGGAAACCAGATCCATATGCATGTCACTAAAGACGGATATGGTGCTCGTGTGTCGAACCTCCTCATGTATGACACCATCTCCTCTGACATGATCCGCCGCTGGATCTATCCGATCACACCCGAGGCCAACTTTGCAGCCCAGGAAGGCCAGAGCTGTACTCACTCTCGACATAATGTGTACCGCGAGCCAGGGGTCAGTCTGGGTCACGGCAGCCAGATGGAGGAAAATGTGCTTATTGGCCGAAATACAACGATCGGAGCAAACTGCACCATATCAAATACTGTGATTGGTGCAAACTGTGTCATCGGTACGGACTTTATATTAAATTATTTAGTTTTGGTTCATGATATTGTAGTGCTGGGCAATTAAACAAAATTCTGTTAAAGGGATGGCACGAAATTAAAATTTGGTATCTACAACAAGGGATCGGAGCAAATTTTTAGGTGCAGTCTGTCAGTCATATATCAACTGTCTCTATAAGAGGGAAAAAGAACTGCACAGAGAAATCCAAATTAAACAATTCCCCATGTAACTACACATTGGTGACACAAACGGTTTGTGTCAGTATTTATATAGTTTTTTATCGGTCCAAGTGGTCTGAGTGCGCACACGATCCTTTATGTGTGTGCGCGCGCTCTGGCTTAGTTGCGCAAGCGCCGGAAGTGATCTCTCGTTTAGTTTCGCACTCAGATCACTTGGACATGGTTGTGTACAAGAGGTAAAAAACTATATAAATACTGTTGTTTTCTCACACAAACCGCTCGTTTCGTGTCTTAGGCCATCAATGTGTAGTTACGATGGGGAATTGTTTAATTTGATTTCTCTGTGCATGTTCTTTTTCCCTCTTATAGAGACAGTACCTATACCTGCCATTAATGATGACAGACTAGAACGGTTTGACCTAAAAATTCAAAATTGGATGAAGAAAAAAAGCACCTACATCTTGGATGCCCTTGGGGTAAGCTGATAGATACCAAATTTGAATTTCAAAGTGAACTATCCCTTTAAGATAGCATAAATGTTTTATTTTTTTTACTCAATATGGATTAATCTAACAGCCAATCACACAGCAGAAATAAGCACAACAGCAGCCAGTCAGTGCATGTCACTAATAAGTGCATGTTCTGTGTCTGTGTGAATGAGTTTGTGTAGTAGATGTAACTACAGCACTCAAATACATGTGGCGCTCAGTGTTTTCAGTGTCTGTGTCTCAATATATGAGATATGAACACATGTACTTCATCTCCAGAGCTGCTCTGAGAGTCACTTCAGCAGCTTTAAAAGGTTTCATTTGAGAAAAAAACATCAAATACACACTGAAGCTTGAAGATCAACTCACCAAAATACATTTTTGGTTTAACTTGAAGAAATTATGACTGAAATATATTGTACTATTGCATACTAAATTTACTTCTCAAAGTAACAATAATATTATTTTTATTTTTTAAGGAATATTGTACAAAGATATTTTTTCATCCATGTTTTAATGTATACGGTTCTGCCGTGCAGCATCTTATTGGATGTACTATTAATTAATTTCATTAGACATGATTTTTGATGATAAATTTGATTTGTATTAAATTAAAAAACAGAATCCAGAAAAAAATAAAATGGAAAACAGAATTAAATAAATTGGATTTTATGGGGTCCTAAATTAAAAGGTAGCTACTCTGTGGAGTTTATTTGTGAACAAACATTTTTTTTTTTTATATTGTGTTTACATCCATTCTCAAGGTCTAACAAACATGGAAAGCATGTCCTTCTCCATTATGGTAAATTAATGTCAGGATTATCAATATTGTTAAAATATAGGGGATAAAATATGATAATGTTTTTAGCCATTTTGCCCAGCCCTACTCTCGTATAGTTGTGCTATCCATGTGTAATCACAATCCATGCCTTCTAAAACTCAGTTCAGTTATCATTCTTTATATGTTGGCATTTTAAAAAATACCGTGTGACAGTGTGAAAATCTATTTGTTTGACATCCTGCTAACTGCTGTTTTGTCTATTTAGGAGACAATGTGACTCTGGATAGAGCTTACATATGGAACAGAGTCCACATAGACAACGATGTGAAGGTCAAGCAGTCGGTTATCTGTGATAATGTGGAGGTGAAACACGGAGTCGTTTTGAATGAGCAGTGTGTGCTCGCCTACAACGTAAGACACCACAACACAGCCTCAAATTACAAACAAGAACAGTTGTTATTTGAAATCAAAGTAGCTTGATGCTTCAGATAAAGATCACATCAATTACAAGTGACTGTTTAAAATGTATTTCAATCATTCTTCTAAGAGATTTGTTCAAAAACACTGATTCATCCAGTAATGAAGCAGGTGAAGTCAGTGAGTGAGTCATTGAATCATTCATTCAAGAGATTTGTTCAAAAACACTGATTCATCCAGTAATGAAGCAGGTGAAGTCAATGAGTGAGTCATTGAATCATTCATTCAAGAGATTTGTTCAAAAACACTGATTCATCCAGTAATGAAGCAGGTGAAGTCAGTGAGTGAGTCATTGAATCATTCATTCAAGAGATTCGTTCAAAAACACTGATTCATCCAGTAATGAAGCAGGTGAAGTCAGTGAGTGAGTCATTGAATCATTCATTCAAGAGATTTGTTCAAAAACACTGATTCATCCAGTAATGAAGCAGGTGAAGTCAGTGAGTGAGTCATTGAATCATTCATTCAAGAGATTTGTTCAAAAACACTGATTCATCCAGTAATGAAGCAGGTGAAGTCAGTGAGTGAGTCATTGAATCATTCATTCAAGAGATTTGTTCAAAAACACTGATTCATCCAGTAATGAAGCAGGTGAAGTCAGTGAGTGAGTCATTGAATCATTCATTCAAGAGATTTGTTCAAAAACACTGATTCATCCAGTAATGAAGCAGGTGAAGTCAGTGAGTGAGTCATTGAATCATTCTTCTAAGAGATTTGTTCAAAAACACTGATTCATCCAGTAATGAAGCAGGTGAAGTCAGTGAGTGAGTCGTTGAATCATTCATTCAAGCGATTTGTTCAAAAACACTGATTCATCCAGTAATGAAGCAGGTGAAGTCAGTGAGTCATTGAATCATTCATCCAAGAGATTTGTTCAAAAACACTGATTCATCCAGTAATGAAGCAGGTGAAGTCAGTGAGTGAGTCATTGAATCATTCATTCAAGAGATTTGTTCAAAAACACTGATTCATCCAGTAATGAAGCAGGTGAAGTCAGTGAGTGAGTCATTGAATCATTCATTCAAGAGATTTGTTCAAAAACACTGATTCATCCAGTAATGAAGCAGGTGAAGTCAGTGAGTGAGTCATTGAATCATTCATTCAAGAGATTTGTTCAAAAACACTGATTCATCCAGTAATGAAGCAGGTGAAGTCAGTGAGTGAGTCATTGAATCATTCATTCAAGAGATTTGTTCAAAAACACTGATTCATCCAGTAATGAAGCAGGTGAAGTCAGTGAGTGAGTCATTGAATCATTCATTCAAGAGATTTGTTCAAAAACACTGATTCATCCAGTAATGAAGCAGGTGAAGTCAGTGAGTGAGTCATTGAATCATTCATTCAAGAGATTTGTTCAAAAACACTGATTCATCCAGTAATGAAGCAGGTGAAGTCAGTGAGTGAGTCATTGAATCATTCATTCAAGAGATTTGTTCAAAAACACTGATTCATCCAGTAATGAAGCAAGTGAAGTCTTTGAGGCATTCATTGAATCCTTCACTCAAACCAATTTTATAAAAAGCAATTATCATTTTCTCAGAACCTCTAGTAAATTACATGTTACTTTGTTTTGTTGTCTATTCAGAATAAAAAAAAATATGATTCTATTTTTTTTTTTATAATATATGAACTAAATATACAATATATTTTAAAATTCAAATATATTAAATAGTGCTTGTCAATGATTAATCGCATCCAAAATAAAAGTTTTTGTTTATATAATATGTGTGAGTACTGTGTATATTTATTATGTATATATAAAGACACACACATACATTATATATTTTGAAAATATTAACATGTATATATTTATATTATATATAAATACATTTAATATATAAAAATATTTTTTTTCTTAAATATATACATGCATGTGTGTGTATTTATGTGTACATAATAAATATACACAGTACACACACACGTATATTATGTACACAAAAACTTTTATTTTGGATGTGATTAATCACGATTAATCGTTGCCCAGCACTAATAATAAATATAGGAAAGCTAAATAAACTTAAGTGTCCAAAAATTGTTGATGATCAAAATAGAGGCTTAAAGAGACCCAAGTTTATTTTACATTAAATATTCTTCACTGTGTCCAAATCACTCGCTAGTTTCCTTGTTTTCTAAAGAAGTGTTGCTATGCAGGTTGTGGTGGGTCCAGATATTACTCTTCAGGAAGGCACCGTTCTGTCCATGCACCATCCAGATGAAGAGGATGAGGAAGATGAGGATGAGTTCTTGAGCGATGACGATGTTGGCTACAGTAAAGACAAAACCAAACAGAAAGGTTCATGCTCATCTTATTGTCTTCTGTGGACATCATAAAGTACACGTTCTGTACAATGCTCTGAATGTGATTGTGCCGTTCACACTGACATCGATTTAAATGCTGATGCTCACTGACTTGATCTTAATTTCTGATGGGATTATATTTGAAAACACTTTATTTAAATGTGTCCTTGTCACACGATACATGTATTTAATAAAGTAGTAGCAGTAAGGTATGAATGATCACAAGCAAGTAATACTAAATCTATAGTAAGTACATGTAAATTAATATTACTCAGTATGTACTTGTGTAACAAGGATGCATTAAAATAAATTGTGGTCTTGATAGAAAAAAGATAACGATGAACATTATTTCCTCTAAAAACTGAACATGGATGTCATTCACATGCATGGGCAAAGTGTGATCTTAGTTTTTTTGTTTGTTTGTCAGTGTTTAACCCAGCAGAGGTCGGTTCAGAGGGTAAAGGATACAGATGGAAGACCAGCAGTCTTGATGACACCGAGGAAGATGAGCTTGCTGAATGCATTTGGGGTGAGATGTCTTCGAATCAAGTTACACTCCAAATATTGTCCTCATTTATTCACCCTTGTTCCAAACTTGGAGCACTTTTTTCTTCACAAAGGATTTTAAAGAATTGCTATACTGGTCTGGTCTATAAATTTGTTCACAACTCGCGACCAATTGACTTAAACTGACTCTATACTATAAATGCAGTTAACATAGCGACTTAAAGTTCAGTCAGTTCCTTACACAAAGCTATTTAATGACTTCAGAAGTCTCAAACGACTTAATGAATTTAACCCTCCTGTTGTATTCGGGCCAGTTTTGACACAGAATGCTGCATAAAAATGTAAAAAAAAAAACAAATCCATGGTTTTAAGTACGGGAAAACACTTTGCATAAGAATTAAGACTATCAAAAAATACACATCATTAGTTTATTTATTTAGATTTTTTAAAATACGTTTTTAGGAGATATAACCATTTAAATTGTTACACCTTTTGCATTCAGGTCAGTTTTGACCTGGAAGTGAACTGTGGCTTTACATGTGAAATTATGCAGATTTTGTTGTTTTTTTTACATCTATCAGTTAGATTTGTCTCATTTTACTTATGTAAAAAACATTTATACATAAACAATTGTATGATTTAATTTCTTGTAAATTTGACTGTGTATGCACAAATATGCTATAAACAGACGAAAGATGTAATATGTAACAAATAAAGCATATGTAATGAACTACAGCCCAAAGGGGTGCAGAGCAAAATTTCAGAGACCAAATAATTTACATTTGAAAAAAGAGAAGTAGTCCACGTTTCATTCTGCTTGCACCTATTGATGAAACATTGATGTTCAGGCTGAAAGTGATGTATTCATTTTACTTGCATAAACTGTTTTGTTTAATCTTTTGTTTTGATGTTTTGTTAGAAAAAGAATATGACGTATTCACAAATGTGGACTGTTTTTGAGCAGCATGATTTGTAAGTTCAGAGAAATTTAATTAAATTCCCTTACAGTTAATACAGATAATTATCAGTTTATATCTTCTTAGAAATTTCATAAGTCATTGAAATAAAGTGTCTCATGAATACTGAAAAACAAAATCTCAGTAATTAGCTGGTGAAGAAGTGGATTTACATAAGTTAATGAAAGTTATCATGAGTAATGTTCGAGGCGGATGTCATAAATGTCAGTAGTCCGGGAAGATTTTAAAATGAGCGGTTCATTCATAAATTAGTACAAACTTACCTTCACGCTGTGGAAGTACAAAAGGACAACGAGCGCAGCGCTGAAAAGGGGCGGGGCTACATTAGGTCTATAAGCTCAAGTTTCACCGGATCAAAACTGACCAGGGAAGGGAAAGATGTATACAGGTTTTTTTAATGAGATGAAGTTAAATAAACAGGCATTGATGATGATGATATCATGTTTCCAGGCCTAGCGTTGAATCCCGACACAGAGAGTGACAGTGAAAGTGAGGTCAGCGAGGGATCACATGACCTGGGAAGCCACCCTGCATCACCTGAACTGGATGATGTCAAAGGTTACATAAATATTTATCAGAGCTCTATTCATCCTTTCTAATATCACTCAGATCTCCCAGTGTCATACTAACTGTTCTTTCCCCTCAGTGTTTCAGAATGAGGTTCATGGTACGTTACAGAGAGGGCTGGATGAGAACATAAGCTTTGACAATCTGGTTCTTGAGATCAACTCGCTCAAGTAAGTTAGAATTACATACACAGTTCCAGTTCTGTCATGACAACTCTCGGAGGGTTTAGCATGGTTAACGTACATGGCAGTGTTTATGTGATTGGTCTTGGCGGAATAGATCTGCTACACTGCTGCTGCCAATACATCCACAACATACTGCTGTGAGCATGTAGGAAATACTGCTGCTGCACATATAACATATATGAAATAACCTCCATATATAACATACATGAAATCACCCCTTAGCACAATGGTCTCAAACTCAATTCCTGGAGGGCCACAGCTCTGCAGAGTTTAGCTCCAACCAGCTCCAAATCACAGCTGCTTGGAAGTTTCTAGTGATCCTGAAGACCTTGATTAGCTGGATCAGGTGTGTTTGATTAGGGTTGGAGCTAAACTCTGCAGAGCTGTGGCCCTCCAGGAATTGAGTTTGAGACCACTGCCTTAGCAGATCTATACAGGTGGAGCTGGGGAAGGTGGAGGGTTTCTGAATCGAGCTGCAACTGCTACAGCAAGCACTTGCCGAGTATTTGAATGTTGAGCAGCAAGCTCATTGGCTGCTGATACGAAAAGAAACCAATCAGCTGCAGCATGTGTTGTCATTATGTCAGATTGATTTAGAGCCTATCGGACTGCACCATCTAGAGTTTCATGACAGAACTTTGGATTTATTTACACATTCCAGTTAATAGAATGGTTCACCTGACAATTAAGAGATTATTTGCCTCTTGTTGCAAATCCATATGCTGCTTTTTCTCTGACACATAACGAGATGCTTTGCAAAATGTTCACAGAGCTCTTTTCCGACAACAGTTCATAGTGACCTCAGCTGTCAAGCTACAGAAAAAAACATACATGTGAAAAAAAAGTATCATACATGTGACCCATGCTAATTTTGAGCTACAGGCAAAAAAAAGTGAAAAATGTCGAGAATTTGAGGTTTTATTTCATTAAGCCCTCGTCTAGTGATCCCAATGCTACAAATAGAAATTAAACATCTAAAATGATCTTTATTTGTGCGTTTTCTGAGGGGAGTACCTTTTCTCCGCTTGCTTCTCGCGCTGACTGTCATCTGAAGCGCTCGCATAAAACATGCTTCCACCAGTGTGTGATCCTGATAAATGTGCACATATACACAGAATTACAGTATTTAAGTATTCACGCAGACATATTCTGTTATGTCTTAAGTGAACGTTTGGGGCACTGTTGGGGAAAAACATCTGGTGTGTAACATTATATTAGATCTGTGCATTACAGTAGGTCTTAATATACATACAGGCCGTCTGTCTCAATGTTAATCAAACAATAAAAGAAAAGAGGGAATCACTCGTTCTTGATTGAACTGCTTTTGTAGTTTTAATAATCAATTTATTTGTAATGAACACACTAAAGGGATTTTTACATTTGATTATTTGTTTTTCTTGAATGCTTATGTTTAGATGTAAAATGGAAATTGATTGATCCAAGATGGCGGCGCGTTCAGACGCAGTGGCTGCTCCAGGTCCCAAAGACGGTGCTTTTATGTCTTTTAATGTTGTCTGTTCGTCTCCAAATAGTGTAAATTTACCGCTAACTCATAAGGAAATCACTCCAAAACACATATATGATCGCCGAAGCCTTCTGGATATCGGCAATGCGTACAAACAACAACTCGCGCCGGCGGCTATTGAGAAGCTACGAGGCCTTTGTTTACTGCTGGAGCCGGACCTCGAGACCGTGGCCTCGCCTACTGACGCTACACGCACAAGGCAGCGTCGCAAGCGGTGTGAGAGAGGACGGAAGTGCGGTAAGCGCGGAGGTATACGAGCGAGGCTAAGAGCTAATCCCACAAGACCGGCTCTTCCAACACTCATGCTCTCAAACGTTCGCTCTCTGGAAAACAAACTGGACTTAATACAACTCAGTCGGTCTACACAGCATGAGGCAAGGGATTGTTGTGTGTTTGTTTTCACTGAAACATGGCTAAATGACAACATCCCGGACTCCGCCATTCAGTTGAACAGGCTAACATGCTGCCGATCGGACAGAGACACAACACTTTCTGGTAAGAGCCGCGGTGATGGCTTGTGTGTTTATATCAACAAAGAATGGTGTAACAATACTGCGGTATTATCAAAACACTGCTCATCACTGGTGGAGTTTATGTTTGTGAAGTGTCGACCGTTCTATATGCCGCGGGAGTTCACGGCCATTGTTATTGTCGCGGTTTACATTCCACCGTGTGCAAACGCCAAGGACGCGCTTTGTGAACTGTATTGCGCCATCAGTGAACAACAAACAAATAACCCCGACGGCTTTTTCATCATAGCCGGTGACTTCAACCACGCAAATTTAAAGACAGTTTTGCCAAAGTTCTACCAACATGTTAACTTTGCAACAAGAGGAAATAATATGCTGGACTTTGTTTACACAACCGTAAAGAACGCTTACAAAGCTGTACCCCGCCCCCACCTCGGGTACTCTGACCACATCTCTGTTATGCTAATCCCAGCATATAGACCACTTCTGAAACTCGCCAAACCGGTTCAAAAACTCATCACAATCTGGCCAGAAAATGCTACTTCAACACTACAGGACTGCTTTCAGTGCACAGACTGGAACATGTTTAAAGAGGCAACCACCTACAACAACCACACAGACCTGCAGGAGTACACTGAAACTGTGACTGCTTACATCAAAAAGTGCATGGATGATGTGACAGCCACTAAGACCATCACCACACGTGCAAACCAAAAGCCGTGGATGACAGCAGAGGTTCGTGGGCTGCTAAAAACCAGAGATGAAGCATTCAGATCAGGAGACAAAGCAGCCCTCAATACAGCAAGAGCCAATCTGTCCCGTGGCATCAAAAATGCAAAACGGTCACATGCTCAAAAAATCAATAATCACTTCACGGACAGCAGAGACACACGGAGCCTGTGGCAAGCCATTCAGACCATCACTGACTACAAGCCCCCGCCACAGGCCTGTGATGATGACCCATCCCTCCCCGATACACTCAACCACTTTTATTCACGGTTTGAAATGCAGAACGACACACCTGCACAAAAACTGCCCACACCTCCCAACGACCAGGCGCTCTGTCTGTCTGCAGCCGACGTAAGGAAGACCCTATCCAGGATTAACCCACGAAAGGCTGCGGGTCCTGACAACATACCTGGCCGTGTACTGAAAGACTGTGCTGCACAGCTGACGGATGTCCTAACAGATATCTTCAACACCTCGCTGAGCCAGGCAGTCATCCCCACATGTCTAAAATCCACAACAATCATACCGGTACCAAAGAAATCACCTGTGTCCTGTTTAAACGACTACCGTCCCATAGCACTGACCCCAATCATGATTTGTTTTTCTTGAAGTGCTTTGAGAGGTTAGTCATGCAAAAAATCAAAAACAGCCTCCCCAACACACTCGATCCGCTCCAGTTTGCATACCGTCCAAACCGTTCTACGGAGGACGCAATTTCCTCTACCCTCCACCTGGCTCTTACCCACCTAGAAAACAAAGACTCCTATGTTAGAATGCTGTTCATTGACTTCAGCTCGGCATTCAACACAATAATCCCACAACAGCTCATAAACAAACTAAACCTGCTGGGCCTTAACAATTCCCTCTGTAATTGGATCCTGGACTTTTTAACCGGAAGACCTCAGTCAGTCCGTGTCGGCCACAACACCTCGAGCACTACCACACTAAGCACAGGTGCCCCACAAGGCTGTGTGCTCAGCCCGCTGCTCTTCACGCTGCTGACCCATGACTGCACTGCCAAGTTCAGCTCCAACCACATCATCAAGTTTGCTGATGACACAACAGTGGTAGGTCTCATCAGCAACAACGATGAAACGCACTACAGAGAGGAAATGGCACAGCTGGCTGAATGGTGTGGCGCCAACAATCTGTCCCTAAATGTGGAGAAGACAAAGGAGGTTGTGATGGACTTCAGGAGGAGGAACTCCACTGACCCACCACTCCACTGACCCACCCCCCCACTGACCATCGACAGCTCGACTGTGGAGAGAGTCAGCAGCACTAAATTCCTGGGGGTGCACATCACGGAGGATCTCACCTGGACCACCAACACCATGTCACTCTCCAAGAAGGCACAACAGCGCCTACACTTTCTCCGCCGGCTGAAAAGAGCAAGTCTCCCACCACCCATCCTCACCACATTCTACAGGGGCACCATTGAGAGTGTGCTGACCAGCTGCATCACTGTCTGGTACGGGAACTGCAGTGCTGCTGACCGCAAGACCCTCCAGCGGACAGTGAAGACGGCTGCAACGCTTTTCAGATCATCGGTGCCCCTCTCCCATCCACTTTCCTGGACATGTTTGTTTTTTCCTTGCACTATGCTCCAGCAAAACCAACAGCATCGCGTTTTAAAGACCCCACCAGTTTCACCCAATCTCCCACAGTCTCTTCCAGCTCCTACCATCAGGAAGACGGTACCGGAGCATCAGAGCCCGCTCCGCCAGACTGCTCAACAGCTTTATTTCAATTCCCCCAGGCTGTGAGAGCCCTGAACTCAGATCACCCCACCCCCTTCTGAAACCCCATGCAACCCCCTACCTCCTGAAACATGGACTCCAAACACCCCCCCCCCCCAACCTTACCTCATTAAAGAAAATACTGTGTACAAACTTTTTTTGTGCAATTCAAGTGTGCTACACACAGGTGAGTGGGCCCGTACAAACCACCTGTAGTAACACACTCTCCTCTATGCACTAGACACTTTTCTTACATTGCTATATGTACACAATCCCACAAAAGACTCAGAAATATATGTATGTTTACATGCTCATGCACCACTACAAATCATCTTATACTGTTCCCCAGCCAGCTGCTTGACTCACAATGTTTCTCTCTGCACATGTACAGAAAATAAAAATAATATTTATGTGAAGCATTCGCATAGTTTGTATAGTTTGTATTTTTTATCTTTATCTTAGTTGTATAGGGTAAACATTTATATATAGTAAACTTAGTCAAATCTGTCAGTAGGTTAGTCTGTGTATAGGTTTATAGTGTTTTACTTCATTGTTGTATGTCTGTATTTATGTAGCACCGTGGTCCTGTAAGAGAGGGGAGGGGGGGCAAGGACGGGAGGCACGACATTTCTTTCCACTGCATGTCCCCACATGTAGCGGAATGACAATAAAGCTTAACTTGACTTGAAAAGTCAATGCATTGTTTCTTTCTTATATTTGTTCTACTGCTTTTTCATATGTTCTTATTTATAAAAACAAAGATGGGGGCCGGGGCTCTGGCTCTTCTTATTTGGAGGAAAAGATGCTGTTGTGTTTCTTGGCTGGTGATTTTGCTTGGTGGAAGGTCCCTTCATGTGTACACCCAAACTTGTGCTGCTTTCTCCACGGTCATTGATGGTCAGAATTGAGTTTGCTGACTCTGAAGTCAACGATCTCCTTCGTCTTCTCCAACAGAGGGTGTAGCTGCACCACCCGGCCAGGCGGCTCACCTCGCTCCTTAGTTTCGTCCTATTCTGTTGCTGATGAGAACAAAGTTGTGTCATCCGCATAATTTTGAAGCGGTTGGAGTTTTTTACGGTGTGCATGGAGAATGTGACATTAAAATAGGGGGCTCATTTTGGAAAATTTGGGGGGCTGTGTTCATTGTGATGGTGCTCATGTTTTGCCAGCACTGCCAGGTCTCCCGGTCAAATGCTGTCCATATGAATGTGAACTACATTCCAGTTTTTCAGATGCCATATGATGAACAGACCAAACATTGCATGTATATTGATGAAGCTATGAACAAATCTGACATACGTGCTTTTGCTTTGTGTGAGGGCTGGGTGGAGGGCGTGGCGTGCTCGGAGAGATTTGATTCTGAACATTAAGAGCCGAGCTCCTGAGATGCCGTTGGGCGGAGCTAAAGAGTTTGAAGCAAAGACTTTTAAGTAAATGGAGGCTTTTTTCTATCTGTTCCTCACACAAAAATGTTTATGGCTACACAAGTCATACTACTTGTATGATAAGGTAAATGTCATTGTCTCTTCTCAGGTACGCCTACAACATTTCTCTGAAGGAGGTTATTGCTGCAGAAAACAAACTATATCCACTGATTCGACGGTGGGTTGTGGGAAGCTGGAGTTATCTTTTTCACAACCAAAAACCCTTCTTTAGAGACATTCTTCCCGAGCAGGCCCGTGCTCAGCCTGCCGATAAGCATGGGCCGCTCAGTATCGCTCATCATACCTGCGATGCCTGTGAGTGTGACGCGTTGCTTCCCGGAGATGCCCATGTACAGCTCCACCGTCGTTTATTCAAGAACAAATCGAAAAAAACTCCCAACGCTTTACGAATCGGAAGGATTGGCACAGAAATACCGTTTATCAGACCAATAACTTTTAGAAGCATGTTTGTCCATTTAGCATGAGAATCTACATCTTTAACAGTGTAAACAACTCTGAAGATGAAACAGCATGTACCCCCCCTTTAAGTGAATCTCTTAAAGGGATAGTTCACCCAAAAATGTAATTCTGTCATCGTTCACTTACCCATGCGAGCGTTGTTCCTTTCTTTCTTCTGTTGAACATAAAATAAGATATTTTGAAGAATGTTAGTATCCAAACAGTTGCTGGTCCCGATTGACTTCTACAGGTTTCATTTTCCCTACCATGGAAGTCAATTGGGACCAGCGTTTGGTTACCAACATTTTTCAGAATATCTTCTTTTGTGCTCAACAGAAGAAACAAACTAATACAGGTTTGGAACAACTTGAGGGTGAATAAATGATGACTATTTTCTTTTGGGGTGAACTATCCCTTTAACGCTTGAAGAATAAAAAAGTGCCATTCTTGTGCAAAAGTCTTCTGATAATCATTTAAGCTATTATCGTTGGCTCTTGATATTGCAATAATATAATAATAGTGTGATTATTGTAATAATATATAACAATATATTTTTGTGTCTGGGGAAAAGGCGTATCACAAAAGTTGAGAATTGGTTCTGAAATAGTTCATTGTTTTTACATGACATAATCAAGACTTCACATTGCTTACCTTAGCAGTATGAAAAACAAAACTGATACGCTGGGAATACATTATATACAGAAAGTGAGCAAAGAACATTCCACATCACTGAAGCGGTCAACGACTTCAGATCAGCACGAGTTCTGCACTCTCACAAACATGTCCATTATAACCAATGAAGCTGTCTGCACTGCTGAATGAATCTCTTGCTTGCATCATATCTGCACTTTGTTGATTATGAATTTGCGAGAGTGTAGAATCTCAGTTTTTAACAGATTTCTTCTACAGTGGTGACTGGGTGCCCATTGCATTCATACGTGCAACAGAAGCATGTATGATTGGTTGTGATGCTCAGTGCTGTGTACAAATAAATCTTTAATGCAATGTGAGCAGATCTAAATGTAATGGCACCATCATTTTCATTATTCACTTTAATTGTGACCATCATATTCAATTTAGTTTCGTTGTACAGAGGCATTTTTGCCACTTTATCTTGAATTTGGGGGCATCTCTGCCCTAAGCCTGATCTGCAATGTTTTCAATCAATGAACTTTAATTTCTGGATATGTATAATTCAGATGCTTCACCACCTGTGCATTTATTTTTCAGTATTTGAACTGTTTTTGGATTCTGAACTGCCTTCATATTTGAGATTCCTTCCACCTTATTTTTCTATGAGGAAGTAAGCTGTTTTCTGTGAATGTGCGAGTGAACTGGAAAACTGTTTGCACTACAAACCAGTGTGTTCATAATTAGAGTAATACATTAAAATAATATGGTAAGACACACCAGTTTGCAATAAATAGTTGGATGCGGATGACACCGGAAGCCAGACACATAAAATTTACAAATGGCTTCACCCACTCTTATGGGAAAAATAATAATAATAACTGATTCTGATATTTGAAGCTGCTTTGACGGTCTGTGTTGTATAAAAGCGCTATAGAAATAAAGCGACTTGACTATTTGACTATAGCAGAAGATACTGACAACAGTCTCTGTATTTTTCCTCACAGCTGTTGAAGAAGTGGGCGCCAGTCTTTAAGAACTATGTGAAGAGACCTCAAGACCAAATGGACTGTCTTGCTTCCATGGAGGAGGTTTTCCTTGAACGTGAAACTCATTGGGCAGCTTTGGTCAAAGTGAGCCGTCTCTTTTTCTGCAGTGATCCATAAACACACGTTCCCTTGCTGATTGTATGATGTGTGTCCACTTCAGGTGCTGATGAATATGTACCAGCTGGAGATCTTGGAGGAGGATAGCATCATGAGCTGGTTCAAACAGAGCTCCACCACAGACAAGAGCCTACAGCTCCGCAGGAATCAAGGGGTGCGATTCTTTAAACTTGAAATGATGTCAAATGAAGCCTGTAGCTACATTTACACTAGATTAATTCTGATCATTGCTGTCAATTACATGCTGTCTTTACGGGGCAGTCAGTGATGTGTGTGAATGAAAGCACAGAACATGGGAAAGTTGTGAAAGCAGCGTGACTTGTCAAAATCCACACAACGCCAGAGGAGTTACCAGAACAAGTTTTCTTGGAATGGACTGAAATCTGGGTGAAAGAGGACTATGTTAACTATGCTGTTATATCTTGTCTTTCTACAGCTCTTGAAGTTCATCCAATGGCTGGAGGAGGCAGAGGAGTCTTCAGAAGGAGATGAATGAACAATCCATCATGTGTGTGACTCTTCAGACATTCATTTATACTCTTTACAAACCAGAAAAAAAAAACACATCTTTGTATGTTTGTGGAATGTTTAATTCCTGACAAATGTCAGCGTATAAAAGTGTGGAAATGGATATTTATTCCGTTTTTTCTTTCTTTCTTGATTTCTGTATGGTTGTAATGCTTATTGAAAAGCAGTGTTCAAACCAAAAATGAAAATTTATTTAATTGACAGCTAGCGGTTGAAATGGGTCCAAATTCAAAATGTTGGAGACAACATCAGACCTGACGCTCACATGGGTTTCCAGATTCAACGAGGAACAGGAACGAGCACAATTAACAATGGAAGGCGTTTTAATGAGCCTTACACTGTTGATGAGTTGATTTATTTTTGTTTTAATATTCCTTTGGTCATAGAGCTTATTAAATGGATGCAGATGATTTTTATGTTGGGTAGAATCTGCAGTCTCTGAGCCAGTTTGTTTGCAGGCATCCATGGCTACAACTGGCAACCCTAGGTGTCAAATACTATTGGTTAAACTGGCAGTGGGCGGAGTCACGGACCAAAACAAAAACAGACATTCTGACATGGAACACGCATTTCAAAGTAGAATAGCTGCCTGTAGCATTGTTTTCAGAGAACTTAACATGTTTCCTAAATATCTGCAAACATATTATGGTATTTTTATGCTTTAGTACAGTCAAAAGAATTACATTTACCATCATGTTCCAAATATGCATTTCTCCTACAGAACACACAAGGACAAACAGCATTGGACCCCATTGCATTTATGGATAAGGAAAATACTTGTTTTAAAATAACAGTCTATGAATATAAAATAACATGTCCATGCTTACAAAAGTAAAGCACAGGGAAAGATCTATTGCGACCCTTTAAACCTTTGTTCTGTCACTCATCTTAATTTATGACAAACAGACCCTTTTTATAATAAATGTTTTATACAGGTTACTTGGTTATGAATGTCTGGAAAATTCATTTTGAAATACCATTTTAGTTTTTTTGTGAACCTTGATGACAAAGTCCACAACAGAATTAAAGTGATGAACACCCATGAGTTATGAATGACTTTTAATATTGGTAGAAGGGAGCTGATATTATTTTGGATTCATAAAAAAGGAAACACAGATATAAAGACAGTTTGGATCCCTTAAAGTGTACAAGGCTTGAAAAATATTTTCATTGGCAAAACTAAACTAAAATTATACATAGCTGTTTTTATGCACATGATTTTGAATGTGTCATAAGTTAATTACTTTATTAAAAAACTATCATGACTCAGTCAGCTAGTTGTTTTTATCCTTATTAACGGCACCATGGATGAAACCAGCTACGAGCGCAAACCCCGTTATTCCGAACAGCGCCGTCAAGCCTTTCCACATGTTAGCGCTGTTCTCGTGCCGCTGTATGAAGCTCTTGTAATCACTGGGGATCAGGATGTAGCTGCGGCCGTCTTTGGGCGGCTGTAGCCTCATGATCTTATCCTGCTCCAGAACGAGCTCCCCGAATGCGGTGAGGGCCGATCCCACACGCAGCAGCTCCTCTCGCTCCTCTAGGGCCACAGGCTTCTCCCCGCTCAGCTCTCCCACGACAGCGTCCATCAGCCCCTCTTTGGCTTGCCTGAGCCGCTTGTGCACCTGCTCCAGGTAATCGCCGCGCGCCTCCAGAGGAGAATCCACACGCACAGAGACCTTGCTGATGTATGAGCCGGGCTGGACCAAGCTGAAGGGCACAGTGTTGGTGGTCTGCTGCTTGTTCACTTTTTTGGAGACCCTGTGTGGATGTTTTTTCATGCTTTATAATAACTGGTTTTCAAAGAGATAATGAAGCACATAAAATGGATAGCTCTAGTGCTGGATGCTGATTGGTCAATACTATGCTGTAATGAGTATAAAGCACAACAGTTCGGGTTCCAAAAGTAAAAACTCCATATATTTTCTCGATAGGGAAATAGATTTTTAAAAATAACTGATAAAATTTTAAAGACAGACCTTTTGTTAACTAATCAGTCATTAATTATGCTTTTGTTGAAACCATCTGTTCACATTAATTCAACATTTTTTAAATAATCGTGTTTAATAGCGGAATTAGTGGTGAAAAACTACATTACCCATTATGCTACACAGAAAATTCCACCAATCAGAGAGTTGCAGCAAGCGCACCAAATTACATCTTTAGCTCCGCCCACTCACACAAAGCACATCGAATGATGTAATCGAGTTGGTCCATTACAGTAAATAGTTTCTATAGATATAATCAACTTTATATGGATAGTTTTATAGTTCTCCATTTTTAATTTGATTGTCATTCACAATGGTTCATGGGATTGTAGTTCTTTCCCTCAGTAAAGCCACTGTCTTTTTGCTTCAAATCAATGCTGGTTATGCGATTCACCTCGTAGTTTGGTTTATGGATTATAAAGCTCCCTATGAGAAAAATAAATAGGCAAAATACTTCTGGAACCAACAGCGCTGAAAAAGTAGGCAGGCACTAATGCACTCTATAGGATCATATATATTATAAGAAACAAACTATATGGCGGAAACTTTTGCCCTGTCCAAATACTCACACTTGCAGTCTTAGCACTTGACTACTTGCATAACGTATTTCCTGTATTTGGCCCAAGTGTCCAAATGAGCATGAAGACCACAAGTGTGGGTCGAACTTGTCATTACCTGATGATGGGACACACTTATAGTGTTGTGAAAATACAAGTGTTTACAGAGCTTTATTTTTATTTTCAATACTTTGCATTTTAAAATCAACTTCTAAATGTCTGTTCAGTAGTCCCTAAAACACACGACAATTTAATTTGTGGTGCTTCTAATTAAGTGATAAAAAGCAGTTGCGAATGTTGTACAAAATAAATATCACCACTACTCATCTTTGCACCAATAAAACGTGCAACACTTTTGTTTTACTACCAAATGATATGTAATACCTAATTATTAATATTTAACTTACATTGGAAAGGTTTCTCTGACCTCTCGTGAGATCTCGGCAAAAAGCCTCACGATTAATTTCCAGAACATGATGCATGATGGGATACACTAAGCCTCGAATACCGCTCCGGAACAATAGTGTGCGTTAAGGGCACTGCGTTTGGTGTTTTTAAGAGCTGGGACAGTCTTGCGCACTTACTCCCTGTCACGCACACACTCTCAAGTGGCCAAGACTGCAAGTGTGGGTATCTGGACAGGGCATGTATCTTCTACAGAAGGGGTGCACAAAAAGTTGACTGTGACGGGCCAAAAATCAAACTTGATTGAAGACTGAGGGCCAATAGTAAACACTGCATTATTTCCAACTATATCATAATAAAATGTACATTTAAAAAAAAAAAAACTACATTTCTATGCAAAAATAAAACAATGAAGATATGCTTCATTATCCTTTTCTTAAACAAGCAGAATGATTTGCAGTGAAGCATTTACCATGTTTTTAGAACAGAGTTCCAGTACTTCCAGTGCTCGTGCACAGTAATCTTTTGGATGACACCATGACAGCGTGGGACGTACTGGCTGGAAATGGGCTCTCCGATGGCCTGCACCAGTCCTGCAATAGAGGGAAAATAAAGATGCATCAGTTAAGACTTTTCAAAGTATGAGGCGTTATTGAGCATTTTATTTACCTTCTACAGCAACATAATGAAGTCTCTTGTTGGACGACGCATTCAGAATCCTGAGCAGGTGATGGTCTGCTTGAAAGCTTGGAATCTCCTGTAAAAGTGGAGGAAACGTCAAATCTGAATGTCAAACTCACAGCAGCTCTTCGGATGTGCTCACTTTTATAAAACTGCTCTAATTTGGCATTGAGCTGAATCCATTTATTTTACTTTCATCCAAAGTGACTTACATTAAACTTTCATATACAAGTCATTCTATAATTTAGGGTACATTTCACATCAGGATCTGCTTTCTCAACTCATCTGTTAGTTTCAGTTGATATATTTTATCTGCTAGTTGCCAAGCTTAATCATTAAACACCATTTGATATTACAACGAAAGTAGTGCTGTCAAACGATTAATCGCATCCAAAATAAAAGATAGGGATGGCTGACGCGAAACTAACGTTTCGACACGGTGTCGAGATCCCGAAGCGCAGATGTTTCGAAACACTGCTCCGAAGCGTGATTCGAAACACCCATGTCACGTGACTAAGGCGATTCGAAGCATCGGGGCGTGTCACAAGTGTTTCGAGACGTGCATACCTGCCGATTCTGTGTTTGATTGACAGGGTCGGGAACAAATCACACAATTGCACATCTGTCTCAACCTAACTCCCACAAAGTATAAAAGTGGAGTTAACGCAGCTTCACTTCGTGGGTTTTTGTGAGAGGACTTTTTCAAAGGCTGGAGAAATTCTATGTAAAAAAAAAAAAAAGAAGTAGGCTAAGTCCATCAACAGCAGAACAATTAATATTTTTAAATAAAAATCTTTATATGTAAAAAATAAATAAAAATAAGACATTGTGGCTTGATGTATTTTATTGTCTATTTTTCATTACCAAAATAACACTTATTTATTCACAGAGTTAATTCAAATGTCAGACCGATGTTTCAACACTTTACAAGAACAGAACAATAAAAACACACATTTTAATTGTTTATTATAATTTTGTGAAGATGACTGCTTCACCCAGGATTCGAACCCAAGGAGACAGCATTCCAGTCGAGCACACTAACTTGGTGGATCACTAACACCCGTTATAATTCCAATTCGCATCACTTGCATTTACATTTACATTTATGCATTTGGCTTTTATCCAAAGCGACTAACACAACATACTATGTGTGTTATCGAACCCACAACCTTTTCGTCAATTCGAACATAACGGTTTCTTTGTCGACGCCGTTTCAGAGCAATACTTGGAAATGACCACTAGGTGTCACCGTAGAGACGGGTGTCAAGATGTTTCGAAGCCTCGACACATTTGCTTCGACTGCTTCAGTGTTTCACGAAGCCTCGCTCTGCCCACCACTATTAAAAGATTGTTTACATAATATTTGTGTATACTGTGTATATTTATTATGTATATATAAATACAAACATGCATGTATATATTTAAGAAAAATATGATATGTTTATATATTATATTTATATAAAATATAAGAATATATATAAATGTATATACATGTAAATATGTACTGTATGTGTGTGTATTTGTATATACACAATAAATAAACAGTATAGATACATATGTAAACAAACTTTTATTTTAGATGCGATTAATCATTTGACAGCACTAAACGAAAATTATATTTTCTCTGCTGGTGATTTTGTAAACTGTTACAGACAAGCTGTATGGGTTTACAGGTAAAATAGTTGATTATTTCACCATTTTGACTCAATTTCAATGGCAGGCCTTGTCTGGCTAACCAAATGTTATTTTCTTGATCAGATTAACCTCAAATTATAATATTATTTTAATTAAAGTCATAAAAATATTGCAAACCATAACAATGTGCCCAACATAGTCGATGGCCAATTAATATACTCCTTGACAAGAGGTCACTGGAGATCAAATATAGAAAAACGAAGAGGAAGTTTACCATAATGTGTTCAAAATGTCCTCCGCAGAAGAGAATGAAATCACATGATGCTGGTCACATGGTTTCGTCAAACCATTTTTTAGTTTCAGGGGGTGTTTTGTTAGTTGACCATTTAAACTCAATCTATTTTCTAAGGTATTTACATAAGTTTAATATAGACAATCTTGACGTTTTACATTTTTTATTCATTATTTTGAATTCAAGACTCAAAGCGGACATTGCAAAAACTCATTTAATGTTCATAAAGACAACTGAAAACTATTCTCTTGTAGGATAAAATATGTTTCTGAAGAAATTTGTTAGAAAAAAATATATAATGAACATCAATGGACATGAAATGTACATTAAATTATCGAATGACCCATATCCACCTTGTACATGTACAGTGTCTTGAGTAAAGACACTGATGATAATATATGAATTATGGGTTCGAGGCTGCTCTAAACCAGTGTTCAGTTGTGTTTCTTTACTAGCAGTGATGTGCAATCATTACTGTACCTTCAGCTTCAGGACTTCTTGTCTTTTATCTGAATATAGTTTATAAAACAGGCCAGAGAAGGCGAAGCAGGATCCCGCACATATGACGGTCAGTGGGTTAAGGAGATGGTCACTCATTTCTGCTTTGGAGAAAGAGAGAAACATTTAAAGCTTGTCTGAAATGTTTAGTTGTAAACATAGTAAACATGGTAAACCCTACCTAAGTTACCAGTCTCAGCACAATCAATAGCAATGGGGCTGACAAACTGGTTTATCAACGTGGTAAGCTCTTTCTCTTTCGTGGTTTTTAAAACATTATTATATGGTCATGCAATTAAATGAAAAGTTTGTTAATAGTTGTTTTAAAATGTTGATCAAACAAGGAAAGAAATCCTCATCTTGTCCAGCTAGTTCAGTTTCGTTTAGTAGAACCTAGTTTTGTTTTCACTTCATTTCACGTTATGTTTCTGAACAGATCCAGTACAACCATATAAAAATATATAGATAACAAAATATCTAACTTAAATCACAAAGCATCGTGTCGTGAAACTTTAGCAAGTAGCGACTTAAAGCCAAAACAACAGGTGAAGGCGGATTTACCTCAGCGAAAGTAAAACATGTCAGAGCTGTTTAGTTCACGATGAATCAGGAAACCACGGCTTTATATTATATACAGAACTATTACTATGGTCACTAGTTTGATTAACAACATCTATATTATATATTATATTCACAGCAGCTTATAGAATATGCTCAGTTGAATGGTTCTCACCATTAGCATGCTCTTTCTCACCTGAAGTTTATTGTACACACATCCAATCCGCCATCACTTGAGATGCAGTGTGCGTGTGTATCCACAGGAGGACTCTGATAAAGAAAATACACTCCCACTGATAGACGATAAGGATAAACCCCACTAGGAAGTGAGCATCACTATGCCATACTAGCGTGGTTTCCAACCCGGTGAAGCGCAAGCCCCGCCCCGCCCGGATTTCATTGGTCAGTTCAATCAGTCAATCACCAACGCTATTTTTAAATGTTATTTTGTTAAGCAAATTCTTTTGGTATTTACTAAATAAAACTGTTAGTTTCAGTGTCATGAAATTCCAAACTGCATTTTGTTTTACTTGAAGTGCACTTATGTTTTGTAATTTAATTGATCTGATGTTATATCTAATAAGATGAAACATACAACACGGAGCTACTTAAAGAGACAGTTCACACAAAAAGCATCGAGGCTTTCTTCTGGCAAATTAATCTTGAATCGCAAGATGATTCAATCCTCGAAGCTTTTCGTTGTGGCCATACAAGTGAATAGCACCTACAGCTGCTGTTACAGCCGCTGGGTTCACATCTCGTTCTGCAGCTGTTTTATTTTTATTCTAAGACATAAAAGTCATTGTGAAAGTAATAGATTTTTGTGGCGCACTGGCACTAAAATAACATAAAACATTCATAAATAAATTCTGTGATCTGCCTATTTTACTAACTCGGTACTTCGATTTATTTCATAGGCAAAGTTAATTTGCACTGCATACCTATAATATTTATAATAAATCACTATAATAATAAAAAGAAAGAAAGAAAACTTTATTAGTGCTGTCAGACGATTAATCGCATCCAAAAAAGTTTTTGTTTACATAATGTGTGTGCTGTGTATATTTATTATGTGTATATAAATACACACGTTTTTCAGAAAAATATGCTGCTTATATAAAATATTTATAAATTATATGAATTTAAATATATACATGTAAATATTTTCAAAATATATACTTTTGTTTAATGTTATATTTTGTCTTAATTTCTGAAACAAGTTAGTATGAGAAGAAATAATACACAAAAAAGAAAGCAGCATGCGGGGCAAACACTTTCACAGCACTGTATTTCTTCAGAAATTGGAGTCAGATAAATGTTGAATTGGAATTAACTTATATTGTAATAACTTGTTGACATACTTAGAGACAGAACACAAAATGTAAAAAGATACTAAGGCAATATTTTAAACATTATTGGAAAAAAAATGAATGTTTGCAACAAATGTTAACAATGAACAAAAGATTCCTGTAAGAACAGCTGATGGGGTGATGATAAATATTTAACTGTTAATGGTGCACATTTGACCATTTTAAGCACAAATCAGTGGTCAGTAAAATAGCACGAATTGCACAAATACTGTAGATAAAGCGGAGTCGGTAAACTTGCAGACAGCTTCTTACAGGAGTACAGAGTCAGTGTTGTTCCACTCAATATTGATGCTTTAAACAATTCATGCTTCACTGTGATGCATTCATTATTGTACTTTTCACCAGATCTTTAAAGAGCATCACCATGCAACTCGCTTTATCATGATTCACATTACACACAACTCTGAACCAAACTTCCCATATTCTGCCAAAAACTTCATTCTGTCATTGAGGATTTTCTGAGATGTAATGGCTTTTTAAGGAGTGCATTTGCTCAATTCTTGCTAATTTTCATTACCAGTAATTTACATTTAACACCATCAAAAGATCAGTGTTTGGGCCTTTATTTATGTCAAGGGGTATATAGCTACAAAACTATAAGTCTGCAAACTAAAGTTTGTAATGTTGATTTATCACAGTTAGGTATCAAACATGGGAGAAATTCAAATAAGAAAAAAAAAATGTGCATAATATTTTATGTTGCCCAAGTTTTCCAACCTATTTTTATTGCATGAGAAGCACTGACTAAACAAAAGCATTTTATTTGCAGACATGTTTGTAGTAGAAAGAACAGGGTAACAGAGTGGGGTAAAGGAGAGGCGTGACAAACCAGAAGCCTGGACTCAAATCTAGTGTCGTCTTCCATTTTATTGTCCCTCCTCCCATGAATACAGAGTACATCGGCCATCACACTTGGAGCACTCGCTATTTCACATACATAAGAAGCTGGTTCCAACTTTCTTTCACAGCACACTGTTGTCCCACCCTGAATTACACTTTTTTTTCAGAAAACGCAAGCAGTAGTGCCATCATAGTAATAATTAAAAATAAAAACACCGCAAAGATCACAGAAGGAATAAAAATAAACAAATGGTACTGATGCAAATAGACCACGTGCTTAGTAGCTAGATTTCAAACGTCACCATAATCTAAGTGCAAGATATGTCAACAACCTCAGCTACAGAAAACTCACTAAAAAGTCAATAAAACTTCGTGTTAAGAACATGACTTGCTGAAACTTACCATCTAACCTCAGGAAAATAAACTTATGGCAGATGATGAGTTTTTAAAAACAGGTTTCTCTCTCTCTCTCACACACACACACACACAAACAAATCACCCACGTTTACAGGTCAGAAAGTGGTCCTAAGGTTTCTAAGAGATGAACTTACAAGGACCAGCCTGGATCTCCATTGAGCCCTGGGTGCTTGAACAAGATGAGGAAATAATCTCTCTGAGGAACAAAGACAACTATGCATACTAATATCACAGAAAACACCAAAGCAAGATCAAGACGACGCATTTGCTTCTTGCTACAGGTCAAGAAAAAAAAATCTAAATGACAGGAGGGTAGCTTGACCTTAGCTTTCTTTCAAAACATTTAAAATAGTCAATATACATTATTCATGTATATATGTTAATAGTAAAATCATCACTACGAGTCTTGTATTCTCACTTGGTGGAGGAAATAAACAAAACGTTCTGCTTTTGGTAGAGCCATTGAGAGTGTATTCGATTACACGCAGACACCGCAGTGTCCCGACTGAAGTGCAAGCGTTCACAACACACCTCGATTCTATCTTGAAAATGCATACATTCAAGCAGCAATAAAAAAATATTTATGGCGAATGCATAATCTCTGGAAAAAAGGGAAAGAAAAATACTGTATGAACATCCCTGCTATCATGTCTCTAAATACAAAACCTCTACCCATAATTTGCTTCAGTGTAACAAGAAGTCCTTTTTGTGTTTTTCCGCAGGTAAAAGTCAGTTCTCAGTGTATGTATGGATGACAGTCTCATGTATTTCTCTTTTCTGGTTTCTATGGTTGAACAATCCGTAAGCATGCAAGCGTCGAAGAGGAGGGGCAGGGGCCTGGAGGAAGGTTCGGTGGCGGAGCTGAGGTTTAGGCCAGGGCTGGAAAAGCCTCGGGATCATCCACGTTGGGAACGGAAACACCTCCACCCTGTAGAATTCAAAAGAAACAGACGTCAAGCCAACATTTGAGACAATCATTTATTAATCAAAGTACATATATTGCCTTTTCCTGCACACAAGCCATTTAAATAACTATAAAATGAGAGAAATCTGGAAAACATAAAACATTGGATGCTTCTACACATGCATTTCACAAGCATTCAGCATCTTATGCCATGAGCATGTCAGATAAAACTTTCAAAACTCTGATTAAAGACCAAACTTTTCTTTTTGTCATTTGGTTTCCCACATGCTTCAAAATATCTTAATATTCAACAGAACAGAAGAAATTCATACAGGCTTGGAACAACTTGAGGGTGAGTAAATGACAGAATTTCATTTTTGGGTGAACTACCCCTCTTTAATTCTGGGTCAAGAGCAGCAAGTGATTTTCTTGTTTTTGGACAGAGAGCAGCTGGTGTATTAGGCTACTGTCACTTCATGATTGATGCTTTAGAATTTAGCACCATGCCATCTCTCTGGCTATATTCATGGCAAGAAACAAGTGGAAAAATAGAAAGAGTAAATAACTAAACTACAAATCAACAACTTAAACGTTTTTTTTTTAACTGTTTATTGGCCTGTAATCTTTTGTGAGAAGCGTTTGTGATAAAGTTTAGAAGCGCAAATAACTATGGAAGCATGTTTCCGCCACAAAACAAAAACTGCGACCTCACAATTGAGAGTTTACATTTCGCAATTCTGACTTTTTTTCCTCAGAATTCAGATAAACTTGCAGTTGCAAGTAATAAAGTCAGAATTGTGATGTCAGGAGAACATATCTGTATGTGATTTACCTTCTCAGATCTGCCTCGGCCTGGCCGTCCACCACCGCCACCACCGCCGCCGCCTCCTCCTCCTCCTCCACCACCTCCACCTCCACCACCACCACGACCTCCTCGGCCTCCACGAGATCCTCCACGGCCGCGGCCCGGCCGACCCAAGTCTCCGAAGTTTATCTCCAGCTGGGTGGTGATGTCATTGGCGGGCTTACGGAAGTGGTGATCTCCACCCTCATCAGCCTTTAAGAAATATTACAGGATCAGCTTCAGGAACTAAAACACATTCCCAATTCCACATAATGCTTGCTTTCTTGATGCGCTGCGAGGATTTCAGCTAGAAAACTGAGATTTCCTCGATGCGGATAACATGACAATCAAATTATAAGAATGGAATTTACAGAATTCTTCACAGAATTTGGAGTAAATCACAAGTAGGCTGCACAATGAATCAAATCGCAATACTGACTTGAAACTCAAAGGTCTTCATGGCAACCCATCAAAATAAAAGTTCAGTTTAACTAGAAGAAATTGTGACAGAAAAACAGCGTAAAGCAGAATGTACTTCTCAAAATAATACATTTTCTTCCATGTTTTAATTTTAAAGGTAAACTTTGTCTGCCAAAAAATTATGAGAATTGCTCAATTTTAATTTGATTTCATTTTAAAAGATTAATTAAATTGTTAATGCCCCCCCCCCCCCTTATTTAATAACCACTGATAATAAATTTGTATTAAATCATAAATCCAGAATAATTAAAACAGACAACACCAAATGTCTGGAAGGAAAATATAAAAATAAAATTTCTCAGGGCCCTACAATTGTTTAAAAATGCAATATATTATTAAAATATTAACGTTTGAATTCATCTGATTAGATATGCTATTTGATTATAAAATTGTAATGCAGAAATACTTTTTTTTGTTAAACTAGAACTAGTGGTCGACCGATATTGTTTTTTGACAGCCGATGCCGATATCTTGGAAAGCAGGGTGGCTGAAGGCCAATATAAAGTCGATATAATTTTATTTTTTAATTAATATTTAAGAAATTTGAAATCATTTGAAAATGGATTAAAAAATAAATGTGTAAAATAAACATACTTATACTTTAGAAGACAAGGTATTTTTCACAAATAAATAAATATTTAATAAAAATATAATTAAAAAGGAAGTAAACACTGTAACAGGGCGCTCAGTATTCTGGGAAGTTTGTGTGTATTGGGAATCATATTGTTCAAATAAAGCCAAGGTAACACTCATTTTACATACAGCACACAGTGAAAATGACATGAATATAACAGCGGGCAAATGCATAAAGCGCAGCATAATTTGAATTCACGAGTTTAAAGTTTGTGGATCGCGCGTCTCCAGTGAAGCTGAACTCTCCTCCTGTCCGTATTCAATTCACACCGTCACACAGAGAACACGTGATCATGCAGGATACACATGCACAACTGGATCCGACTAAGTTAGCAAGGTTTGTGAAATTAAATGTTCATTAGTCATTCAAAGATTTGTTTAAATTATATAAATGCATATTTGCTGAATGCTGACCGCAAACGAGAAAGTACTATAATAATTGCCTTTCTATTACTAATAATATTAAAGCAATCGTTATAATACTTTTTTGTATACATTTTAATTCTTTTGTTTAACATTAACATTAAATGTTAAATTAACATTCCTTTGTTCTATCTGATTATTAGACAAGACTTCTATCCATATTAGACAGAACTGTTAACGACGACAGCGAACAAGAGGGAGAATGTGAGAGCTGTGTGCTCAGGCGCTGACGCTCTCTGCGCCGTCAAAATAAAAGTCCCACCTCGAACACATCGGCCAAACAGAAAAACTTATCGGCCAATGCCGGTATGTGAAAAAAATGCAAACACGCCGGGATATATCCCGGGTTGGGACCACTAACTAAAACTAAAGTTTCGTGATTTCAATGAGACATGCTTACTGATTACCAAAATGTGATTTAACCATTAAAACTTATTCCAAAAAAATTTAAAACAGAATTTAGGAAAAAATAAAACTGATTTCATAAGCCCTACTATGACCACAAAGCTGATCCCTTCAGCCAAACTGTAGTATTAATATAGCTTTACTGAGACCACAAAACAATTTGTCAATTTTTGATAACAAATGGATAATATAACAGGGAATAAGTCGACAAGTCAAAAGCACAGACATGCTGCCATCATTGTTGGGGATCTACATTAAGGAGCAAAATCATTGTAGGGCTGCCACTAACGACTATTTTTATTTAGATTAATCTATCGACTAATTTATCGATTAATCGATTAATCTAAACGATTAATTTCCCGCCGAAAAACAACAATTTTACTTAAGAATATTTTATTAAACCAAATTAAATCCAAATTTCTATGAAATACTTTTTTAAAGCAAAAGTAAAGTGCAACAGAGTGCAAGAAGCAAGTGTCCATCTCATCTCAGTCCAGATCTCTGAAATCAGTTCAGTATTATAGTGTAAGAATGACAACATATCCACATGTTCTAGTCTAATAATACAATTATAATCAGTATTTTAAATAAAGGAGTATTTACCAGAAATATTATTTACCAGAATTTATTTGGGAGAAAAATGTAAATGTGCAGTATTTCTAGAAAGGAAAAAAAATGTTTTTTAACATAAAATCAATTAATTGGAGATGCTTTTGATTATTAAAATTTAATGGAATCCAGAAAATAATGGAAAAAGAATATGGTACAGATAAAACTGTAAAACTCAATTAATTAGACAGGCTTTTTGATTAATACATTTTAATTTAACCATTAAAACAGAGTATAGAAAAATTAAAATGGAAAAAACTGAATTTGGAAATAAAACGGATTTCATAGGGCCCTATAATTATAATATTTGTTTTTTGTGGTAATACAAATAGATGTAAGTGAACAATAGCTTTTAAAATGACTTAAAATACATATATAATAGCAATGATGCAATAATAATTAGTTCAAATAAAGTATCAAAAGCAAGAAATCATATGGTTTTATTGAACAAAACTGTTAAAATACATAATGTATTATAAACAATAGAGCCAATGCCGATATGTGCAAAAATGCCAAATAGGCCTCAGGAGGCGCCGATGATATTTTTAAACAGCCTTGCGCGATCCTTGTTTAATATTGAACAAGCACCATTTAATTCAAATGTCCACTTAAAGTTTCGTGATTTCAATTTCTTTGACAGAAATGCTATAGCCACTGTAATTAAAAAATGTGGACATCAAAACGTGTAAACTCAGAGTGAGGGTTTGAGCTTTTATTTTGAAATCGCGATTATTCTCCTGTGTTTGTGTAAATAAATGATTTACCTTACAAATCTGATGAAATGGCGCACGTTGCGTTCCCAGATGAACGTTATAATAAACCCAAACTCACATACAACATGCAGAGGAGTTTGAGACGCTCCACACATAAGGCCCTACTGTGACGACAAAGCTGTGTGACGCACGTGCTTAACCTACACACAGCGCATATACTGTATTAGAACTGCATCGCATATACATTATGTAATTAAACCATAGCGTTTGTGAATACACAATAATGCTTAATTGTGATTTTTAAATGGGTTTAATATCATGCAGCCTTGGAAAATAGTCTAATAATGTGTTTTATGTGTTTTATTCTCGCACAGACATGCGGCACTTCCGGTATTTTGCCGGTTAGTCGACGCGAGCAAAATGAAGTCGATGATTTTTCAAAATCGACTAGTCGACTAAAATCGACGAATCGCGACAGCTCTAAATCATTGAAACAAAAGAGAGAAGGTAAAGTTCAGTGGAGGCAGGCGGATGTGGAACAGAAAAGCGGGATTTAAAAAGAAATAAATGAACAGTCAACATGTCACTGTGTAGCCATCGATTCTTCAATTCTGGCACGGCTCTAGGTCAACTAAATTTTAGTTCAGGTTAACTACAGACCAACAATTTCAAAGGTGACCAAAAGGGTGACAGGAGAATAAAAATTCAAATCCAGACACAAACTGGGACAGATACCTTTTGGAATGAGTCCGGATCAACATCTCCAGCTTCAATCACAGATCCAGCATGCCGCTGAAAATGCACAAAAAGGAAATAAGCAACACTGGCCTCGAAACCATAAAAAGACAAATTTACGAGGCTGGAAAATGGACTAATTTTAACTTACCGTGCCAACTTCCTCACTCTTTGACTTGTGCAGTACGTAACCCTTCTTCCACTGACCGTCGTTACCCTCGTTGGGCTTGCGGATGTTGAACTCAACTTTGGAGCGTTCTTTGTCTTGCATGGCCTTCCACTCATCCAGTGTCATCTCCTTAGGACCTTCTTCCTTCACCTCCTCTACTTCATTCTCCCTACACAGACACAACCATCCAATGGCATGCTCTTAGCACATCTAGTCAGAGATACTGGCATTTTCTCTTATTCTGAACAGAATTCTACTTGACTCACTTGTTTTCGGAGTCGGCAGGAGCGTGTTCTTCACCTTCAGGAACAGGTTCCGGTGCTGCAGACTGATCGAGCTCACTGTCAAATCAGACAACATTATTAGATCAGGGGAACCCTTGAAATCAACACTATCCCTTTGAAGCAATGTTTCATAAGTCCTAAATGTCAAGAAATGACAGTTCTCCCTGACTAGGGGTGACCAGCCCACCATGTCATTCAATATCAGGTTTTATTTATGTCCAGAACACAAGCGGTGTGGGACAAGTTACTGTCAAAGTTCAATACTTGGGTTAACCCCCTAATATAAATACTATTATTATTATTATTATTAACAACAACGATGCTTACCTTTACAAACATCACTAATTAGAGTTAGCAAGAGTCTAGTGTTTCAGAAAATCTACATTATTTCTGCATGACACATTCAGGGTTTCTGCAGGTTTTATGAAGGCTATAAAGATTCTTAAATCAAGATACATTTACTTGCAAAATGACATTAGGAGTCTTTCTTTCTGTGAAACTGATCAAAATGAATTGAGTTTGATTAAAAAAGAACAAATATCTGCCACTGGGGCTTAGAAAAATCAACTTAATTCAAAAGGAAAAAAAGTTTATTGACATAAGACAAAAATATAGAGAAAAATTTACTTTTAGCAATGCATGCAAGATTTAATGCCATGTCTTTATGAATTTAAGACTTCTTGCTCTGATTTAAGGCTTTTGTTTGTGGAAGGGCGAATCGAAACTTTAGGACTCGCAGAAACCCTGACATTTGTCAACATGTCATATCAACCTCCCAAATAATCTGTGCAACACCACAAGCCTCAAATATTTCACATCTCCAATCCTACCTGGCTTCTTCCTTCACATTGCCCCAGTTGTGCAAGCCACTGCCACCACGCTTCTCCTCTCCTTTCTGTCGACTGAAGCATGAAGGACATTCCAGTGAGACTAGTGCAACAACACACCCTTAACCATTTGTTAGTGCAGGCTTCATCACACTTACGATTTGTCATTGCCGCTGTGTCTGTCAAAGTCACGTTTGCCCCGTGAATCAAAGCCTTCTCCACGTCCCATGCCTCGTCCACGGCCACCTCTGGCCCCGCGGCCTGCTCCACGGCCTCTAGAGGGCTTATCCCCTATTGGCCTGAGGACAACATGAACAAAGACAATCGGCAATCTGGAGCTACAAAATCAATAAACGCTCCTAAGATATTGATTAAATGGGAACTTAGTGGACTTATTACCATGGTGGTTCTACAGATGATTAAGAATCACAATCAACCCCAAACAGAAACATTGGCCTGAACAATAGCATGAGTTTGGGGAAACAGACAGATGTTATTTTGGTGACGCTAGTCGTTTTGAAGTTTTAACCCCTGTGTGGTGTTCATATTTTTGTTATTCAGCCAGTGTTTGTAGACCCACTGCGGTTTTGGGTTTTTAATTCAACACAATCAAAAATTATGTTAAAATACTCAGATGTTTACTTGATCCCAATTACAATCAATATAAACCGCATGTATGGTTGATATTTGCCCTTTACCTTTGTTAGATCACATTTATTAATTAAAGTGCTACACCCTTGTGCGGGAGTGGCAGGGGCAGAAGCACAAAACTCACACTTACACTCACACTCAGGCATGGGCCGGTGTGAGATTCTCACGGTATGATAACCTTAGATAAAAAAAATAATCACGGTTTCACAGTATTGCCATTACAAGTCTAAAATATGTTATTTTTAAATGTCTGGGTAGAAAACAACAACTTTTTCCCCCACTGAACAATATATTTTATTTTTAAGAAACATATAGAACATTTTGGAACAGTAAACATGTCAAGCTAAATAATTAAAATAAATAATTGAATTCTTCTTAATTAAGTGCAGTCACTTAAGTGAGCCTAAACCTGCAGCTCAACAATAATCAGAAAATAAGTAATTTTCTGTAAAAAAAAAAAAAAAAAAAAAAAAATGCAGTCACTTAAATTGAGCCTAAACCTGCAGCTCAATAATCAAAAACAATCAAAACAATTTCTGTAAAATAAAAACTAAAAATATATATATATACACATATATCTATATTTTTTTTTAATTTTACAGAAATTGTTTTTATATATATATATATATATATATATATATATATATATATAAGGGATAATCAACGGCTAGCCGTGCATTAAACGATTTGAATGCACGACGTGGAGGCGGAGGTTGCCTCCGCGAAGTGCATTCAAATCGTTTAATGCACGGCTAGCCGTTGATTATCCCGTTTATGCCGTGGTCATTTGCCAAGTTATAGACAAGTTAAAACTAGTATTGCTCATTGCAGCGCAATATTTGACCGAATGGGTAAAAATGACAGTTATTTTCGTCAGTTACGGCTCGTTAGCTCAGCATTCTGCCCGCTTCAAATCAGACACAGATGAAATAGTGCGGTAAGATCACAATCATCACATTTATTTGAATGAATTACAGCATGTATTTCAATTAATTATCGATCGAGAGAGAGAGAGAGAGAGAGAGAGAGAGAGAGAGAGAGAGATGACAGTTGTTACCTGCGTCTGCGCATCTCTCTCTACAAAAAAATTACTTAAAAAAAACAGCCATTTTACCATCGTTGCTGAGGAATATAATGTAGCGATCTAGTATCTAGGCTATTTTATTAATAAAAATCGCGGGGAAGTGTTGACAAGAAGTTCATGTATGTGTGCAGCGCAATCTGCGATCTTCGAACTCACACTCTCTCCTTGTGTGTGTGTGTGTGCACGCGAGTGATGCTTGTTGGTTAGTGTGCATCTATTAAAGCAGCGCGTTAATATGGAACGGATTAAACTGATTAACTACTGCAGACGAATTTAATCAACACCTGCCAATCAGAACGAGTATTCAGACAGACATGGCTGTAAAAAAGCAGTTAAACGCTCACTTTCTACACATTCAATCCAAGTTATGATCAACACCGGATTAAGTTTGCGGTGAGGTACTAGGATGTGTGCACATACCATAAGGAGAGAGAGAGAGAAGCGTGTGTGTGTGTTACACACACTTTTTTTAGACCTCTCCGTACAACTCTCTAAATGGCAAAGTTTGATGTCGTGATTTTGAACAGATGTAAACAATGGCAGGAGGCTTAAAAATATAGACGTGACTAAATTTAATTAGTACTAAACAGAAACGTAGTATGGCATGAAAATATAGTTACGTTATATATATATACCGCAGAAAAATTCGTGGTTTTGAAACCGTGATTTAAAAAAGCAGCCTACTCACATTACAACCTCCCAGACACACATTCACACACATAAACATACAGCAGTCAGTAGGAACAAGGTACACAGGACCTAAAATTTTACACAGTGGACCCGAACATCCTGTATGTAATATAAATGTGTAGGGGGGGTGTACAGTGAGTGGTCATTGAAAATTTGTTCCGATTATATGTTCTTCACAGACAATGAGCCAAGACCAATGAGTCTGAGTTTAAAATAATAATTAATAGTATCGGGTCCCACAGACCCGAACACCATACAAGGGTTAATGTCTTCTCCCAACTAGACTTGCATTACCTATTGGCCAACAAAAGCACAGCATGCTGTCTAGGGCTGAGTATTGACAGACTTCACAAATCAATTTGATTCACAAGCTCTTGATTTGATTCAATATTGATTCATTTGGATATGTATCAGGTACAGTACATTTTTCTTAAGTAAAACAATCTCTCTACTAATGCTATGCACTATACACAGAACCCTGTCAGTTGTGCATTGATATAATATTAAAGGTTAAATTAAACTGCTATTATTTTTAGATATTACAGTTAACAAACATTTAAATTGCACATAAGGCAGTTTTTATTTTCACTTTTTAATTATGTATTATTGTAACAATGTTTCTACCACAATTCTTTGTTGAAATATAAACATTTAAACTGTGTCTGTCTTGTTTTAACAACAGATTTTTTCAAGCGTAAAATAAATGAGACATTTATGAATACAATAAATATTAGGTTTGGGAGAAAAAAAAAATCGATTCACCTAACTATCGCGATTCTTTTTAAAACGATTTAAAAATCGATTGGTTTACCGAATCGATTTTTATTTCATTATTTTATGTTTCCTAAGAGGTGGTGGGGAGAAGTTCCAACAGAGGGTGAAATGTATCGGTGTGTTCGACTTGAAGCAGCACGATCAGCGTATGGCATCAAAGTACCGCGAGAGCGATTCAAAAGCATGCGGATGCCGTTAATAGATCAGTGTGAGCCGTCTGTTCTCTGTAGCTCTCGCGGTGCTTTGATGTCATACAGCGATCGTTCTGCGTGCGCAGTGCCGCTGCATTAGATGACGTCATATACGCTTAAAGCCGGCGCGAGAAAGCAAAACCATGACGGAGGCAGAGGATCAAACCTCTTCCAGAAGTCTTTCTGCACCTTCACGTTTTGAATCCCAGCTGCCGGGAAAACATGACTAAACATGACTGAAACGGTATGAAAAGTAACACCGCACTTTATTTTATTTCAGAAAGTGTTTTTTTCTGCTCATTTTGTTGAACATTTGACTATTATATTCATGTGCAATTTCAGGGTTTTGGTACTTTAAAGTTTCATGGTTCAAGGTACTTTAAATACACACTGCGTATGTGTATGCTCCTGAAATAAAAGTTTAGAAAGATGTGATGCATTGTTTTTGTTAATATGACTCATCATATAGTCTCTTTTAAGGGTATAATCAACTATTTTCCATTGTCTAGTCTTTCATAAGCAAACAAAAATCACAATGAATTGTAATATTGAATCACAATAGTGACTGCTAAGATGTGTTTTTTTTAATTGTGACAGTCTGTATATTAAGTGTATCATTCAACTTTTTCCCATGGTCCACAGTTAAAAACAAAAATCGCAACACATAGGATTATCGAATCGCAATACATATCGTATCGGCACCCAAGTATCGTGATAGTATCGAATCGGGAGGTAGGTGTATCGTCCCATCCCTAATAAATATAGTGCATATATTTAGCAAACTGCTCCTCTCTAGTTATTTTTTCTAGCTGACTAACAAGCAATATATTGAAATGTCATGTAACATTTACCGCAGGATAGCAATATTGTTTACAAGCTGATTTACTGACGTCTTTCCACGGTCGAAACACTGAATTATTACCTTTGAAAAATGTGTTTCAGTAAGTTGTTCTGTTCCTTTCAACATACCTTCTGTTGATTCATGTTTACTTCGTGCATTGTTTTGTTTTTTATTGTTGAAACTAAATTTAAAAGCGGCAACCTTGTTTCTTATCAAAGTAACAAAGCACAAAACATTCGATAGAAAACAACAAATAATATTTAGTAAAGTTTTGTGCACATCAACAGCATAAACTAAAAGACAGATTCTTGGAATTTAGGAATTGATATCGGTTCATCAAAATTAAGATTCGTTTAAGTGAAATTGTCAGCCTTAATGCTGCCATTTTTGTTATAAACCAAACACTCACTTGTCCACAGGGAACTCGCCCCCCTCTGGCCTCTCATCAGCTGGTTTATCAAAGCGCCGTTCACGAGGAGGTCGTCTGTCGGGTCGCCTGTCGCCGGGCCGAGCCTCTCCTTGACCTCCCTGGTGTTGGGAACTGACCTGACCCTGCTGCTCCGGCCTCCGGCCAACCCTCCTCATACCTAAAATAGATGTTCAGACACTCATTAAAACGCAGTCCAACACTGAGAACCTGTGAATTCAAATCTACAGTTTTTTACCATAAATAATTAAATGAGTTGATTTAATCACATTTCATTCAGAGCAAAATTAGAGCATTAATATCTGACTGCTGCATGCGTCACTCCAAGAGCAATTCCACCAATCTGACACATTTAGCAAATAAATACTCTTTTCCAAATCAGTGCACTTATTACAGGTCAGGAAAACATACGCAATAAAATATGCATAAAACAGTCTCACAAAAGCCACTTACAAGTACTTAACACTTCTAATTTAAGCATATGTGACCCTGGAGCACAAAACCAGTCATAAGTCGCTGGGGTATATTTGAAGCAATAGACAACAATACATTGTATGGGTCAAAATTATTGATTTTTCTTTTATGCCAAAAATCATTAGGATATTAAGTAAAGATCATGTTCCATGAAGATGTTTTGTAAATTTCCTACTATAAATATATCAAAACTTAATTTTTGATTAGTAATATGCATTGCTAAGAACTTCATTTGGACAACTTTAAAGGTGATTTTCTCAATATTTAGATTTTGTGCACCCTCAGATTCCAGATATTCAAATAGTATCTCAGCCAAATATTGTCCTATCATAACAAACCATACATCAATGGAAAGCTTATTTATTCAGCTTTCAGATGACGTATAAATCTCAATTTAAAAAATGTGACCCTTATGACTGGTTTCGTGGTCCACGGTCACAGATAGTACTTGAGTTGCTGGCTAGCACCATATACGTGGTCTACATGTAAAATAAAAACATGCACACTTGTATGTGTTTGGAAAAACATGATGGTGAGCGAAAGACAGCATTTATGTGAACTATTCGTTTTAGTGTTTAGCTCAAGGTCACACTGTTCATGAATCAACTCTAGTGATGTCTGAAGATGCATTTTCAGTTACTGGCTCAGATTTTAAAGCACCAGGTTACATTTATTTTGTCATTTAAACAAGATCGATCACAAACCATGATGAAATCAAATATGACAATATCAAATGTCAAATCAACCTGGTCAACTACATTTAAACTAACTTGATTGCGTAGGTTACTCCATTTATCCGTCACGGCCCGCCTTACAAAATAAAAGTGAAAGTTTATCATATCATATTCATGTTTGCGTAACATCAAAACACGCCAACGTTTCCTCCATGTGCAAACTAGCACAGTAAGATGCTAATCACATAATATTCACATACAGCTAGCAGATTAGCATGTGGCTAAAACAGCTACGCAGTTATAAATAACGTGAAGTTCATCAAATCGTGATGTTGACATGTCAGAGGAAGAAAACGGTTGAATAAAACGTCTCTGAGGGCATTTCTCTCACAAAACACTGTGTTAGCGAACATTCGCACGTCGACAACAACACGAGTAAGTTAACGTTAGCAGCAGCAGCTCAGGCTGTTGTGGTTCGTGTTGACTTCTCTGCTGTGTTTATATGCGCACAAGCACGCAGTCAGCCCCGTCTCATAACCTACTGTGCTGCATACCTAGACAGCATTTTAGGCACCATATGCGCGTTTGAGAGCTTCGCGTCAGCCGTTTTTAGGCGCGTTTAGTGTTTATGGGTTGGAGCGTGTCTATAATGTCCAAATATGCTGTCTATTTTTTGAGACACAGACGATATTTAGGACCGCGATTTCTACATACCCTCTTTCTTAAGCGGCACAGGGGCCTGGGTTTCTTCTTTCTTGTCCTGCGCTGTATTTTTCCTGTCTTTCTGGGACTCTTTCTTCGGCTGTTTGGCGGCTTGAGCTGCCGTCTTCGAGCCGCCTGACGCGGCCGCTTCTTTCTTCTTGTTCTCGGCCGCCTTTAATATCTCGAAGGGGTCGGATTCATCGTCCAATAGCTGGTCGAACCGATTGGTAACGACGCAGCCGAAGCCTTCTTGCAGATGCCCCGGCATGATGGCGCCCCAACAACGGGATTCTCCTCCGATTCTTCGAGGCTTCGCGCGAACGGCTCACGGTGGACAACCACAAGATGGCCAAGGAAGACACCTGCTTCTCTTCCGGCGCTCTCAATATCCGGGACATTACAGCTTTCGCGCCATATGGGGGGTGTAGTTTTACAACTGCACTATTCTGTATGCAGTTCACTCAAGGTGTCTAAAATATGTATGCGCTGGACATTAATTATTTATTTTAAGATGAATAACTAATTATTTTATAATTAATAATCGTTTTTGAAGAGTATTTGAAGATTAATTCATTTTATTATCAGCCTATTAATTGTTTTTTACAAATGCAAAATTTATTTAAACTCTCTGTTTTTTAAATTAAGATAATTTTAATGTGGTGTTTGTTCTTATATGTGACCCTGGACCACAAACCAGTCACAAGGGTCCATTTTTAAATTGAGATTTATAAATCATCTGAAAGCTTAATAAATGCTATTGCTATTGCAGTCCTAGCTTTCTATTGATGTATGATGTTTGTTATGATAGGACAATATTTGGCCGATATACAACTATTTGAAAATCCTGAATCTGAGGGTGCAAAAAAATCTAAATATTGAGAAAATCACCTTTAAAGTTGTCCAAATTAAGTCCTTAGCCATGCATATAACTAATCAAAAATTAAGTTTTGATATATGTACGGTAGGAAATTTACTAAATATCTTCATGGAACATGATCTTTACTTAATATCCTAATGATTTTTGGCATAAAAGAAAAATCTATGATTTGGACCCATACAATGTATTGTTGTCTATTGCTATAAATATACCTGTGCTGTTTATGACTGGTTTTGTGCTCCAGGGTCACATATAGGTGTCTAAAATATTTGTGCGCTGGACATTAATTATTTATTTTAAGATGAATAACTAATAATTGTATTCATTATTAATCATTTATGAAGATGAATTAATTTTATTATCAGCCTGTTGATTGTTTTCCTAAACAAATGTTAAATTTACAAATGCAAAATGTATTTAAACTCTGTTTTTGAATTGAGATTATTTTAATGTGGTGTTTGTTCTTATATATGTTCATGTTCTATTGTTCTCTTCACATTCTCTGAGAGTTTGGAAGTTTTATGAGTTCTAAAAGTAAAAAGTATAAGGACAAACCGTTTCTTAATGGTTGTTTTTAAAGGCAACAATGTTATTATAATTTTTTTAATGACTCAATTAAGACACCAAACATTGTAGTATAATATTACAGCAGGTTACACATCAGATTTCATGTTGCACATTCTGAAATGATTGACCTGGAACTGCAGACCTGGTCATTGTAAATGGATATATCTCATTATTTAGTGCGTTGAGATGTCAGCAAGACTAATGCAAGCGACAGTGATTGAGGAGAATGAAGAACCTCTGCTGAAGGAGTTTACAGTAATGGAAGTTGACAGAAGGAGGACATTTGTTGGAGCAGCAGGAGCGATTACCAACATGAAACCTGGCCAAATAATTCATCTCACTTCCAAGATCTCAAACCACCAAAACACATCAGCTCATTCATTCTCACATGCACTGTAATATTGCTTACAGACAGCTTCTGAAACTATGGCTTTTTAAACTCTACACACAAAACATCACACTTATCTTGCAAAACCAAACACATCAAAACTGAAACTATTGTCAAAATTTGCATCATACCTTTACACACAATCCATCAAATTAATGCCTGCGACAAATACAGTATAATGAATGCATATTCAGTATTTACACTGTAAACAGAATTGCAAGGGACAGACTTTCTTTCACACAAAATAAAGAAAAATTGATTTCTAAGTGATCAAGTTGGGTATATTTACAGTAGTGTTTTAAGCAGCAGTGTTTTCCAAATGAAACACAAGGACAGTTAGCTTTGAATGATGTGCCGAGAGAACTGGAGTGTTTAGTGTTCTGCTAAAGTTGAATATTATTACTGCAGAAATGCACATTATTTTACAGTTTTGAAAGCAGTGTTAGAATTTGAAAAATGTGCTGCAAATATAGTGTTTTACAGGTGATGACAAGAGTTCATGCAGATGTGTCACTGAATGCATTTTGTGTGAAAAAAATGAAAAATGATTAACAGTTTGGTCCACACAGACTTTTGTTTTGTGGACTGTGTGAAGAGTTTTGACAGCGTGACTTCAGTCTTGACCAATTCATATTAGCAAAAACTGTAAACGAAGGGAATTCTTGAACACATTTTTGGTATTATTTCCTAAAAAGCATGGTTGTCGAAAATTAAGCCCATTTTAATACTTTTCTTATCTTCTATTCTTTCTTTTTTTTTGGGGGGGGGGGGGGGGGGGGGGTGCAGTGTCACCATTGGATGTGAGATGACAACATTCATTAAAAAAAACAATTACCCTTTAAATGTGTTTGTGGGGAAAATAGTAAGTACACTCTCATTTATGTAGGCTACGTCTGAAAAAAAAAAGTTACAGGTAAAAGACTGTAAAAATAGCTGTTAATTTAGTTCCCTTAAGAAAAACTAATAAATCTAATGGGATATCCTGAAAAAAAATACTGTAAAATTCACAGTTTTTGGAAGTTGAAAAAAGAACAAGTCATCTTATAATTTACAGTGAATAAAACATTAATAAACACTCCCACAATTCCCTTTGTTGCACTTCAGCTTTGATGATTCAACTGCTTCTTTTTATTAAAGGGTTAGTTCACCCCAAAATGAAAATTCTGTCATTAATTACTCACCCTCATGTCGTTCCAAACCCGTAAGACCTCCGTTCATCTTCAGAACACACATTAAGATGTGTTTGATGAAATCTGAGAGCTCTCTGATCCTCCATAGACAGCAACACAACTGAAATGTTCCCATAGTAAATATATCGGTAAAACTGTCCATGTGACATCAGTGGCTCAACTTCAGTTTTGCGACGATACAATTTTTTTTTTACGTAAAGAAAACAAAAGTAAGTACATAATTTACTCAACCATTCTTCTCCCCCGAGTTACGTCTTCTGCCATTTTGGCAGAAAAAAAAAAGTATTCTTGTAGCGTCGCAAAACTGAAGTTGACATTTAGCAGACGCTTTTATCCAAAGCGACTTACAGAGCATTCAGTCTATACATGTTTTTTCACTATGTGTGTTCCCTGGGAATCGAACCCACAACCTTTTGTGCTGCTAACGCAATGCTCTACCACTGAGCCACAGGAACACCGCTGAGTTGAGCCAAGTTGAGCCACTGATGTCACATGGACAGTTTTACCGATATATTTACTATGTTTCTGGGTCTGGGATCATTTCAGTTGTGTTGCTGTCTATGGAGGATCAGAGAGCTCTCCGATTTCATCAAACACATCTTAATTTGTGTTCAGGTGGGAAGATGACATGAAGCGACACGAGGTTAGCTGCATTAAAAACAGATGAGCGCACATTTGTTCATCTGTTAAAAATAAAAGTGTTTTTGTACATAATATATGAGTGCATACTCTGTATATTTATCATATAAAGACACACACATACAGTATATATTTAGAAAATATTTACATGCATATTCATACAATTTATATTATATACAAATATATTTAGTATATAAACATAACATCTTTTTCTTAAATGTATACATGCATGTGTGTGTGTACGTAATAAATATACACAGTACACACATATTAGCCTACACAAAAACTTTTATTTTGGATGCAATTAATCGCGATTAATCGTTGCCTATACACTAAAAAAAAAAAGTTGGGCAAACTTAACATTTTAAGGCAACCAGCTTCAGCAGATTTTTGAGTTTTCTCAACTACTTGTTTTAAGTTTATAAACAAAAAGTTGAGAAACTAAAAAATAAGTTGAGAAAATCAAAAATTTAAGCTGGGAATTAAAATTTTAACAACCAGAAATACATCTCTTCATTTCTGCAAAACTGAAAGAAGTACCTATATTAAAGCCGGGCTCACACTTGATTTTTTAAAAGTCCTTTAGGATTTCTCAACTGCATGAACTTGTCAAGTCACACTTATCTCAGTTGTTTATACAACAGTCAAAAGTTAAAATCTTGCGCGAGAAATTTCCGGACACCTAAAAACTGCATACACGCGGGACCGAACTGTTGGCTATTGAAAAGAAAACGGCGGCTACCGGCGTATTTAAGAAGAAAGTGTATGCAGCTCTACACACCCACTGAAAACAGCGGCGCAACCAGTATGAAGTATCAGATGAATTCCGTGAGCGGAGGACGGGAGCGTGAGTTTATGGCTTAAAATTCTTAGCATTAATTCTGCTCAACTTGTCTGAAAAACGGAGACAGTTTGCTCATTAGGGGAGTCAATGCAGGACTGTTCGCCAAATCTTCTGACACTGCCAGAACTTCGTCGGAGGTGAAATTTGATCGCAACAGTCATTAATCGGCTGTCGGTGAACATTCAAACCAGCTCAAAGCAAATTTTACTGATTAAAATCTTTTAATTTTCAAAATTTGTCAGACGACAAATCTGGCCAAAATCGCACATGTAGCCGGGCTTAGATTCACTGCAGTTTCCAGTTGAAATGAACACTAGAGGCAGTAAAACTCTGACAACTTTTATTCCTTTTCACACGAAGTGTGACTTACAGGAACAGTTTTGATTATTTTCTCACAGTTACTTGCAGAATGGTATGTTATGACTTCTAAACAATTTTAACATCCTGCACGATTTGAAAACTGATACTTTTGAACGTTGTCGTCACATATGCAGCTTCATATGTATGAGTTTACTAACTCAGTAATGCCAAGTTCACACTGCACGATTTTAGCTCGATTTTTCACTCGCCGACAGGTTTTGATAAATCGCCGACAAATGCCTGAGATCGGAGGCAAATCGGTGCTCGTTCCCGCGAGTGACAATCGCGCAGTGTGAATTATCAAAGACGCGATCTGAGGGAATCGCAGACAAGTCGCCGACGCCCGTGAAATATTTGGCATGCTAAATATCTGGAGCTGTCGGCGATTCTCAATCCTGCTGTGTGAATGAGTTCTGACCGGTTCTGACTGAAAAATACATCGGCGATGACCTACAGCCAATGAGAGAGCAAGATACAGGGCAGAGGGAAGTTTGAGGAGGTCTTTTTTATTTTTTTTAAACAGGATTATAATATACAGAACAGGTAGGCTACATGAAGATGAAGAAGGGGCTAGGGTTTTTCCTGTAAATAATAGTCTTCTATAAAGGACAAAATATTTATTGCATTTTTCTTTTTCATCACTTTGAGGGCTTTTATAGGCTATAAGAAATAAACTCATTATAAAGTGCACAAAACGGTGGTATCACTTTCAAGTAGCCTAGATTTGTGTATATAAAAATTTCACAGCAGAAGTAGGCTATGTTTGTTAACAAGTCATCTTTATTAATTATTGTGTGTTCCTGGAGGACTTATAGACCATAATATCAGCGTGATCTTGCGTTATTTCCTTATCACTTCTCGCGTGCGTTTGGCTGTCGGCGATTCTTCCTATTGTGAAATCGTGCAATGTGAAACCCCCTGTCGGGGATCCATCGTGCAATGTGAAACCCCCTGTCGGGGATCCATCGTGCAATGTCAAACCCCCTGTCGGGGATCCATCGTGCAATGTGAAACCCCCTGTCGGGGATCCATCGTGCAATGTGAAACCCCCTGTCGGGGATCCATCGTGCAATGTGAAACCCCCTGTCGCGGATCCATCGTGCAATGTGAAACCCCCTGTCGGGGATCCATCGTGCAATGTGAAAACAGCAGGGGCTGAATCCTACCCCAGATAGTCGTGCAGTGTGAACTCGGCATAAGTTTACTCGGTAGCTCACGCGATACAGCGTTGCTCTCAGGTGATGAAGAGCTCCGTCAAACTACAGTTCAACAAAACAGCTCAAATCTGCATAAGGAAGTTAAAATATCAGCGAATACGTTTTTATATTACTTTTGCATTTGTTAACACTTTCGGGTAGGTTTAGGTTTGGGTTTGGTGTAGGGGATACTTCCAACTTCATAGAGCTTAATCTTTATACACTTTAGCGATATTTGAATTATGAATGGCAGCAAAACGTACCTCAAGCAGCATAATAAAAACACTGCAATACGTGCCTGTACCAACATAATAAAAACGTGTCACGGTCACGTATTAAACGTGTGTTTTAGCGCCACTCTCTGGACATTTCACTTTGAAACTGCCGCGAAACGTGCTGCAAGGTACATAATTACGGTGTTGCAGAAATGTATGTAGAGACACGTATTTCCAATGAGCCTGCCCAACTTTTTTTTTTTTACAGTGTAGCACTAATTTTACATTTTGACCCAGCATGTCTGTACAGCGATGAAAGAAAGAAGCGCATCACTCACACTCTCTCTCACTCACACACACACACACACACACTCACTCACACACTCTCACACTCACTCGCACACACACACACAGTCACTCACTCACACACACACACACACACACACTCACACACACACACACACACACACTCACTCACACACACACACACACTCACTCACACACACACACACACACACACACACACACACACACACACACACACACACACACACACACTCACTGAGGGGGCATCAGAGGGTGTTGTTTTCTCTGTGGAGGTTCTCGGCGTATCCACAGCCTGTGAAGACTTCATGACGCTCGCCGCCACAGCATGTGTCCCGGAACCCGCACAGATCCTGCTGGTGCTTTTAGTGCAAGTGGCGTCCTCGATCCCCCCGGGCTGCCCGGAGCGCTGTGTGTGTGATGACCAGCATGTGGTCCAGTGCGCTGAACAAGATCTGCGCAGATTCCCAACGGGACTCCCGCTGACCACCCGCCAGCTCATCCTGTCCAACAACCGCATCCCTGATTTACCCGCGCTCGAGCTCAATTACCTGTCCGACCTCACGTATCTGGACTGCAGCAATAACTCCCTCACACACATCTCCGAATCCACATTTGGGAACCTGAGAAAGCTGGCGTATCTGGACCTGTCCTTCAACTCCTTCTGTAAGATAGAGGAGCAGACGTTCAGCGCGCTGGAGAGCCTGGTGATGCTGAGGCTGACGGATAACCCCAGGCTCTCAGACTTTCACCCTCAGGCTTTCTCGCATGCCAGTGCTCTTCAGGTGCTGGATATCAGCAGGAACAACCTGAGCAGACTCAACGTGAGCTCCCTCTCGGCTCTAGACGGGCTCCGGTCTCTCGGGCTCAGCGGGAACCCGTGGCGGTGCGCCTGCGACGCGGAGGAGCTCTGCTTATGGGTGCACACGGACACCTTCAAGTTTCAAGGTAGGCTGTATTTGGGGTCTAGGGGTTGTTGTTTTTGCCTTTTTAGGCATATGAGGTCAAACTTTTAAAATACCTTTATTTAATAACGTACTCTTGATTTATCTTTACCATATAGCCTTATAAAGCTTGACAAGGGAGGTTGGGCAATAATGCTGAAACACTGTTTTGTTTTAGATCTGTAACTCAGTGGTTTTGATATTTTACACAGAGATTTATACTGTCACCTCAGGAAAGCAGTGGTCATTAGTTTATTTCTCAAAATCACCCTGTTACAATACTCCTCAGTCTTCATTCAAAAAATAAATAAATAAATAAAATAAACAATTAAATACACAAATAAAAAATGCACTTATAAATAAATAAGTGCACTTTGCTTTGGATAAAAGTATTGCTGAGTTGCTGCTGGTCTTTAAAAGTATTAATTCACCCGTCCACACATTAAAGCCTAAAAAAAGGTCTTAAATCAGAGCAGAATGTCTTAAATTCATAAAGTCATGACATTAAATGTTGCATGCACTGCAAAATAAATAAATAAATAAAAATTCCTCTGTATATTTGTCTTGTTTTCTATTTACTTAAGATACAAATTTGAACATATTAAAGTTCTTGTTTTCTGAGAAATGAAACACAATTAAGTACATTTATGCATAAAACAAGAACCAACTTCTGTCATGATATCTGCTATGAAAACTTGTTTTCCCTTTGAATTAAGTTGACTTTTCTGAGCCCATTGACAAATATTTGTTTATGCTTTAATCATAAACTCACTTCGTTTTTATCAGTTTCTCATAAAGACAAGACTTTTTATTTTATTTAATTTTGCTTCCCAAGTAAATGTATCTTGATTTAAGAATCTTTTAGACATTTGCACTGGAGAACAAGAAAATAAATAAATACATGGAGTAACAGAGATCTGTTAGATCTAGTGGAAGTTGAACTTTGAAGCATTGCTAATAGAAAGACATTTTGAGACTATATTGATGTATTTTGTTCCATTCAATTTATTCCTTAAATTTTCTTTACTTGGTCTTAAAAAGTCTTAAATTTACTTTCATAAAACCTGCAGAAAGTTGGTTTCAGCCACTGAAAATAGTTGACCACTAGAAAATATAAATGAAAGTTTCATGACATTTAAGTATTTGAAAATATGCCCAATGATTTTCTGATCTGCATTTGTTAATATAAATAAATGCTCTCTTGCTATTGTCCACTATTTTAGATTTAGGTCACAATAGCCCTCTATTAACAATGAATGCATCAACCAGCGGTGCGTTTCCCAAAAGCAACTATGCTCGCAAGTTCCGTCGTTACCAATAGAGTTCAATGGAACTAACGACCTAACGATGATTTTGGGAAAAACACCCCAGTTCTGTTCAGTCATTTAGGGCTTAAAGGAAAATAAACTAACAGCAGCCATTGCATCTGTAAAGGAATGATTCACAGGTATGTGATGCTGATAGATAGATAGATAGATAGATAGATAGATAGATAGATAGATAGATAGACAGACAGACAGACAGACAGACAGACAGATAGACAGACAGACAGACAGACAGACAGACAGACAGACAGACAGACAGACAGACAGACAGACAGACAGACAGACAGACAGACAGATAGATAGATAGATAGATAGACAGACAGACAGACAGACAGACTGATAGACAGACAGACAGACAGACAGACAGATAGACAGACAGACAGACAGACAGACAGACAGACAGACAGACAGACAGATAGATAGATAGATAGACAGACAGACAGACAGACAGACAGAGATAGACAGACAGACAGACAGACAGACAGACAGACAGACAGACAGACAGACAGACAGACAGATAGATAGATAGATAGATAGATAGATAGATAGATAGATAGACAGATAGATAGATAGAAACATGCACAAATATACATACAGTGTATACATATACACACATTAGCTGCACATGATTGTTTAAGCTCATATCTGAGTTCATCTTTCAGGAATGTTCATAGAGTCCCATTATAAGCAGTTATATTTAGGCTGCCGAGGGTCTCTTATAGTGCACAAAGCCACACTAAACACACATAAAACAATCACACACCGTGTGGGGAATAAGCAGACATCTCCTGCTTTAATTGGCCCAGATGTATTCCCTCGAGTGCAGCTAATTATTTTGCTCTACATATTAACATGCAAGTATTCACACAACAATGAAAGATCAAACACAAATAAGATCTCATGCATTGCTCTAAGCGCTGTAGTCCCATATGTGCTGGCCTATTTTTACCTTTCACTGGCTTTGTAGGGGTTTATTTGGACCCGGAGCCCCGCTGTAACATTAACTGCAGACAGAAGGAGAACACAGCTGTGAATCACCCAGAAATTACAGTGAATAATGTTCTTGCTCACATTAAACACTTTCACTTTTTCAGAAATTACTGCACATTTAAAAAACTATTTTTTGTGAATATTGGATTACAGATAAATAAGAACAGACATGATAATATCACCATATTAAAGCAGTCAATGGGGAATGAAAGCTTGTTTTCCCTAATTAAGTTCATTTTTCTGAGCCCATTAGCAGATATTTGTTCATTTTTAATCATGAAGTCACTTCATTTTGATCAGTTTCTCATAAAAACAAGACTTCTTATTTTATGTCATTTTGCTTCTCAAGTAAATGTATCTTGATTTAAGGATCTTTAGACATTTGTACTGGAGAACAACAAAAATGCTGATGAACCTGGCTTTTTTGCATCGTGATCAGAAGGTACAGTGAAGGTTATTTCCATATTTTAGTGGTTGGAAGCAGAGGCCTTCCCTTCCTTCTTTCCTTCTTTCCAAACTTCCTTCCCATTTTTTTTTTTTTTTTTTTTTTGCTTGCGGTAAAAATATTCACTTTGCATAAATTACTGTACATTAAATTTTTTTATTATTTTATTTGGTCTTTTAAACAAAAACAATAATTTTGTGAATATTGGATTACAGATATATAATAATGTGAGAGACAATAGACATAATAGCATCAGTGTATCACCATATAAATACATGTTTTACTGATTTTAAATATATATATATATATATATATATATATACATACATTTAGTTATTTAGCATATATATATATATATATATATTTACATTTAGTTATTTAGCATATATATATATAATTTATTTACATGACAATACTGTTGGAGTATTAGTGTGTACTCTTTTTAGGTATTTTAAATCTGAAATATAATTTGGCAGCTTGACAGCTTATATGTTATACCATATATACTACAGCATATGTGCTATTATTTTACATTTGCACAGCTGTCAGTGCACACTGTCTCAATATTAAGTATTTGTCAATGTGTAAGTGATTTTAAAGTGCTCGTTACATAAACATATCAACTATTTGTATATTTATTTTAATAAAAGTGAATAGCTTTGAAGTCATTTTCAAAGAGTGAGTATGAAAATAAATATGGCATGAGTACAAAAGTTATTGGATGACAAAAAGATAAAGGAAGAGGCAGACCATGCATGCACTGCACATCAGATTGTGGGTATTTAGTATCGTATCGTATCGTATCGTATGTCTTTATTGTCATTGTACAAGCACAACGAAATTAAAAAAGCAAACCTTTAAGGTGCAAGAACAATAAAAAGAAAAACAGAAAGCTAGGCATATTTATACCTAGAAACATACAAGAACACAACAGGAGAAACATACAAGCACAACTCAACATTCACAGATTACATTCACATTTCTGCTGGTCATTGCACGATCCCGTCTTATTGCACAATAAATGATTGCACAGTAGATAATTACTGAGTGTTTAATTCTTGGTTGTGTTCAGTGCAGTTATGGCTCTGGGGTAAAAACTGTTTTTTAGTCTGTTAGTCCGAGTTTTCATTATTCTGTAACGTCTACCTGAGGGCAGCAGTTCAAAGTGTGTGTGTCCGGGGTGAGATGGGTCTCTGAGAATGTCATGTGCCTTCCTGAGACAGTGGGAACTATACCGGTCTTCCAGGGAGGGGAGGGGGCAACCGATAATCTTTTGGGCCGTGTTGACGACCCTCTGGAGCGCCTTCCTCTCTGCGACTGTACAGCTGGAAAACCACACACAGATGCAGTATGTGAGGATACTCTCTATGGTGCAGCGGTAGAATGACACCAACAGTTTCTGTGTGAGTTTATTTTTCCTAAGAATTCTCAGAAAGTATAGTCTCTGCTGTGCCTTCTTGATGGTAGCGGTGGTATTGGTGCTCCAGGTCAGGTTATCATCAAGGTGAACGCCCAGGAATCGGAAGTTGGAGGCCCTCTCCACACAGTCCCCATTGATGAACAGGGGCTTAATGTCCGTATATAGTCACCACGACTATAGGGAGAAAGTAACTGAGGGATAGAGACAGTGGAAAATAGTGAGATTACTGTAAAGGAAACGCCTCATGGACACATTTATTAGTGGTGTTTTTTAAGGAGGACATCAACATTTATAATGATACTAGTGACCATTTCTATTTAAAGAATACTTAATGAAGTGAAAATGAGGAGAGAATTGTAGCAGCAGTAGACGTGTCTCTTTACAGAAGCATAAGAACAAAGACTAAATGACTGAGCCGGAGCAGGACAGCCGTGTCTGAATTATTCAGTGTGTCAGTGTGTAAGGTAACATAATATCCATGTATGTAAGGATGACAAAGAGCACTGCTTTAATATACACTGCTGAATCAGCAACGCTCATTTCCACTGAATAGTTGACAGAATTAACTCTCATAATGCATTTGGGTCCAATTTTACCTTAAAGAGAAAAAATACATGTTTTTAATAAGGGAACAAAAGTTTGCAAATGCTTTAAGACTCTCAAAATACACATCATTACTTTTATTTTCAGATCTTTATGTATATATATATATATACACACACAGTGGTGTGAAAAAGTGTTGGCCCCCTTCCTGATTTTTTCTTTTTTTGCATGTTTGTCACACTTTAATGTTTCAGATCATCAAACTAATTTAAATATTAATCAAAGATAACACAAGTAAACACAACATGCAGTTTTTGAATGAAGTTTTTTATTATGAAGGGAAAACAAAACCCAAACCCACATGGCCCTGTGTGAAAAAGTGCTTGCCCCCTAAACCTAATAACTGGTTGGGCCACCCTTAGCAGCAACAACTGCAATCAAGTGTTTGCGATAACTTGCAATGAGTCTGTTACAGCGCTGGAGGAATTTTGGCCCACTCATCTTGGCAGAATTGTTGTAATTCAGCCACATTGGAGGGTTTTCGAGCATGAACAGCCTTTTTAAGGTCATGCCACAGCATCTCAATAGAATTCAGGTCAGGACTTTGACTAGGCCACTCCAAAGTCTTCATTTTGTTTTTCTTCAGCCATTCAGAGGTGGATTTGCTGGTGTGTTTTGGATCATTGTCCTGCTGCAGAACCCAAGTTTGCTTCAGCTTGAGGTCACGAACAGATGGCCGGACATTGTCCTTCAGGATTTTTTGGTAGACAGCAGAATTCATGGTTCCCTTTATCACAGCAAGTCTTCCAGGTCCTGAAGCAGCAAAACAGCCCCAGACCATTACACTACCACCACCATATTTTACTGTTGGTATGATGCTCTTTTTCTGAAATGCTGTGTTACTTTTACGCCAGATGTAATGGGACATCTCAACATGATGTGTAGCTTTTGAGGATCTTTTGGTCTACTTCACTTTGTCAGGCAGGTCCTATTTAAGTGATTTCTTGATTGTGAACAGGTGTGGCAATAATCAGGCCTGGGTGTGGCTAGAGAAACTGAACTCAGGTGTGATAAACCACAGTTATGTTTTAACAGGGGGTGGGGGGCAAACACTTTTTCACACAGGGCCACGTGGGTTTGGATTTTGTTTTCCCTTCATAAAACAAACCCTTCATTCAAAAACTGCATGTTGTGTTTACTTGTGTTATCTTTGATTAATATTTAAATTTGTTTGATGATCTGAAACATTAAAGTGTGACAAACATGCAATAAAATAAAAAATCAGGAAGGGGACCAACACTTTTTCACACCACTGTATATACACACGTGTGTGTGTGTGTGTGTGTGTGTGTATATATATATATTATTATTTTTTTTTTAAGTTATACCATTCAAAACAATAGTTACACATTTTGTGTTTGTAATGAGTATCATTAGGTGTCAAAAATATTGTTTTGTAAAATTATCTATGAAGTAAAATAAGTGTCAAAAAACTTTTGTAATATGTTTAGCCTTTTCCCCATATTTCACACACTATTTTGTACATGAGTATGTATGCCTAATAATAATTAACAAACCATTGCAGCATGAAAATTTGATCACTTTTTTCATCTGAAAGTGAAAGGATATGCAAGTAAAATAAATTTATTTATTTTGAAAAATTTTCAGTTTAATATTTATGTTGTTTGTTAGAAATAAATATGTAGGTTTCATACATTTGGACTGTTTTTGAACAATCATGAGTTATATAGTGTTAATTCTAGTGGGGTGGTAATTCTCACATTATATGTTCTTATACATTTCATTCAATGATATATTCAAAAAAAAATTCTCACCTATATATACACACGTGTGTGTAGTTTGAAATTTTTAAGAATTTCTCAATTTATTCATTAAAAAAGGGGAAATGCAGTAATAACATGGTAACAGTCAAAACAGACATTTTTCACATTCACTCATTAATGAAGAGTTGCTGAAAAGATAAAACACGGCTTTAGTTGAAAAATATTAATTTGCTTAAAACTATTAAACTGCTTGACTGTTTTATAAAATAATGATTCCTTGGGTCTAAACAGACCTGGAATATGAAAATAGTACTCATATTTTGAATGCATTATGAAAGTTAAATACTAGTGTACTGCGTACTGTATAGTATGCAGTGTCACATGACCTCTGAGCATCGTATGTAATTCAGCGGTCGAACCTGATATAAGCTCAAGTCAGCTTTATTTACACAGTGCTTTATATAATACAGACTGTTTTAAAGCAGCTTCACAGTGCTAAACAGAAAAGGTAACAGAATCTGCATCAGATATGAGGCAAATCCAAATTCTGCTGTAAAGCAGCTCTAAAAAGACAAAAGTGTCATAATTCAGCTCCAGTCAGTTCAGTTCGATTCAGTGATAAGAAGCTCAACTGAAGACAGCAGTGACACTTTTCAGCTCAAGTCATCTCACTGTTGATTCAAAAAAGTGTCACGGTGTCACACATCTGAAATGTTTTCACATATATCAATTGCAGTACTTGTAATTTTGTTTCTGTGGTTCTGACGTAAGGCTGTCATGTTTATAAAGCTGCTAAACATCTACCAGCAGTACCAATGTTTATGGGGTTAATGAAACCTTTTCTCCTGTGTTTCATGGGACTAGAAGAGGAACAGACAGTGTGTGACGGTCCTCCACACTTACGGGGGCAGCGTCTCTCAGAGTTGGGCCTTTGGCTGAGAAGACAGTGCCATCCAGGACTGGCTCACCAGGACTACCTGTTCTTTGTGGCCATTGGTTTCATCATCTTTGGAGTAGGTACAGTGCTGGCGTGGACAGCTGGTTCGGTGATAGTGCTCTGCCAGCGCTGCGTCAGATGGAGGAACGACAGACCAAATGTTGATGTGACCGAGGAGGAAATTAAAACAGGACAAAGTGGGTAAGGGGAATACCTGAGCATAAACCGGAGTCCAATCCTATAAGGAGTGCTGGCAGGGAGTTGTGACAGAAAGTGAGGTGACAATCATTTTGACTGAGTGACAGAGAAATCACAATCATGAGCAGCAGACACGGGCTGCGTCCGAAAGCTGAAAAATAAGACGAACGTCTGAATCCAATGATCGTGTCACATTGCGTCGATTGCCATACTGTACCTTCATCTGATCTGATCGAGATGAATCCTGTGCCTATCCCACAATCCTGTGCGTGTGATTGCCTAGCTAAAAAACTAAATGAGATTATTGACTGTTGAGCTAAAAAAATAAAATGATACCTGAAAGTTGCAGTTTGTGTGCAAACGTTTGTTTTTGAAAAAAAATAAAAAAAATAACTTAAAATATGTGCTTAGATATCACCATTTTGTTGTAGATTATTAAAATCACTCCAGAATGTACCTTCATTGCAAACGCTGCCTGCGAGGTCATTGTCTGATTGTACAGCAAGGCAACAAGATGCAACAAGCACAGTTCAGATTCAAAGGTTTAGTGGATTATTGGTGGTTTGTTGATACACATCCAAACATTCCAGATAAGATTCTTACCATGGGTGTAAAACTACAGTGCATCTGATAATGGAAATTCAATGCACTGATTTAAAAAAAAATTAAATTCACTCATCCACTCATTCTTTTCCAAGCTGATCTCATCCATACAATAGAAGTGAATGGAGACAGGCTGTTGAAACACAAAATCACAAGTAGTCTATACATCTTGAATGGGTGTAATGTCTTAAAGGGGTAATTCACCCTTTTTTTTTTCTTTTCATTTGAACACAGAAGACGACATTTTAAATAATGAGAGTAACCAAACCAGTTTCTGGTCCCCATTGACTTCCACAGTACTCATTTTTTTCCAAACTATGGAAGTCAATGTGGACCATCAACTGTTTGGTTAGCCACATTCTTCAAAAATGCAGACTATTATATTTACTATGTATATTTAGTGTTTGTCATATATTTAGTATATTAAGTAAATATACAACAATTATTAAATATACATTGTTTAAAAATGTATTAATCATTTTAATAACTATAATTGTTTATGTATTTATAAAAACATATAAATTACCATTTGATGGGGCAATTGAAAGAGAATTTAACTAGCAAATGTCTTTTTTCCAACATATGATACTTTTTTGGACAAGAAACAAGCATTGCAGTCATTTAATTATGTTTGGTTATTTCTCAAGCTCACTTGAGAACAACAACTGTCGTCTATTTTAAACTACCCTCTTCATAAGGATGAAAGATCATAGTAGAACACAATAAATTTCATTGGCTGTTTAAATAAAAGTGAACATGGTTGATTGGCTGATTAGTCACATTACGATAAAGAAAAATATATTTTTTACTTTATCATTGAGGAAGGATTTAGGTAATGATTAATTAACACATCCCTTCACACTGGTGTTTTTCCCTCAGCATTTACACAGGCTCATATAGCCCCACTACTTAAGAAACCCACCCTTAACCCATCTATTTTAGAAAATTACAGACCGGTTTCCCTTCTCCCTTTCATTGCTAAAACACTTGAACGAGCTGTGTTCAACCAAGTCTCTGCCTTTCTCACACAGAACAACCTCCTCGACAGCAACCAGTCTGGTTTCAGAAGTGGACATTCAACCGAGACTGCCTTGCACACTCCAGTTGTTGAAGCCCTAAGACTAGCAAGAGCGGATTCCAAATCTTCAATACTTAGTTTGCTGGATCTGTCCGCTGCTTTTGAAATGGTTAACCACCAGATCCTCCTGTCAACCCTATTGGCAAAGGGCATCTAAGGAACCACACTCTAGTGGTTTGAGTCTTACCTCTCAGATAGGTCCTTCAAGATATCTTGGAAAGGTGAGGTGTCCAAGTCGAAACATCTAACTACTGGGGTGCCTCAGGGCTCAGTTCTTGGACCACTTCTCTTCTCTGTCAACATGACATTACTAGGCTCTGCCATTCAGAAACATGGCTTTTCATATCACTGCTATGCTGATGACACTCAACTCTACCTCTCATTCCATCCTGATGATCTGACGATAGCTGCTCGCATCTCAGCTTGTCTAAAATACATTTCTTGCTGGATGAAGGACCATCACCTTCAACTCAACCTTGCCAAGACAGAACTGCTTGTGTTTCCATCAAAACCATCGTTTCATCACAATTTCACCTTCCAGTTAGGCACATCAACCATAACTCCTTCAAAAACAGCCAGAAACCTTGGAGTTGTGATTAATGATCTGCTGACTTTCTCAGACCACATTGCTAAAACTGCCCGGTCCTGCAGATTTGCTTTATTCAACATCAAGAAGATCAGGCCCTTTCTTTCGGAACATTCTTCACAACTCCTTGTTCAAGCTCTTGTTCTGTCCAGGCTGGACTATTGCAATGCTCTCTTGGCAGGTCTTCCAGCCAGTTCTATCAAACCTTTACAATTAATCCAGAACGCAGAAGCAAGATTAATTTTTCATGAGCCAAAAAGAAGGCACATCACACCTCTGTTTATCAATTTGCACTGGCTACCAATAGCTGCTCGCATAAAATTCAAGGCATTAATGTTTGCCTACAAATCCACTGGCTCTGCACCCCTTTACCTAAATTCATTACTACAGACTTATGCCTCTAGAAGCTTCCGTCGCTTTATTGTGCTGCATCCCAAAGAGGCACAAAATCACTTTCACAGACTTTTACTGTTTAACTGTTCCCTCCTAGTGGAATGACCTGCCCAACTCAATCCCAGCAGCTGAGTCCTTAGCCATCTTCAAGAAATGGATAAAAACACATCTCTTCCATCTTTATTTGACCCTCTAACTCTAGCACATTCTATTCTAATTCTATTCTTAAAAAAAACTTGTCCCTTTTAGACTTGCACTCTGTTCATTTACTGCTTGTTTTCTTTAAAAAAAATAAAAAAATAACTAACACTAGCTTTTCTAATCTTTTTGTATTTTATCTATTTGTTTTCTTTTTATTTATTATACAATTAACAAAAGCAAAAAAGTCCTCCAACACTAGCTTGCTCTATTCTTTTTCTACTCTGTTTTCTTTTTATTTATTATATAATTTGAAAAAAAAAACCTTGCTACGTGTACTACGTTAAGCAAACTGAGACTTGTTATAGCACTTGCATATCATTGCTTTTTTGTTGATTTTGATTGTTTCCATTGTCCTCATTTGTAAGCCGCTTTGGATAAAAGCGTCTGCTAAATGTAAATGTACTATGTACTTTTAAGTCTGCATGAAATTGTAATGGAGTAAATATACAGTGGGTACGGAAAGTATTCAGACCCCCTTAAATTTTTCACTCTTTGTTACATTGCAGCCATTTGCTAAAATCATTTAAGTTCATTTTTTTTTCCTCATTAATGTACACACAGCACCCCATATTGACAGAAAAACACAGAATTGTTGACATTTTTGCAAATTTATTAAAAAAGAACAACTGAAATATCACATGGTCCTAAGTATTCAGACCCTTTGCTCAGTATTTAGTAGAAGCACCCTTTTGATTTAATACAGCCATGAGTCTTTTTGGGAAAGATGCAACAAGTTTTTCACACCTGGATTTGGGGATCCTCTGCCATTCCTCCTTGCAGATCCTCTCCAGTTCTGTCAGGTTGGATGGTAAACGTTGGTGGACAGCCATTTTTAGGTCTCTCCAGAGATGCTCAATTGGGTTTAAGTCAGGGCTCTGGCTGGGCCATTCAAGAACAGTCACGGAGTTGTTGTGAAGCCACTCCTTCGTTATTTTAGCTGTGTGCTTAGGGTCATTGTCTTGTTGGAAGGTAAACCTTCGGCCCAGTCTGAGGTCCTGAGCACTCTGGAGAAGGTTTTCGTCCAGAATATCCCTGTACTTGGCCGCATTCATCTTTCCCTCGATTGCAACCAGTCGTCCTGTCCCTGCAGCTGAAAAACACCCCCACAGCATGATGCTGCCACCACCATGCTTCACTGTTGGGACTGTATTGGACAGGTGATGAGCAGTGCCTGGTTTTCTCCACACATACCGCTTAGAATTAAGGCCAAAAAGTTCTATCTTGGTCTCATCAGACCAGAGAATCCTTCAGGTGTTTTTTAGCAAACTCCATGCGGGCTTTCATGTGTCTTGCACTGAGGAGAGGCTTCCGTCGGGCCACTCTGCCATAAAGCCCCGACTGGTGGAGGGCTGCAGTGATGGTTGACTTTCTACAACTTTCTCCCATCTCCCGAATGCATCTCTGGAGCTCAGCCACAGTGATCTTTGGGTTCTTCTTTACCTCTCTCACCAAGGCTCTTCTCCCCCGATAGCTCAGTTTGGCCGGACGGCCAGCTCTAGGAAGGGTTCTGGTCGTCCCAAACGTCTTCCATTTAAGGATTACGGAGGCCACTGTGCTCTTAGGAACCTTAAGTGCAGCAGAATTTTTTTTGTAACCTTGGCCAGATCTGTGCCTTGCCACAATTCTGTCTCTGAGCTCTTCAGGCAGTTCCTTTGACCTCATGATTCTCATTTGCTCTGACATGCACTGTGAGCTGTAAGGTCTTATATAGACAGGTGTGTGGCTTTCCTAATCAAGTCCAATCAGTATAATCAAACACAGCTGGACTCAAATGAAGGTGTAGAACCATCTCAAGGATGATCAGAAGAAATGGACAGCACCTGAGTTAAATATATGAGTGTCACAGCAAAGGGTCTGAATACTTAGGACCATGTGATATTTCAGTTTTTCTTTTTTAATAAATTTGCAAAAATGTCAACAATTCTGTGTTTTTCTGCCAATATGGGGTGCTGTGTGTACATTAATGAGGAAAAAAAATGAACTTAAATGATTTTAGCAAATGGCTGCAATATAACAAAGAGTGAAAAATTTAAGGGGGTCTGAATACTTTCCGTACCCACTGTATATATATATATATATTCTTGTAAATGTAATAAGTGAAAGTATATGCTTTGAACTGAACTTAAGTTGCCATACTCAACAAGGATTATATATTCGAAGTTGACAAGTGAACATTAGTTGTATCCTCTATGGCCTGGGTAATGATGGATGCATTTCGAGGCCACATTTGAAGGAGCCTTCGAAATGGGACAGCCTTTGTCACCTTGGTCTCTGAAAGAAGCCTTTGAAGGATGCAGCCTCTGAAGGTGTCTTGTCATGATTCCAGTTTCCATGGTAACAGCTATTTATCTGATTGGTGGATCTGTCTTCGAGATTAAGGCTAGTGTAGTTCTTCATCTGGAAACATGATTTTTTTGAAACCTTATGTATCACAGAAGTTTGGGGCGGGACTATGTGATTGTCTGACCAATAGCAAAAGTGTTTGTGAAACCTATTTGAAAACAAATCCCTTTTTCACATTTTCACAAATTTCACACTTTAATAACAAACTGAAAAAACTTTATTTCACAATTTTTGTAATGAATCTAAAAATGTTTTGAAATGTCTCCCTAACAGGACACATAGTGGCACATCCCTTTATGAATCCAGTTTTTTCTGTGATGTCAATGAAAATCCTCCACTAGAAAAAAAACACAGACCAAACAAGAAGAAAATCAGTGTTCTGAAATTCTGAAAATACTGCTATTTAAGAGTTATTGCTTAAAGGTGCAGGATGTAATATTGACAGCTAGCAGTTAAAATGGGGACTGCAATCCAAATTCACAATACTGAAAAGAGTTTTTTCTTTTGCCTCCTCAGACTCAATGCTCACATGGGTTGCCAGATTGAGGACGCGCAACAGAAACGAGCGCTACTGACAATGGAAGGCGACAAGCGTTACACTGCAAGTTGATGAGTTGATTTATATGTGTTTTAATAGTCATAGAGCTTTTTAGATGGATGCCGAGGCTTTTTAGTTCGGGGAGAATCTGTGATCTCTGACTCGTGTGCTGGCTTCCATGGTTGCGATATGTTGTGTTTTCCATCAAATGGAAACCTTGAATGTTGAAATACTATTGGGTAAATTTGCAGTGGGCGGAGTCACACAGACCAAAAACAACAGACATTCCGACACGGAACGCCTAATTCAAAGTAGAATAACTGGCTGTAGCATTGTTTTTGGGGAGCAAGTATGTAAACTTAAATGTTTGCAAACATATGGTATTTTTATGCTGTAGTACAGTAAAAAAAAAAAAGACACGCAGCACCTTTAAGTGATTCATTATCAATCTGACAAGTAGCACGGAGCAACATTTACAAGACATGATGATAGCATGTGGCAAGTTATTTAGGTATGATAATGTATCACATTTTGTACCTGAGTTTGCAGGATGAAGATTTCGCTCCAGGATCGTCAGGATGTTTTCTGTCAGACACTTCACATCACTGTGTGTGTCTGGATGGGAGCTCAGGACCCTCAGTATGTCTGTTCCTCCTTCACTCTGAAGCGTATTACAGTACTGAGGGGCTACAACAACAGAATGTGACTATAATCACACTGTAAACTACAACCCCAAATCAGAAAAGGTTGGGACAGTATGGAAAACGCAAATAAAAAAAGAAAGTAGTGTTTTCTAAATTTACTTTGACTTGTATTTATTTCATTGCAGACAATATGAATACAAAATATTTCATGTTTTGTCTGGTCAACTTCATGTCATTTGTAAATATACATCCTTTCCTGTCATTCAGACCTGCAACACATTCCAAAAAAAAGTTGGGACAGTAAAGCATTTACCACTTTGTAATGTTGCCATTCCTTTTCACAACACTTAAAAGACGTTTAGGGACTGAAGACACCAAGTGATGAAGTGTTTCAGGTGTAATTTTGTCCCATTCTTCCTGCAAACAAGTCTTAAGGTGGGCAACAGTACGGGGTCTTCGTTGTCGCATTTTGCGCTTCAAAATGCACCACACATTCTCTATTGGAGACAGGTCGGGACTGCAGGCAGGCCAGTCAAGTACCCGTACCCTCTTCCTCCGCAGCCAGGACTTTGTAATGTGTGCAGAATGTGGTTTTGCATTGTCTTGTTGAAATATGCATGGACGTCCCTGGAAAAGATGTCTTCTTGAAGGCAGCATATTGTGCTCCAAAATCTCTATGTACTTTTCAGCATTAATGGTGCCATCACAGAAGTGCAAGTTACCTTTGCCAAGGGCACTGACACAACCCCATACCATGACAGACCCTGGCTTTTGGACTTGTTGCTGGTAACAGTCTGGATGATCCTTTTCTTCTTTGGTCCGGAGCACACGGCGTCCATTCCTCCCAAAAAATACCTGAAATACTGATTCATCTGACCACAGTACACGTTTCCACTGTGTGATGGTCCATCCCAGATGCCTCCGAGCCCAGAGAAGTCGACGGCGCTTCTGGACACTGTTAACATAGGGCTTCCTTTTGGCACAGTACAGTTTTAACTGGCATTTGTGGATGTAACTACGTATTGTGGTACTTGACAAAGGTTTGCCAAAGTAGTCCTGAGCCCATGTGGTGATATCGCTTATAGATGAATGACGATTCTTGATGCAGTGCTGCCTGAGGGATCGGAGATCACGGTTGTTCAGCTTAGGCTTGCGCCCTTGTCCTTTACACACTGAAATTCCTCCAGATTCCTTGAATCTTTTAATTATGTTATGCACTGTTGAAGGTGAAATATCCAAATCTCTTCCTATCTTTCTTTGAGGAACATTGTTTTTAAACATTTCAATAACTTTCTCACGTATTTGTTGGCAAACTGGCGATCCTCGGCCCATCTTTGCTCCTAAAGGACTAGACCTTTCTTGGATGCTGCTTTTGTACCAAATCATAATTACAATTTTTCTATACAATTACAAGTTTTCTATACTGTCCCAACTTTTTCTGATTTGGGGTTGTAAATTACACCATTATCATTAATTACTTTTTTACTTGCATCTGTGAAAAACAAGAGTATCTTGTATCTCAAGAGGCGTGCTGTTTATTAGTCTCTCTGGCTTTTTTCTTACCGTTCCGACAGCAGACAAACTGTATGGCCCAGAGAGCCCAGAGCTGAACACCAGAACACTGAGAGACGTGCAGCAATGGATAGAAGGGCTGGAACGTCCTGAGAGAGAGAGAGAGAGAGAGAGAGAGAGAGAGAGAGAGAGAGAGAGAGAGAGAGAGAGAGAGAGAGAGAGAGAGAGAGAGAGAGAGAGAGAGAGTGTGAGAGAGAGAGAGAGAGAGAGAGAGAGAGAGAGAGAGAGAGAGAGAGAGAGAGAGATGAAAAGTTTTTAATGAATAGATAGTCAGGTGAATTATATTCAATGACCATACATTGAGACTCACATTAACACTTACAAAATTGCCAGCCAAAAACTACCGACTTTCTGATTATTTTGCAATGGCATCAATAGTTTTGGTGAAAAACAACCTGATTATTTAAAGGTATAGTTGAGTAAAAAAAGAAAAATCCCAAAAATATTTTCTTTTGTGTTTTGCAGAAGTAAAAAACAAAAAAACATACAGGTTTGGAGTGGTATGTGAGGGTGAATAAGGATGATAGCTTTTTCATTTTTGGATGAACTATCCTTTTGCACATGTAAATGGTAACATCTGTGCATCATTTAGCACTACACACACTAGTCCAGTAGGTGGTGTCAGTAAATGAGGAAGAGTCATTTTAAACAATCTATTCCTTGATTTGCCAATGTTTTTTTTTTATAATATACAGTTTTATGCTTCTGATGATACTTTTGATCAAAAAGCTTCTGCCTAGTTGCTTGAAATTAGTTTTATTGAATATCTGGTTGGTGAGATAAATGCAATGGCTGTACATCATGACATTTAATACAGCAATCACGAGTGTCAGTAAAAAAGTGCAGCTTGCTGATTATTTTTCAAGTGCGTCAGTAATTTTGGTGAAAAACAACCTGACATTTAAAGGAATAGTTCAGCCAAAAATCTCCCAAAATATCTTGAAGAACGGACTGAATTTATGCTTCTTGTGATAATTTTCATCAAAAGCTTCTGCACAAATGCTTGAAATTAATTTTGTAGACACATATAAACATAGATTGTGCCTACATTTAAATTTTTTTTCTCAAAACTACAAAATTAAATTTAGAAAAAGTTTTTTTTTTTTCACCAGATGAACTAAAATTTCAATACATAATTCCTATATTTCCATTTGTGTAATATCATAGTTTTGTCAACTTCACTGTTATTCTAAAATGTACAATGCACAATGAATCATATTTTAATCGCGATCACAATTTCTGCTTTTCTCATTTTATTAAACAAAACTGTCTGCAATATTTGGCCACTGTTTATTATTAATACTAATAATGTTTCATTTTCATTTGGCATTTGCTTTATCTTGCATTGGTAACAAAATAAAATGATTAGGTGTGTCCAGTTTTCTGTAAGAGTTATTGTATACTATTATATAAATACACAGTGTAATCAATATAAAGTATATATTAAGACGAGTGCTGTCAAACGATTAATCGCATCCAAAATAAAAGTTTTTGTTTACAAAATATATGTGCGTGTACTGTGTATATTTATTATGTTTATACAAATACACACACATGCATGTATATATTTAAGAAAAATATGTTACATTTATATATTAAATATATTTATATATGATATAAATTATATGAATCTAAATATATACATGTAAATGCATGTAAATATTTTCAAAATGTATGCTGTATGTGTGTATTTATATATACATATTAAATATACACAATACACAGCACTAATTAAGACACTTACCGGTAAGAAACCATTGCATGCTCAGGAGAACTCCATGACAGGACAGAAGAGTGCTAAAATCAAAGAGATTCAATGTACAGAGTTAAGATACATAAACAGACAACACATGCATATGAACACACACACACACACAGACACAGACACACAGACACAGACACACAGACACAGACACAGACACAGACACAGACACAGACACAGACACAGACACACAGACACACCAGTTTCTCCTGCACTGTGCTATGCAGCTCAGCATCCAGACTCCACACCGGCCCCCTGACTGAGATGAGATGAGCCAGGATCCCTCCAGCAAAGTAACTGATGTCCACCTCCACTACTGGGTTGATCAGGAGTGAGACAATGTGCTCCACCAGATCCTCATTCATCAGCTCCCTCCGCAGCTCCTCCACCTCTGCTATATTATTCTGGAGCACAGAGAGAGGAGAAGATACACTGCTTTCAATGTTGAGCAATCTATTCCTAATTTAAAGCATATAAACGTCTAGAACATAATAATTAAATCCACACAGTTCAATTGAAAAGAATGTGTGATAAACATCAACAGAGATAAACAGTAGCATGAAGAAGTTTCATTTGTAAAGGTTTCAAGGAGCCCAAACTGCCCCTGCTAACACTTTAAGACACAATAAGGCACAATTCATCACTTTTAGTTAATGCACTGGGATGCATGAACAATGAGAAATGGTATTAGTCTATCAACAAGCAACCAATACTAGAATATTAACATTCTATATATTAAAACCAATGTAGATGAGTTTTATAACATTTATGCAATTCTATTTTTTTTTTAATTACTTCAAAACAAATAACTACAATAAAACAGCAAAAAGCATATATTCCGAGTAGTTTATGGTACTTTATTTGTTACAATTAACTATTGTTCATCTTGTTCAGTTAATTTAGATTTGTATGTGGTCACATCAGTGTGGGTGAGGTGTTTACTTGTTACTATCTATTCACTTCCTCCAATTTTACCACATAACATGGTAAAAAATACATTTACCAAACATATAACACATAAAATATATTTACCAAAAGGCCCAGGAGCTTCTGCTGGATGGAGGACTCAGAATAATAAGACTGTGGAGGAGAGGAGAGAGTGATGAGAAGATACAGGAAATTAATAAACACTTAAAGGGATAGTTCACCCAAACATTTCACTGTGACCATTTACTCAACCTTATGCCATTCCAAACCTGTTTGAGTCTCTTTCGTCTGTGGAATACAAAAGGAAGATATTTTAATAAATGTCTCAGAATTGTTTGTCCATACAATGGAAGTCAGTGGTAACCGAAATGGTTTTATTCATAATATCTTCTTTAGTGTTTCACAGAATAAATAAAGTCATACTGGTTTGGAATGACATGAGGGTGATAAAATTATGATAGAATTTAAATTTTTGAACGAACTATCCCTTTAAGAGCAAGAATCTTTGTTTAAATTGCTATTGTTTAAACTAGTTTACAGATGTGCCAAACTGTGCATGACTACACTACATGATTTTTAAAATCTGCAGAGATTTAAAAACACCAGGCATGATTCACTTGCCAACTTTCTGAATAGGTTACAGAGGAAAACTGGAGATCATGCACTAAATCAGTGGTTCTCAAACCTGTCCTGGGGACAGCCACCACATATCATAGGTCTCTCTCATAGGCTACACCCAGTTCAAGTCTTGCAGATTCTACTAATGAGCTGATGAGTTGAATCAGGTGTGTTAAATGAGGGAGACATACAAAATATGCTGTGGTTGTGGGTCCCCAGGACAGGTTTGAGAACCACTGCACTAAATGATCACACACTACCAGACTCTGCACTTGTTCTGAACACAACAAACTCTCACAGAAACACCAGAGCCATTGAAAGGAGAGATGCGACAACCTTTGATTTCGGCACGATGTGGTAACGTTTACGTAGATCTCAATAGCTCCTAACAAACCTGCGCTGTCATCCTGTTTGAATGGGTTTTAATCAGGACAAACGGCAGAAGCGAATATATTTGCAGCAATTTTCTGCAAATGTTAATGCATAACATTGTTACGTTGACTACATTTATAGAAGCATTAAAGAGTTCAACCAAAAATGAAAATTAGCCTGTTTTACTCACCCTCGAGGCATCCTAGGTGTATATGACTTTCTTCTTTCAGACGAATCCAATCGGAGTTATATTAAACATTATCCTGGATCTTCCAAGCTTTATAATGGCATGGGCGGGTGTTTTTTTTTTTCTTTCAAAAGTCCAAAATGTGTCAAATAAAGCGCATCCATCCATAATAAAAAGTGCCTCACACGGCTCCGGGGGTGAATAAAGGCCTCCTGTAGCAAATCCATGCGTTTTTGTATGAAAAATATCCATATTTAAAAGGTGAGTAAAACATGGGCTAATTTTAATTTTTGGGAGAACTAACCCTTTAATCAGTTTTTTCTGTGTTTAATTTTGAAAGGAATGGGTATTGCTCCCATAACACAGAATACATTTACAGTATGCATGTTGCATATTGATCATGATGTTATATTTGCCGCAATTTTCTGCAAATGTATATGACTGTATATGACTTTCTTCTTTCAGATGAATCCAATCGGAGTTATATAAAAAATTGTCCTTGCTCTTCCAAGCTTTATAATGGCATGGGTGGGTGTTTTTGTTCAACAGTCCAAAAGAAGTCAAATAAAGCGCATCCATCCATATTAAAACATGCCTCACACGGCTCCGGGGGGTGAATAAAGGCCTCCTGTAGCAAATCCATGAGTTTAGTAAGAAAAATATCCATATTTAAAACATCATAAACACTTTTCTCTCACTTCCACTAACTGACGTAGGCAGAAGCCGTTCCGGTGGATGACGTAGGATGTCTGCGTATTTGGGAAACTAAATGAATGGTGTTCAGTGCTGGAAATATTCTGTGTTTGAAACGATTGGTTGCCCCACGACACATCACTTCTGCATTCTCCATTTCGAAAGAAAGTCTAAGGAAGTGCCACAACTCTCTTTTCCAATGGCTCTCAGAAACATGTGCCTTGTTGCTAGGAGACACATGACAAATATAAACAATATGTCTAAAATCAGCTCAAAATAACAAGCGTGTTTGATATCCCTTGACTGGATGGAAACATATTCTGAAGCTAAAAATATTCAGCTTGTGTTCATCATACACTACGCAATTTTCAAAGGAATCTCAAATCTGGCAAAAACTTTAGTGCAGTATATTCCAGCCTATAGCCATGTGTGTGTGTATGTGTGTGTGTGTGTGTGTGTGTGTGTGTGTGTGTGTTCACCTCCAGCAGCTCCATGTAGAGTTCTATTCCTTGGCACTGGATGAAATGGCGACACGCGGTGGGCGTCTCATCTGTCAAGTTCCACAGAGCACTCAATGCAAACTTCAGAGTGGAGTCCACTACACCCAGAGAGGCCTTCTGCTGGACGATACTCAGCAACTGCTGTGCTTGCACAGAAAGGGGAATAAATGCATCGGTTCGGTCTATTCATGATTCATCTGTCCATTCAGTCATTTGCAAAAGAAGCTTCATCATTTAGCCATTCACATATCCAACAAAACTTTAGAGAACAGAGAGAACACAATGCATGTGACCGTATGGTTAGTGTGAGGCCACATGGTATGGTTTGAAGAACCTGTGCTGATGTACTTGCTGAAATAAATAGGGCTGTCCTTTCTTAATAACTTAAGATTGCAATGCAGTCTGGGATAACTTGCTATTTGCTATTAATAGGTGGTATTAGGTTGAGGGACTTTCTTATTCTATATTTCATTGGATGAACAATTGTATTTGACACTGTGTACAAGTCATGAATATGTTTGGTTTGTTTAACCTTATGACAAAGGCTGTAAAATGTTTATATTTTCCGAGCTATTTTGTCAACTTCCTGGGGTACACTAGTATAGACATGATCTAAAAGAAAACACAAACTCCAATTTTGATTACCCTTTAAACCTCATGTTGTGTTCTGGTCATTTTGACCCAGAGAGGATTTTCTCTTTCAAATGTTAGTTAATATTAATTGCATTGGACTAAAAACTGACTTTGCTCACACGTTATATCATTTTTTTATTTATTTATTCATTTGTGGTTTTTGAGATTCCCTCCCCCCACACACACTTTGTTACACTTGCGACGTTACCAGCCTACAAAAAAATTGCTTATAAATATTGTTATGTTATATTATTACCAAACACTGGATTTATCAGCTTGTTTTCTTTCAATAAGCATAGGTTTTGTATTTCTTTTTGGAACTGATTGATCATAGGACTCATTGATCTGAGCTTATGCACCTCAGTTTGAGTGAACATTGCCAAAATCATAAACAAATAATGCTTTTTAACCAATTTTATAGCATAATTATAGTGATAATATACCATGTAATGAGAGATTTAAACACATTTTTTTTTTTTTTTAAACTGTCATTTTTTATCAGGAATGGCAAATCAGCTAAAGGATTTTTAGCACAGCACTATGTTTAAAACAGTTAACAGCAAATAAACTACTTGTGTAAAAAAAAAAGCATTTACCTTCATTATAAACGCCTCTGCACCCAGTTCTGATATCTCCTCTGTGCTCAACTGCAATGAAGTGTGAGAGAGCCTTTTACTCAGTAATAATGTCCCAAAGATGAAAATGATACGATAATAGATTTTTGTTCATATAAACAGATCTTAAATGTCCATGATAATATGTCTGCACAATTGCATATACGTCACTCACTCAATACCTTATTTCTGTTTTTTTTTTACTTTTGAATTCACTTCTATTCAGATAACACAGCAAAATGAATATACAGATCTCTATTTCTTTAATAATACTGTTGTTCTTAACAAACCAGTCAAAGTTTGTCCTGGTTTTAGACACTGAACAGAATGCAGGTGTTGATGTAATGACCTTAGACACCAGTATGGAGACTACAGCCACCGCCATTCTCTGCACCGTCTGATCTTCATGATTCCCCAGCAACATCATTATCAGCTTAGCAGCTTCATATCTGTAGGGTAACAGCGGTCAAGAGGGCGTTAAGCCACTTTAACAATGTACAGTATATCTAAACAAGTTAAAATGCACGGAGGAAATGTGTGTGGACTGACCTGTCAAATGGGACGACCTGTAAGATATGATCACTGCAAAGAGTAAGCAGGCAATTCTTCTGCAACTAAAAGCAAAAAAATAAACTGAAGTCAATGGGGACCAGCAACTACCATTCTTCAAAATATCTTCTTTTGTGTTCAACAGAACAAAGAAACTCCTACAGGTTTGGAACAACTTGAGGGTGAGTAAATGATGACAGAAATGTCATTTTTGGGTGAACTATTCCTTTAATGTTTATCGCTCAAACCGTTTGGGATGGTTCTACCTGCTCGTGGTTTGGGAAGTTCTTCATGGCTGTAAGAAGCTGCTGAACTACATTTCCCAGCAGGCGTAAGGGCATCCCCAGCAACAGCTCCTGTACGGTCAGGTTAAACACACACGCAGAGGCCACGAGCTGAACGTGCAGAGAATCTGTGTGGTGTCGCATCCCAGCCAATACCAGCTGAAACAGGAACAGACACATGGGCACTGTATGTAAATGTTGTTCATGCATTTATAAAAATGAGCCAAGATCTTTTACAATAAAGGGAAGTTTTAAGGCATTGTATAAGAAGTCATGATGTTAAATTTAAACTATGCCATCTTAAAAACTTCTCTTACAGTCCCTTACAAAATTACCTTGTGGGTCAATGCCATCTCATTTTTATCTGAATTTATTTATTCATTCAAAACATTAAAATTAAACTCAATGTATACATAGAATGACTTTAAACACACCTCTTCTATAATGAGAATCCATTTCTGAACTATATTTTTGATGTTTTTGATTTACATTTTTGCTTTACTGCTTATTAATATTTGAGAAATTGTTGTCGGCCAAAGTCATGTGGTGCAACCACATGCAGAAAAAATCAGGAAGTGACATTATAAAGAACACTCACGCAAACCCTCATGACTGTGTGTATGCGGATCAATAACTTTTTTAAATATCAGATAACGACCTTTTAATGACAGGGCAAGGTTAGTTCAAGTTTTAAAATGTCATGTGGTACGACTCCTCAAAAACATAATGATATTCATGAATTGATATAAAAAAAAAAAAAAACTGTTTTTTGAAAATAATTAATAAAACACTTTTGTAGTCCTTTTCAATAAATGCAAACTTTTCTTGAAAATGGCATTAAAAATTCTAAATTATTTGAAACCAGCATAAATACTAAAACATACAGTGCTGCTTGAAAGTTTGTGAACCCTTTAGAATTGTATATATTTCTGCATAAATATGACCCAAAACATCATCAGATTTTCGCACAAGTCCTGAAAGTAGACAAAGAGAACTGAATCAAACAAATGAGACAAAAATATTTTCTTTGTCATTTATTTATTGAGAAAAATGATCCAGTGTTACATATCTGTGCATTGCAAAAGTATGTGAATCTCTTGGATTAGCAGTTAATTTAAAGGTGAAATTAGAGTCCATCTGTGCAGAGGTGTTTTCAGTCAGTGCAATGACTATCAAATGTCAGTACGTGACCTGTTTTATTCAAAGAACAGGGATCTATCAATGTCTGATCATGTTTGTGGAAGTGAATCATGTCACGAACAAAGGAAATTACTGAGGAACTCAGAAAAAGAGTTGATGTTGCTCATCAGGCTAGAAAAGGTTAAAAACCATCTCTAAAGAGTTTGGACTCCACAAATCCACAGTCAGACAGATTGTGTACAAATGGAGGAAATTCAAGACCACTGTTACCTTCCCGAGAAGTGGTCGACCAACAAAGATCACCCCAAAGCAGAACGTGTGATAGTCTGCGAGGTTGCAAAAGTTCCCAGGGTAACTTGTAAGCAACTAAAGGCCTTTCTCACATTGGCTAATGTTAATGTTCATGAGCCCACCATCAGGAGAACTCTGAGCAAACATGGTGTGCAGGGCAGAGCTGCAAGAAGAAAGCCACTGTTCTCCAAAAAGAAAATTGCTTGCTAAAGATCATGTGGACAAGCCAGAGGACTATTGGAGAAAGGTTTAATGGATGGATAAAACCAAAATAGAACGTATTGGTTTAAATGAGAAGAACACACTGCATTCCAGCTTAAGAATCTTATCCCATCAGTGAAACATGGTGGTGCTAGTATCAAGACTTGGGCCTGTTTTGCTGCATCTTGGCCAGGACAGCCTGTCATCATTGATGGAACAATGAATTCTGAATTATACCAGCAAATTCTAAAGGAAAACATCAGGACATCTGTTTAAGAACAGAGTCTCAAGAGAACGTGGGTCATGCCGCAAGACAACAACCCCAAGCACACAAGTCATTCTACCAAAGAATGGTTAAAGAAGAACAAAGTTAATGTTTTGGAAAGGCTGAGTCAAAGTCCAGATCTTAATCCAATTACAATGTTGTGGAAGGACCTCAGCAAGCAGTTCATAGGAGGAAACCCACCAACATCAGAGAGTTGAAGTGGTTCTGCACTAAAACTCCTTCATGTTATTGTGCAGGACTGATCAGCATTTACAAGAAACTTTACCTTCAGTTACTGCAGCAAAAGGGGGTCACACCAGATACTGAAAGCAAAGATTCACATACTTTTGCAATGCACAGATATGTAACACTGGATAATTTTTCTCAATAAATAAATGACAAAGAAAATAGTTTTCTCTCACTTGTTTAATTCGGTTCTCTTTGTCTACTTTCAGGACTTATATGAAAATCTGATGATGTTTTGGGTCATATTTATGCAGAAATATAGAAAATTCTAAAGGGTTCACAAACTTTCAAGCAGCACTGTACGTGCTTTAAAGTAGATTTTTCATTTTCTTTATAACTGACACTCATATTTATCACTGATTCCGACAAACCAGCATGTTCATGTTTAGTTAATAAATACAGATCAGATAACAGAAGACTTTTTTTTACCTTTAAGATGTGTGGCTGAGGTTGTTCCATGCCACTGGTGTGACTGTAGAGATGAACAAGGACCTCCCGAATGAAACTCTCGCGGTCGCTGTATCTCCTCAAGCACTCACACAGCTGGGTTAAGTTGGACTCTCCAGCCACCTGCATGTGTTTACAAATTAGTACGCATTTGCAGCTCCTGGCAAAATCTGTTATTAGTTCTGACTTAATGGGATGGCAGTGAAATGTATTTTTCTGCAAGTTAACCAGTCTTTTGACTATCAGCAAGAATCCCGGCTCACTTCGCTGCTTCTACATTCAGCTTCCAGGTACTGTAAATCTGAAATAGTGATCGCAGTGATCCAGTCTGCTTCACTGTCTGCTCTCCCATCATGACACTGAATATTAGATTAAAGCAGTCATGAATTGCATTTTTGTTTTCCTTTATAATGTTTCCTGAGGTGCATTTTACTAGGAATTTTGCAGGATCTTTGGTTTTAAAAATAACACAGAAACTAGAAACCATTTAAAAACCTTTTTGTTACTTGAAATAAAATAAATGTTAACTGAAAATAAAATGTAAAAAATGTTTTGTTTGTTTGTATGTTTATTTGTTTCAGCCAGTTGCCAAATCAACTTTTCTCTTTTCAAATTTATTGTATTAAAATAACTATAACTAAAACAAAAACAAACAAAATTACTAAAACTTTAACGAAAACGCAAAAAACAAAACAAAATAGAAACAGAAAAAGAAAACTGATTTAAAATAATAAAAGTAACAAAGCATTTTCTTTGTGTGATCATCATACCTGAGCCATGCCAACTCTTGAATATGAAATGCGTTTCTGCATTTATACTTGTGTTCATCGACTGACAGAGAAAAATGATCCTCTGTGTCTCTGTCGTTTTCTCTTAAGCGGACACAACTGGAGTCTGCTTTTGTCTCAGCAGCTGTGCCATTAGCATTGGTAAAAGTCTGAAATGTTTACGTTTTGACATGGTTTTCTGAGGCGGAAAGATAATCTCTGCTTTTCCCTTTTTATGAAAAACATTTAAGGAATAAATTGAATGGAACACAATACGCCAATACAGTCTCTAAGTGTGCTGTATAAGCAATGCTTTAAAATTTGAACATACTCCAACTTCCAATAAATCTCCATTATTTTTAACTAATTTTACAAAACGAAAACCAACAATAATAATAATAATAAAATAAAATAAAATTAAAAAGCCTTGTTTTCCAGTGCAAATGTCTAAAGATTCCTAAATCAAGATACAATTTGAGAAGCAAAATTACATTTTAAGAGAAATTAATCAAAATTAAGTGAGATTATGATTAAAACAAGAACAAATATCTGCCAATGGGCTCAGAAAAATCTACTTAATTCAAAGGGAAAACATGTTTTCACATGCCACTGACAGATGTTTTGTTCTTGTTTTAGGCATAAACTCGCTTAATTTTGTTCAGTTTCTCAGAGAAGAAGACATCTTTGCAGGCAGTGTTTTTGCTTGAAGGCACCTCACGAAACTGATTTCACACAGGCTTCTGAGGCAGCGGTTTAATGGTCTACAACAAAATAGAATGAGTTTTGGTGATAACTAAACGAGTATTTAATTATTATTATACTGATTTCTCACTAGAAATAACATCAAAAGTGCAAAAAGTTAGTCAGAAATATACATTTACACTGAAACTGACCACCAAACGCAACTTTCAGACGCCATCTTTTTTTTTTAGCTCAACCATCATGGAATGGAAAGCACAGGATTGTGGGATATCAAAGGCAGCGAAGGATACATCTATGCTGCCTTTAAAATTCAATCAGAAGAAGGTACCTCCGGAGACAGGAAGTGAAGCAGAATTTGGATTGGGATGTGCCTTGATGCCTTCCCGCCTTGGAATGCTGCCTCCGAAGTAGGGTTGGGATTCGAAAATCAATTCCAATTCCAGAATCGGACACTTAAGGTCAGGAATCGGATACTTGTAAAATGAAAAAATAAATTTCACCTATTAATTCCTGTGTGTGCATCTTTTTTTTTAGGTGGCGAAAAGGGGCTTTTAAAATTGTATTTGTGTTTGAATCATGCATTCATTCAAAAACACTGATTCATCCAATAATGAATCAAGTAAATCTTGAGTGAGTCATTGAATCATTCCATTCATAAATTCCATGAGATTTTGTTTAGTTGCCTAATGTTTTTTCTTCAGAATTGTGAGAGAACCACAACATCCATTAAAAAAAGTCTCAATTTATCCAGAATCGTGCAGCTCTATTTTGCACACAAACAGCTCTTATTTGAGTCGTGCTTTTATGTAGCTGGCTGATTTGTGTTCATGGTATTCAGAAGCAATTAAATGTTTTGCATAAAGAGACACAGAATAAATATGTTTGATATCTAAATATTTGACTTCATTTTTTTTTTAACCACGTTGGAATCGAAACTGGGTATCGATAAGAATCGGAATCGATAAGCAGAATCAGAATCGGAATTGATCAAATGCAAACGATGCACCGAAGGCAGCATTTTAGAGCTTTCGGACGCAGCCAATTTTTAAAGTTTAAGTCACAGATGTTAATCTACTCTCCTGTCTGATTTTTTTGCCGGGCAGGATGCTGGATTCGGCATATGATTGGTCAAATCGCCTGTCAATCAAGCTTTTTGCAAACGGTCAATTCATGATCCCTGATTTTGAGTCAGTGAGTGTGAAAGAAAACACTTACCTTCAGATTTCCATCTCCACACAGCAGCTCAGATCCTCCTGCTCCCGTGGTAAGCAGGCCAATGAACCTCAGTCCTGGCCGATCCTCCACAAAAGCTTGAATGGTAGCGTCGCTCACACCTCTCCAGCCCGAAACATCCAGAGACACGAGCTGCGGAAGGATCCCTGGGTGCTCCAGCAGCTGCTGCACCAAACGGTCTCCATCCATTACCAGCCTGTCATTGGAGATGTCCAGGTGCCTCAGTGACTGCAGCTTGGAGAGCACTAAGATGAAGCTGGAGGTTGGCATCTCCAATTTCTGAAGCCCATGCGCAGTCAGGGACATAAGCCGTGACTGACAATTCAACAGAGGTGTGAGATCCGTGATGTTCGTGCCAGAGACATCCAAGCTCTCCAGCATGGGCATGGTACAGATATCCTCCAGACCTCTATCATCCAGGTCCGTCCAGGCCAGAGAGAGCTTCTTCAAGCCCCGGAGCATGCTGAAGGTGGCCTGCAGCGACTCCTCCCCTGCTTCCCCGTACAGACGCAAGCCGTCCATCAGCAGCGTCTGGAGGCCCTGTCTGCAGAGCTTGTTGGAGGTGAGACTGTGGAGAACATCTGAGATCGTGAGGTCACTGTGTATATGTGAAGCGTTCAGCTCTTGGAGCTTGTGAGGACAGAGCGAGAGTCTGAAGGCCTCGGCCGAGAGCGGCGAGGACCGGATGTAAGCGCGGCGCAAACGCAGGTGCTCCGGATTCTGGAAGATTCCTACGGTTCTGTCATTGAGGACCCCTGAGAGAAAAACAGATCAGAACTAGTGCTGGGCATTGATTAATCATGATTAATCGCATCCAAAATAAAAGTTTTTGTTTAAAACATACATGTGTGTGTACTGTGTATATTAGGGCTGGGAAAATAATTTGATGCATCAGGAATCGAGAAATGATTCAGCATCGATTCTGAGATTTTCCGAATACATCGCGATTATTTCTCGAGTCGATTCTGAGCTTAGTTTTGAACAGCAGATGGCGCTGCATGCTTTAGAAACAGCCGTACTCTGCTTGTTTCCAAATCCTTACACACACTTGAACCTAAAATAATCATTCATAAAATTCAAAAAGGTTGAAGCGAATTACAAGGGTGTTCACAGTGGGCTATGTTTACATTAATCTCACGTCATAAAAGCATTCTGAGCCGAGGTGAAATTACAGACTCAGCCGAACGCACAAGCGCTCTTCTTCATGAGCATTTGAGTGTGCGGATAAAAAGTAGATTAAGCCCCGTTCACACCAACAATGATAACTATAAAGATAATGATATTAGCGTCCACACCAGCGGACGATATCGTCTGTTTATTCTAAGCGCACGCTCATCTGCCGCTTTAAATTCTCGAGCTCGTTACAGCAGGATGGATTCTGATTGGGTGTCAGTGTTTGTATCGTTCATCAGCTGGAATAAATCATTCTGAAAGTGATTCCAACGATATCGTTTCTCTGTGCCTTTATCGTTATAGTTCTGGTGTGGACAATTTTTAGAACTATATCTTTATCGTTATCTTTATAGTCATCGTCTTTGGTGTGAACGGGCCTTTAGACTGCCATCTGCTGTTAAAATCTAAGCTCAGAATCGATTCCAGAGAGAATCGCAATGTATTCGGGAGATCTCAGATTCTGCATTGATTTATCGCCACAGCCCTAGTGTATATTTATGATGTATATATCAAGACACACACATACAGTAGGCTTATATTTTGAAAATAGTTACATGTATTTAATTGTGTACAGTGCTGCTTGAAAGTTTGTGAACCCTTTAGAATTTTCGATTTTTCTGCATAAATATGACCCAAAACATCATCAGATTTTCATATAAGTCCTGAAAGTAGACAAAGAAAACCTAATCAAACAAGTGAGAGAAAAATATTTTCTTTGTCATTTATTTATTGAGAAAAATTATCCAGTGTTACATATCTGTGCATTGCAAAAGTATGTAAATCTTTGCTTTCAGTATCTGGTGTGACCCTCTTTTGCTGCAGTAACTGAAGGTAAAGTTTCTTGTAAATGCTGATCAGTCCTGCACAATAACATGAAGGAGTTTTAGTGCAGAACCACTTCAACTCTCTGATGTTGGTGGGTTTCCTCCTATGAACTGCTTGCTTAGGTCCCTCCACAACATTTTAATTGGATTAAGGTCTGGACTTTGACTCAGCCTTTCCAAAACATTAACTTTGTTCTTCTTTAACCATTCTTTGGTAGAATGACTTGTGTACTTGGGGTTGTTGTCTTGCTGCATGACCCACGTTCTCTTGAGACTCTGTTCTTAAACAGATGTCCTGATGTTTTCCTTTAGAATTTGCTGGTATAATCAAAGTCTCTTTAAGACAAGTCATGTCACTCGGCGGTCATCTTTGAAACGCCTCTCGGGCATCCAAGTGCAGCTCCTATCACTTTGTATGGGGAAACATCAAATTCTCCAAAACTGTTCACTAAGCTTACGATTAAATTTCATATTTGAAATCACCAATGAAATCGGACAACAACTGTGTCATAAATGTTTTTTCTTTTGCTCAAATAGCGTTATAAAAAGCTTTTCTCAAGCTAGATCAGCCAGTGCGCATGCGCAGTCCTGAGCGCGCGTCTCAGAGCGCTGATTGTTTCTATAGCAACCGGGACTTCTAACGGCAGCTGCAGTGACGCGCTGACTTTACCGATTAGCGATTGGCTCTTTCATTCAGAAGGCGGGGCTTCCTGCGATTGAGCGGCCATATTAAGCGTTGCATGTTTCCCCATTCAAAACTATACAAGTGACATGTCTTGGGTATTCTATAGTCTTTGGTATAATTCAGAATTCATTGTTCCATCAATGATGGCAGGCTGTCCTGGCCAAGATACGGCAAAACAGGTCCAAGTCTTGATACTAGCACCACCATGTTTCACTGATGGGATAAGATTCTTAAGCTGGAATGCAGTGTGTTCTTTTCTCCGAACATAATAGCTTCTCATTTAAACCAATACGTTGTATTTTGGTTTTATCCATCCATTAAACCTTTCTCCAATAGTCCTCTGGCTTGTCCACATGATCTTTAGCAAGCAATTTTCTTTTTGGAGAACAGTGGCTTTCTTCTTGCAGCTCTGCCCTGCACACCATGGTTGCTCAGAGTTCTCCTGATGGTGGGCTCATGAACATTAACATTAGCCAATGTGAGAAAGGCCTTTAGTTGCTTATAAGTTACCCTGGGAACTTTTGCAACCTCGCAGACTATCACACGTTCTGCTTTGGGGTGATCTTTGTTGGTCGACCACTTCTCGGGAAGGTAACAGTGGTCTTGAATTTCCTCCATTTGTACACAATCTGTCTGACTGTGGATTTGTGGAGTCCAAACTCTTTAGAGATGGTTTTTAACCTTTTCTAGCCTGATGAGCAACATCAACTCTTTTTCTGAGTTCCTCAGTAATCTCCTTTGTTCGTGACATGATTCACTTCCACAAACATGATCAGACTTGATAGATCCCTGTTCTTTGAATAAAACAGGTCACGTACTGACATGTGATAGTCATTGCACTGAAAACACCTCTGCACAGATGGACTCTAATTTCACCTTTAAATTAACTGCTAATCCAAGAGATTCACATACTTTTGCAACGCACAGATATGTAACACTGGATCATTTTTCTCAATAAATAAATGACAAAGAAAATAGTTTTCTCTCACTTGTTTGATTCGGTTTTCTTTGTCTACTTTCAGGACATGAAAATCTGATGATGTTTTGGGTCATATTTATGCAGAAATATAGAAAACTCTAATCAAGCAGCACTGTATATATTTATATTCATATAATTTATATTATAAATATATTTAATATACAAACATAACATATTTTTCTTAAATATATACATGCATGTGTGTGTATTTATGTGTACATAATACATATACACAGTACACACTCATATATTATGTACACAAAAACTTTTATTTTGGATGTGATTAATCGTTGCCCAGCACTAATCAGAACATCAGCTAACAGATCTTACAAGCAACTAAACGGGTTATAGTGAGCAATCGTACCCTCATCAGTCATCTTGTGCAGTAGCTGATCGGCCAGCTCTTGAGGAAACAAAGGGCAGTGGCAGAAGTGCAGTGACCCGTCCTCTTGTGTGACACAAAGCACTTCCACGTTGTGACACACCCAGGCCATGCTAATGTCAGTCAGGGAGGAAGGACCCTCTTCATCCTGAAACAAAACTATATGTATAATGTTGTTCCTGATGAATTATACTGATGATGCCTTTAGTCTGTTCTGTTGTCTTATACAGTGTAGCAGATGCTTTCTAGACTCATAGAGATGATTCATGAGTTATAATGAACCATATCAAATCAAGAGTAAAATAATAAGTACAATGTTTTATTATACAATGCTAATTTAGACACGCCTGCATATGAGGCAATTGTATTCAAATCATTACCATGTTAAACAAATACACTTAACCCTTGTGCTGTTCTGAAAATCCTTGACCTAACTGGTATTTCTTTTTGAAACTGATTGATTATAGACCTCAAAAACTGATGTGCATAATCTGAGATCAATGAGGCCTACGAACAATCAGTTCCAACAAATAAATACAAAATGACTGCAAACTGTTGACAAAACAATTGAAGATTTGGAGATAATATACCATAATGAGAGATTTACATTTTTTTTCTAAAAGAATAAAAAAAGAAATACATAAGAAAGTAAATAAATTGGCCAAAATGTATTTTAAATACATGCTAAATATGTTGTAAACACTGAAGCTCAATGAAATATATTTTTAAATTAAAAAATCTATTTACTTTAAACCTAATACAACAAAATATTCATTATTTCTTTTTATTCATTATTATTATTATTGATTCATTATTTATTTTTATTGAAATGTGTCGTATGTTTGACATGTTACAGACAACAAATACAGTTTTCCTCATATGTGACTGTATTTTCTTGGATATAAATACATGAAGGGCTTAGAGAAGGTTTAGAGAAGTATATATATATATATATATATTCTGTGGTATAGTCTGCACAGTTGCTATTTGCACAAAACGCTGTAAAAGGAACTGAAAGATTACAAGTAATAAATGCATGCAAAATTTCCTTTCACCTACAAGAACTAATAATACCGACATAACACTTGTATCATGTCTCTTGAAGTTTTTTTTAAAGTTCAATCAGAGATCAGACTTGCCCCCTGTAAAGTAGTATTTGATCACCTCATCTCTTGCACGTCGTGTAGTTTGTTAGTGAGCAGAAAATAAAGTGACTCACCATTACAGACGTGAGGCGACAGTGTTCAGTTTAACGCATATGGGCCTGTTTTCTCCTCTAGAGGAATAATCTTATTACTGCAGCTAACGCTGAGCTCTTAAAGAACAGCTATTCTTGGAGGAAGGATACAGTACTGCTAGTCCAGTTCGCGGACAGTTGAGAGCTTCTCAGCGCAACTGTCGCTTCTGTTTGTTTGTCATTAAAAAACTAACGAGCAACGTGAAATAATCTTGACACCTGATCAGGCGTGGTGGGCGTGTCTTTAGGGACGTACGCGGCTGTTTATTGTGGTGGGCGTGTCTTCAGGTTACAGAAGCCCAGAGCACAGACTTTTGATTGGTTGCTTGTGCAACGTCATCAAAACCGCTCTTCATAAGGACAGTGGGCAGCAAATTAATAACAAACGCAATGTGGATGCTGCCTTAGCAACATATACCACTGTAATTTATTTAAAATACTGGTTAGTACTGGTTAGTTTTGTTACAATAGAACATTTAAAAAGGGAACTTGCTATTAACCTTGTGGCAGACTTATAGCCTACATTAAAAAAGTACTTTGAAACTATTTTTACTCAGAAATGGTTAGTTTGACAAATTTATTTCACAAATAATTATGAAACAGCAAATAACATATTGAATTAAATCTGACATTTTGAAGTAGAAAGACTGAAATAGCCTAATATTTCTTGTAAAAAAAATTCTGGGCGAAAGGTATTGCAAATATATGCTAAATATGGATTAAATATATTTTTGAAATGGAAACTATATTTAGTTTCAACCCTCGTATAACAAAATATATTTTAGAATGTATTTCAGGGATTTATTTCCAGTCTTACAGTAGCAATACATTAAGACTACATGCAAATGTGGATGAAATAGCCTACTAGATCACTATATATTGTTGTTATAGATAACAAATAAAGTTTTTCTTCAAATGTGCCATATGTGAATGTATTTTTTATTTAAATATATAGGCCAAAAATGTATTTTAAATGTTTATATATATATATATATATATTCTCTATCTCTCTCTCTCTCGGTGTGTGTCTCTCTCTGTATGCAGAAAATATATTTACACAAATATATTTTGAAATATCTTTGCTCATATTTTGCATATTCTGAAATATATTTGGAAACACACATTTGTTTGTTTATTTATTTCCATATGGGATATATACTTATAATACATAGGGCCTACTATATATGTTTTTCACTATATGTCATTTATTTGTGTATATATGCAACAGGTATTCCAAGTATTTCCAAAAAGGCCATTTTTATATCACAAGTATTGTATATGTACAAGTACAAAGTGTTTTATGAATACTTTTGTATATTTTGTCAGGGGTTGTTAATCAATATTAAATTATGATTGCACTGTGCTGTAAACTCAAGTATCTATATTTGTGTCAGGAAATGTAGATATAAATGCATAGTTGAAGCTGTTGTTTGTTTTCAGGTCATCACATTCTGTCAGTGTTTGTGTATAGACTTGGAATGGGATGTTTATTATATTCTGAAGCTTTATTTGCCCTCTGTCATGCATTTGTGTCAAGAACTCAGATTATGTCGTGTTGATTTAGTGCATTCTTAATTGTCATAATTTAGTTTGTTACACCGTTTGCTGGCTCTGCATCATTCCTAAAACAACAGAACCAAAAAATGACTTGTGAAAGGAAATAAAGGTAAAAATAATAGATTCTCAAACTTTGATCCTAAATAACACTTTGATCAGAGGTGTGCCGACCCAATGATGACCAGTGTTGGGGAGTAACTAGTTACATGTAACGGAATTACGTAATTTAATTACAAAATAAAAGTAATTGTAATCGGTTACAGTTACTAAGAAAAAATGTGTAATTAAATTACAGTTACTTATGAAAATGTTAATGATTACAAAGGGGGTTACATCTGATTTTTTCACGCACACTCCCACATACGATTTAATTGATTTCTTTCATAAATTGCAGTGACTGCTCTAAAATATGAAACACCAATGTTTCAGAAGTTTATAACATGCTTATCCGATAACTCTTATATTTCCTATAGGGTTTATGTATATGCTTTATTTTTTTAAGATTAACTGTTTTTTTCTAAGGCATTGTTAGATCCAGTGTTTCCTGTCATAGCTATGCAAAGATTTGATTTCAAAAACAGTATCATAGCTATTAAACTATTTCTTTTTATGATTTTAAATATGTCTTTAACCTCAGCATGATTTTAAAGTAAGTCTGATTTTGTGGTGGATGTGCTTCAAAGGGGACAATCGGATGCCCATTTTCCACAAGGTGGTATGATTCATTAGGGTCTTCTTGAAATGGTCTCAGACAGTAAAACAACACCTTTTTTACCTTGTCAAAAACAGCTCTGTTCACAGTGACTCGTTTCGGTGCATATCTCTTTACATGCTAATGAGCTCTGCTCTCTCTTCTGTGGAAGAGCAAACGCGATTCGTAAATAATCATAAAAAATTTAAAGTGAGACTTACTTCTTCTGGAGGAGCAGCTGGATCATGAACAATGGGTGCTGATCCATCCTTGAGTTTTAACTTTTTAACAAAACCTGCCTTGAATTGTCCCTCATTCAGAAAACAGTCTGGAGTAAAATGATTTGCGCAGCCAGACATAAACAAATTTAGTGAAAGTGAACTGACGTGTGGCCAAGTATGGTGACCCATACTTGGAATTTGTGCTCTGCATTTAACCCATCCAAGTGCACACACACAGCAGTGAACACACACACACCGTGAACACACACCCGGAGCAGTGGGCAGCCATATTGCTGCGGCACCCGGGGAACAGTTGGGGGTTTGGTGCCTTGCTCAAGGGTCTCACGTCAGTCATGGGATTGAAGGTGGAAGAGAAAGCTGGTTATTCACTCCAAAATCAAAATGGCTTGATAATTAAGACTGTTTAGGTTTTTGGGGATTAAAAAAAAGGAGTGAAGTTCTATCATTGTAGGGTGGTTGTGTCTACAAACTGCTAAGACACATTTATATGCAAATGAAGATATTTTGCATCCAATGTCTCCTTTAAAATTAAAATATTATAATCTTAACTCAAGTGATGAAGGATTTTGAAAGTCTGACAGTAATCAGTGTTGAGTACTACTGTAAGGATAACCCTGCCTGGTTAACGTTTCAACATGATTAACAGTTGAAAACATGAGAAATTTAGAAAAGTAATCAAAAAGTAATCAAATGTAATCAGTTACATTACTTTAATAAAGTAATTGAAAAGTTACACTACTTATTACATTTTAAATAGGGTAACTTGTAATCTGTAACCTATTACATTTTCAAAGTAACCTTCCCAACACTGATGATGATGGACCATTTATCCCATTACACCACAAACATCACGGTTTCCACATCACCTCGAAGCACAAAACTGTTACTCATCATCCAGTAACTCCAAAAGTGTTTTAAAACAGTGATACAACTTCAATGCTGCCAAAATAAAGTGTGTCTGAAGCGTATAGAAGCATCATTCCAGAGGTGTTTAGGATCCTTGAGCAATTATCAGTAGAGAGCAGGTCACATGCTTTCCTAACAAAAACCTGCAAAAGACAAAACTTATGTCAGAATGAGCCACAAACAAAGCCCCCGGACAGTTATTTTATTAGTGTTTGTATTGGAATAGCATGTCCTCATTTGCAGACTGTGACCTGTGCTAGAGACATGTCTTTATCAAACACCAATACAAATGACACATTCCAGCTCAGATGGAGCAGATGCAGACGCACATGAAATTAGATCTCAAGTCAGAGTGTTTGTTGCATAGTTTAGAGGGAGCTTGGCTTGTAGGCAAAACAAAGATATAAATGAGTCAGTATGTATTTTAAAACATAAACGTACAATGCTGGTTTATTAACTAAAACTAGAAGCATACTTTTTCTTCATTACTTACACTAACTGAAATAAAATAAAATATAAAAACTTATGTCAGCTAGTTGCCAAGGCAAAATTTTGTTTACCTTGATGTACTAAGCTAAAACTGAAATGTAAATATATTTTATAAATACACACGTTTTTTTTTTTTTTTGCATATTTGTCACACTTGAATGATTCAGAGCAAACTCATTTTTATATTACACGAAGACAACCAGAGTAAATACAAAATGCAGTTTTGAAATGATGATTTCATTTATTAAGGGAAAAAAGCTGTCCAAACCTGCCTGGCACTACGTGAAAAAGTAATAGCCCCCTAAATCTGATAACTGTTGTGCTACACTTTGCTTGAGTCTTTCACATCGCTGTGGAGGAATTTTGACCCGCTCTTCTTTGCAGAACTGTTTTAATTCAGCCACATTGGAGGGTTTTCGAGCATGAAAGGACTGTTTAAGGTCATGCCACAGCATCTCAATCAGATTTAAGTCTGGACTTTGACTTGGCCGCTCCAAAACCTTAATTTTGTTTTCTTGAGCCATTCAGAGGTGGACTTGCTGGTGAGTTTGGGATCATTGTCCTGCTGCATAACCCATGTGTGCTTGAGCTTGAGGTCACAAACTGACGGCCGGACGTTCTCCTTCAGGATTTTCTGATAGAGTGCAGAATTCATGGTTCCATCAATTATTATGGCAAGCCGTCCAGGTCCTGAAGCTGCAAAGCAGCCCCAGACCATCACACTACCACCACCATGTTTGACTGTTGGTATGATGTTCTTTTTATGAAATGCTGTGTTGGTTTTATGCCAGATGTGACGGGACACACACCTTCCAAAACGTTCAACCTTCGTCTCATCAGTTCACAGAATATTTGCCCAAAAGTCTTGGGGATAATCAAGATATTTTTTAGCAAAAGTGAGACGAGCCTTTGTGTTCTTTTTGGTCAGCAGTGGCTTTTGCCTCGGAACTCTCCCATGGATGCTGTTTTTGCCCAGTCTCTTTCTTATTGTTGAATCATGAACACTGACCTTAACTGAGGCAAGTGAGGCCTGCAGTTCTTTAGATGTTGTTCTGGGTTCTTTTATGACCTCCTGGATGAGTCGTCGCTGCGCTCTTGGAGTAATTTTGGAAGGCCGGCCACTCCTGGGAAGGTTCACCACTGTTCCAAGTTTTCTCCATTTGTGGATAATGGCTCTGACCGTGGTTCGCTGGAGTCCCAAATGCCTTAGAAATAGCTTTATAACCCTTTCCAGACTGATACATGTCAACTATTTTGTTTCTCATCTGTTCTTGAATGTCTTTAGATCGAGGCATGATGTGTTGCTCTTTAAGCATGCTTCACTTTGTCAGACAGGTTCTATTGAAGTGATTCTTGATTCAACAGGTCTGGCAGTAATCAGGCTTGGGTGTGGCTAGTGAAATTTAACTCAGCTTTCTAAAATAATGTTTAATCACCGTTCTTTCATGATTTAACAGGAGGGAGCAGTTGATTTTTCACGTAGGGCCAGATAGGTTTGGACAGCTTTTTTCCCTTAATAAATGAAATCATCATTTAAAAACTGCATTTTGTATTTACTTGCATTCTCTTTGTGTAATATTAAAATGTGTTTGATGATCTGAATCTTTTAAGTATGACAAATATGCAAAAATATTATGGTATTTTGGTATTTTAACATTTTGAAATATTTTCCTTGCTCAAATGTAGTATATGTTCACATGAGTTAGACAACAAATAGAGATTTTCTTTAAGAGTTTTCAACATATGTGAATGTATTTTCTTGGACTGAAGTATATTTTTAAATGCTTTAAAAATACATTTATATTTTTTAAATATATTTTCAAAAATACACAAAATATGGCAAAAAACGTTTATTGCTAGAAAATATATTTTCAAAAATATATTTTGAAACAGATTTGATCAAATATGTATTTTTGGCCATTTTTGGTATATTTTAAAACATTTAAAAATATATGTGAAAGTTTATATTTTTACCTTATGGGTTATGTAAAGTAATAAATAAAAATAAATAAAAAATAAAGTTTTTATTTATTTTTTACATTCAAGGGAATGATGTTTTAAATTGCTCAGAGCCAGAGAAAAGTTTTTTTTTTATTAAAATAATTAATTATGATAAAAATAATTAAATAAATAAATTAGTGCTGTCAAAGTTAACGCAAATTCATTTTAACGGCACTAATTTTTTTAACGCGCGATTAACGCAGCGCGTATTTCCGGTTTGACCCGTGGCCCAACCCTTAGTTGGAGAAATGGAGATGCACAGTGTTGCCAATTTAGCAACATTGCAGACCCCTTTAGCGATCTTTTTCCCTTCAAAAAAGCGCCCAAACCTAGTTTCTGAGAATCACCGATACTGCCGCGCAAGGTATTGATCTCCCAGCGCGCGCACACCCCCCTCTCTCTCTCTCTCTCTCTATCTCTCTGCGTCTGCTCCATAGCGGTCTGCTCTGTTCAGCGCGCGCACACACCTCTCTCTCTCTCTCTCTCTCTCTCTCTGCGTCTGCTCAGCGCGCGGCAGAGAGTGGAGCAGCGCTTTAATTCAGTTAAACACAGATATTATGTTGCTTCTCTAATTTTACATGCAAGTATAGCCGAAATCACAGCACAGCTATTGTCTTTATCTTATGTGTATTTGATTTCATCAGACGACGGTGCGATTATCATGATTGTTTTGTGCAGATTAACATCTTGGAAGGGAGCTGGTTAAGTAGTCTTAATGGGTCGCGTTTCAGTCACTATTTCATATTCATTCCGTTGTCTGACAACAGAAACAGTAAAATATACCAGTTTTATTGAGAATTTAGCTTCATCAAAATACAGTATGTGGGCACAGATAGGGAGACAAATGTAATAATACATAATAAATGTACATTTAGCATTTTCAGAAGAAGAGCTGCCCTGTGTGCAAAAATGTAAACAGGTTTGTGTAAATTGCTCAGTGCAAAGAAAGAAGTAATGGGAACCTGGAAGAACTTGACTGGTCTGCATAAAACCAAGTCCTAATCCCAGTTTAACACCTCTGGTGTGACTGTAAATGCAGACCTTGAGACAAAAACTCATCACCAAACACCAATGACTTGTACATACACTATATAGACAAAAGAATTGGCACCCCCTTCTTTAGAACAGAAAAATGCACTTCCAAATCTGTGGCAACAACGATGGGAACATAATTCATGTATTTATAAATTGTATTTCCATCTCTGTTGCACAGTTTTGGAAGTGTCTAAAATGACTGAACCCATATGTACAAGTCATTGGTGTTTGGTGATGAGTTTTTGTCTCAAGGTCTGCATTTACAGTCACACCAGAGGTGTTAAACTGGGATTAGGACTTGGTTTTATGCAGACCAGTCAAGTTCTTCCACACTGACTGAATCAATCATTTTCTTTTTGAACCTTGTCTTATACACAGAGACATTGTCATGTTAGAATAGAAAAGAGTCCAAACTGTTGCTATAATATTAGAAGCACACAATTTCCTAGAATATCATTATATGCTTTAACATTAAGATTTGTACTCATAGAAATTATTTAAGTAGTCAAACCTGTTCATTAGAAGGGGGCGACCCAATACTTTTGGCAATATAGTGTACATTTGCATAAAGCATCCATATTTGTCCATGCCCATGTTGATTAGAGTATTAAAAATTTGAAAAGGATTGATTTAAGGTACATTTAGAACAAATAAAAATGTGCGATTAATTGCGATTAATCACACGTTAACTCATGACAATCATGCGATTAATCACGATTACATTTTTTAATCGATTGACAGCCCTAAAATAAATAAATAAGAATACATGAATATAATTTGCTCAGATCATTGTCAAAAAATGGTGCACATGACACAGTAGTGGACATTGTCATTACTTATCACACAACCTGCTGTTTATTTACAGTGATTTATGATAAAAATGCACTGAAATAAATTATACTAAAGTTTTAAGGTAAGTGGTTGCAAACAATTTATTTTAGCTACATTTAAATAAACTAATTTAGTTGAAAGTTAGTCAGATTAGTCGTTTAAATGTAGCTGAAATAAATTGATTGCAACCACTTACCTTAAAAAAGTTAGTAAATTCAATGAATCATTTTATTTCAGAGTTATAGGCTTTTAAGTGACTTCACAGTCAAATTCACACAATAACTTATGAAACACAAAATAATGTGACCGTTGCCTTAATTTACAGTATGTTAGTGTGGTTTTATTGTGTTTGTTTGTCACCCACAGCTATAGCAAAAAATATGATGAGAGTGAAATTCGAGTTTGGAAGAATTCACCAAAATTCTGTCTTCCAATTTCAAATTTCACTCATATTTAATATGCCCTAAATTAAGAAATATAGAACATACGTATATAAAACCAGAGCAAGAGAAACTACTGCTCGCAGCATAACTGAGGTTGGCCCTTAAAACCAACCAAATGCACTGCAATGGAGGTCAAAGCACATATAATGATTCATATTCTAATCTTTGCATGCTAACAGAGACCAAAGGAAGCTGTGAAGCCGGAAACACAATGGCCATGGCTCTGGATACCCATGTCCTGATCTTGGCATAGTTTTCCATAAACGACCAGAAATAGACCCAGTATCACTTGTGCTTATTGAAAAGTGCAATGTGATCCTGCCAAAAGCAAAAGCCTTGATATTTTGTTCCATTTCAAGTGGATTGTTTGTATTAAACATGTGTATTACGTTTGTATTATGCATTTGTTTGTATTAAACGGAAAGGAAATGTTAATTGACCCAGAGATGTGTTTGAAACTGACGTTATCAGTATCAGTATGTAGAGACGGCATAAACATATTCTGTCATTTGTGCAAATGATCATATAAATGCAAAAATAAACATCAATTCTATTCTGACATCTTAATATGTAAAGGTGTTTATTGACATGAGATATTATGAGCGATAACATTACAAAATGTCTTCAATTGACCCTATAGAGGAGGTCAGCTTTTGTTTGTGATGGATTACATTTGAAAAACTGTAAATGAAAACAGGTTGGTAAAAAGAATCACATTGAATCAAACATATTATAAATGCATTTCAGCATTAATGAGAGGAACTGGTTACAACTTCATTCACTGCATAGTTTCTGCTCACAGATTCAGAATAGATGGAGTAGACTTGAAACGAACCAATTTGATGCATTATTTATTATTACTGTCATTGCTGTAATACTTGCAAGGAAGGAACTGGAAGAACAGAAAACTGGCAACTGCTTATAAGGCCTTTCCAGTTAAACCAGGCCTATGTTCATAACATGTATGACCCTGGAGCACAAAACCAGTCATAAGATGCACGGGTATATTTGTAGCAATAGCCAACAATACATTGTAGGGGTCAAAATTAGCCATTTTTATTTTATGCCAAAAATCATTAGGATATTAAATAAAGATCATGTTCCATGAAGATATTTTGTAAATTTCCTACTGTAAATATATCAAAACTTAATTTTTGATTAGTAATATGCATTGCTAAAGACTTCATTTGCACAACTTTAAAGGCGATTTTCTCAATATTTAGATTTTTTTGCACCCTCAGATTCCATATTTTCAAATAGTTGTATCTCAGCCAAATATTGTCCTATCATAACAAACCATACATCAATGGAAAGATTATTTATTCAGCTTTCAAATGATGCATAAATCAATTGACCCTTATGACTGGTCCAGGGTCATGTCTTGCAGTTCTGTATTACATATTAAAATTGATATTAAAACACACAACACTAAACAAATTCAATCAAAAAGTGAATCCTAGACTGTGGACTGTCTTATTTAACAGTCTATGAAATGCGTTTCTGAGCTGTTCTGGCATCGACTTCATTGAGATATCATCATGCAAACACAATTCACTTTTTTTTTGTATTTGAGAAGTATGCTGCTTTGCGAGCTCAACCGGACTAGTGTCTGAACACTAGTTATCTAAGTGTGCAACTTTCAGAAGGCAGACAATGCCAACAGTACACAATGTTCCCTTCACTGAGGGAACTCCCCCTATGTGCAGCTGGCACGAAACGCACCGTGACCTTTTAAACATTTAAGAGCTTCAAAATCGTCATGACATTTTTCTTTACACATTAGGCATTTTTAATATTTCTCAAACCTCATAAATGACAGTGTTTGTGTGCATAAAACTCAGAATTAGGACTTTAAACAAGTTGTTCGAAAAAAGTACCAACGGCACAATGCAGGACAAAAAACGGACCGTACCATAATTGCGGCGAGAGGGGGTGAAAACTCCTAACATTAGCACAAGAGTGGCTTTAAATAAGTGGATATAATTAATACACAATTTATAAAATATAAATCACCCAATATTCTTATAAAAGCAAAGGTAGAGTATAATATCAACAAAGTAATAATAACAACAACAATAAAGTTTTCCCCGCGTAACGTTAGATCAATGGTATCGTCCTCAGACACTTAAATCGTCCCAAACCTTATAAGAGTTTGATTTACTCACAGCACGACGTTCATTTGGATATTTAGATGATTATATGCTGTTATGATCGTGTATGCTAGTCTGGCAGACGATTATAAGTGTTATTGCTAAGTTTTATTTTGAATAACTGGCTGCCAAATTATAACAACTGGACACTTACTTGGACTAAGACAAGACATACGGGCATTTTAAACATTGTTAATCCGTTTTTACTTCGTTATCTTAGATGTAGTCGTTTGACGTTACTATACAGTATTTAAAAGGGCTTAATTCACTTCAGCAACACGATCCATTGTTGAAGAAAAGATGTCATCGTCTGCAGAACCGTTTTCCTACATCGAAATGAGTCGAGTCAGCGCAGCTGGCACTGGTATGTCACTTTATTTCTGTATTATTCTCGTCTCATCTTTTTATATTTGGTGTTTATTCTGTTTAAGTCACTCTGCCTTTGTTCTGGTTCAAACGCAACCTAAGTGTCAAGCGTTAATCATGGGAACGACAACCCATCAGTATTCAGCGAAGGTAACATTTGTGAAAGTTAGTTGGTATGATATAAAAGTGAGTTAACCAGTCTTGGGCTTTTGATTCGTTGAGTTGTGCATGTCTCAACATGTCATCGGAGTTCATTCAGGTCAGCGGAGCAGGAATATCGGGCCGCCGAACTAGCGATCCTACTATGGCGAAGCATTAGCTCATGAATATTAAATAGGCAATGATGACGTTGCTTGGTAACAGACCATAAGCGTCCAATCACCTAACTCGCTTAGTATTCATGAGTCTTTAGTTCAGCCAATCGTAGAGGTTCTCTGGTCAACGTCACGCTATGTTGTAAATATTCACAAATCTGAACCTTCTCCATAGTAGAAATGGTAAAGTCTCCTGCGGGAATCCCAGGGAAATCCTGAGCGTCCACAGCTGTCACTTCATAACTCACTATAGAAACATACTGTATCTGGTTAACAGTATTTCATGAGAGAGTAGGCCAGAATGAACGTTTGTGTGTCTGCTCACCATCTTCCTTTCATTAAAGAAGTCGTGACTGCCGCTGCTCCTCCGCATACACGTTTAGATATTCTCCTTATTAAATTACTTTTTTGCTCTCTATAGTTTCTATCCAACAATTAGCACTCTCTATTCTAATTCCAGTCTTTAAAAAAAACCTGCCCCTTTAAGACTTGGACTCCATTCATTTACTAACTGCTTGTTTTCTTAAAAAAACAACAACAAGAACTAACACTAGCTTCTCTATTCTTTTTGTATTATGTGTATATATGTATATATATATGTATACACACACACACACACACACACACACACACACACACACACACACAATTAACAAAAAGCAAAAAAGGCCTCTAACACTAGCTTGCTCTATTCTTTTTCTTTTCTATTCTATCTGTTTTATTTTTATTTATTATATAATAAAAACAACAACTTTGTATTGCGTTAAGCTAACTGAGACTTGCATATTGCTTTTTTGTTGATTGCTTCTCTTGTCCTCGTTTGTAAGTCGCTTTGGATAAAAGCGTCTGCTAAATGACTAAATGTAAATTTGAACTATTATGATGATGCATGGATATAAACTGACGGCGAAAGTGTTAATGCTTAATCATATTTTCTGTGTGAAATATTTTAAGTATTTAAATGTAAACATCTCAGAATATTAAATATCTATTTTAAGGTTTTTGTATGAATTTGTAGCCTGACTACGTCAGACTTCGTACTTCCGCTCAATCTCAGTTCACTTCTGTCTACGAAGCAAAGCGAAGTAGCAGAGTTTGGTATTACCAGGCTAATAAATTTGTTCATTTTTTAAATAATATTTTTGAAATGTAGTAAATAAAATACTGGCACAATATTTTTTTTTTAATTTCCAGTGACCAAAACTTAACAAATTGGCAATTTATTGTAAAAAGCTGGAGGTTTTCCAGTAAAACTAGGCTAGAAATGTAACAATTGCTGAACTGTTTAGTAACCTATTGTCTCACACTTATGTTTTATCATGTTTCTTCAAGCAGAAATCAATAGCGACGATCATCTCCTCAGAGAAATGGAGCCCAATGATTTATTACAGGAGGCCGAGTGGTACTGGGCTGGCATTTCTAGGTAAGATTTATGTTTTTCTTTTAAAGCATTTAGTCTTAGTATTTATGTCTTTATCAGTTTGTTTGCTTATTATTCAAGTAATACCACTTACAATCAAACTCCACTGTGTCGAACCATTAGGGAGGAGGTGAATGAAATTCTCCACGGCATGCCTGATGGTGCTTTCCTGGTCCGGAATGCTTCCTGCAAGCGGCAGGGAGAATATACATTAACTGTTAGGTAAGGATTGCATGTTTCAGGATTCCTACTTTGCTGAAAACACAGCACTTAAGTGTATTAGCAACAGTGGCCACACATGAAACAGACTTTTGTCCAGTTTGCTTGCTACACATTAGCCCAACATGTCATTGAAACTGTGATGTGATTAGCTAGTATTTTTGCACCAGTTTAATTAGCAGGGATGTAAAATATACTGAAAACTGCACTTAAGTTAAAGATATCTAAAATGTTTACTCATTGTACCTATTCCAAAAATACTTGAGTGAACGTAAAAAGCATCCACATTTAATTGTACTTAAATATTGAAGAATTAAAGCTTTTTAAATTGAAAACAGCAGTAGAGATTTTCTCATTTTAGTATTTTTGATGCAGAAACTGGTCAGAAATGACCATGATTTTCTCATGTAAAACTCCAGGACACAGCAGATGTTAAACAAACACAATATCCTGAAAGCTGTTCCTTGAGTATTTTCAGCAGATGATTTTACACTGGATTGACATTTGAATATAGTTATTTTTAGACTAATAATTAAGACTAATCATGCACTGTTCACACTTGACTCAAGTTCATCAATCTACATAGATGTTATTATAAAAACACATCACTATAGTGCAGGCATCCTCAAATCTGGCCCACTCCTGCAGAGTTTAGCTCGAACCCTAATCAAACACACCTGAGCATGCTAATCAGAGTCTTCAAGATCATTAGAAAATCACAGGTAGGTGAGTTTTATCAGGGTTGGAGCTAAACTCTGCAGCAGATTGGCCCTCCAGGGAAAGATTTGAGGAACCCTGCTATAGTGTAAAGTCTGTCTGAAAGGGATTATTCCTCCAAAAATGAACACTCTGTCATTATTTACTCGCCCCTGTTTTTTAAAATCACATTAGTCACAAATATGACACGTCGTATGTGCTTTCTACTTTTAAGTCTGCATGAAATTGTAATGGAGTAAAAACTATTATTGTATAAATGTAAATGTACAAGTATTCAGTTTTAACAGAACTTAAAGGACAGAGCTGCTAATTTTACAGCATGTAGATAATTGACTCTTTATTAGTGGACTGTTTACTTATCAGAGCATCCTAACCTTGAATTTTCTTAAATGTAATTTGCTATTAAGATCATCTCATGGCTTAGTTCACAAATAGCGTCACTATAAAATGTTTTCAACAATATTACAACTTCTTAAGCTGCCAGATATGATTTGTTGGCATTTCACCAAAGGGTGACTTCTACATGGTGATATAGCATTGCATTTACAGAAAGTGCTTCTCGAAATCCCCTCAGGAACAATGGCACCAACAAACTCATCAGGATCCACCATCAAGATGGGAACTTTGGGTTCTCCGAGCCTCTGACCTTCAGCTCAGTGCCGGAGCTGATATCTTACTACAGGCATCGGAGCTTAGTCCACTACAACAGCTCGCTGGATGTCACGCTGGCTTATCCTGTGTCCCACTGTGACCCGCTTCGTACCTGTTCTGTGAGTCTCATGGGGAACACCATCTTCGTTTTTTTTTTTTTTTTTAAACAAGTGAAACCTTTAGTGATTAAACGTATTGCATTTTCAGGATCTACCTGTGAAGGAAGAGTTTTTGAGTGCAACCAGAGAGAAGCTCCATGAATGTTTAAGACTGTTTCAAAAGACTGCGGAGTATGACCAGCTGTATGATGCTTGCACTACATTATTACAGGTAAGCCATGGAAAAGGTTCAAATCAGCGTTATTATAGTATTGCTTTTTCAGTTATTTTTTTTATATTGTTTTCAATTCGCAACTGAATTTCTGTTTTAGTTTTAGTATTTTTCTTCAATTTCTTTTGTAGTTAGTATTGTTTTTTTTATATAAAAACTAATACAATGTAGTTATTTTTTTTAATTTAATTTATGTTTTTCTTAATTACATTAAGCACAGTAATGATAAAACATTTTTTTGCTAATTTTTTGGTTTTATTTTTATTTTAGTTCGTTTTAAAGGCAATTGTTTCAGTTTTGGTTTAGTTTTTTTCATCTAATTGTTAAAAAGAAGAGGAATAAATGTATATCAAGCATATCAGATACATTGCTTTTCTAAGATTATCTCTGTTGCTTTACAGGAAATCCAAACGAGAAGAACATTCGAGGCCGTCAGCATGACGGAGATCTCTGAAGAACGGTGTTATTCTCAAGAGAACTCTTGCAAGGATTTCACAGACACAGTCCACAGTGAGCTGAAAGAGTGAGTGTCCATGTGATCTATATGTTTAACTTAATCACAGCAGTACTGAAAGAGGAATGAAGTCTGGTAACGTGATTATTGAATGTGGCTTGCCAGGGAAAAATCAGGATGTTGTTATATGTAAAGTTGCTGCTGTGCTCGGTGGTTGTTAGTACATTCATATGCAGTTAATAGAGATCTGGGTGGCTGCAGTCGACAGAGCCCATCCATCCAAGTCTCCATGATAATGCTACATTTACAGTATAACACAGAATTTGGCTAATTATGAATGAATAAATCAAAAGCAGGGCTGTACACTTAATCAAGTCATGTGAATATTAAACCTAAAAAATACTGCTATTTAAATATAAAGTGTGCAAGTTCTTTTTCGAATGAGCGAAAACACAAATACAGATATTTTTAATGAAACCTGAGTGATTTCTGTCTCTCCAAAATCCCATAATTACGACACTTTAATGAGTTCGTTAACAGGTCTTAAACGGAAGCCATTTGAATGAATTGATTTAATGCAAGTCTTTTAAAGACACACTGTCATTCTGTTAATTTATTGTATTTCTACAAACATTCTACCTGTCACCACTGATTTGATTAAAAAAATCGTATTGTTTTACTTCTCTAAGCCTCTTAGAGAATATAAGGCACCTTCTGAAGCCGTTTAATTTCCGGTTTTTATTAATGAAGTCAAAGGGAGCGAGTGGGGACACGTCTGGCTGCTGTCTGATGCAATAGGTCTGTAAGGTCTGTAGAGACAAAGGGACGATGGCTGGTGAGCGGGAACTGGCATTTAGAAGACAAATCGAGGTGCTCTCGTCGAGCTAAAAAACCACCAAATCTGAGCTTTTTGCTTATTGAGTGGTTGTTTTCTCAGGTCTGAATGTGAGGTAAAAGAGGAGCATGAGAAGAGCGTGGAGCTGCTGGAGGAGGAGAGCTGGTTTGTAGGAGATCTCGGTCGACGGCAGGCAGAGGAGCTTCTCCGTGGGAAACCGTCTGGAGCTTTCCTCATCCGCAACAGCAGCACCAAGGACTGTTACGCCTGCTCTGTGGTGTAAGTCATCAGTCAGTGGTGTTTAATAACTTAATCATATGATAACTCAAATGCATTCCTGTTTTTATTAATTAGCACAAAATAGAAATGTCCTCATCTTTAGAGTCTATAGTCTCATGTATGGAGACATGTTTTTGGCGTCTTCTCCACATTGCATCCTATTCTGGCCAAAAACCATCCACTTGGACTGGAGTAAAGCAGCCAATCACAGTTTGCATTATATAACGATTGTTGAATTCTCTTCAATGAACCGATTCATTAAATTGAACAGATTCATGATATGAATCAACCTTAAAGGGAAAGTTCACCCAGAAAAGAAATTGTCATTTACTTACCCTCATATTCCTTTAAATCTGCATGACTTATTTTTTTCTGCAAAACACAGAAGATATTTTTAACCAAGCAGTTTTGTTGTGCACTGGCTTCCAATGTATGGACAAATAAACAAAAAAAAAAGACATTTCTCAAAATATCCTGTGTTGTGTTGCACAGAGGTAAGAAAGTCATCCTGGACTTAATGTCATGAGAGTGAGACATGATCTTCATTTGTGGGTGAACTATCTCTTGAAAAGAACTGAAATGAATGAATTTTAAGGCCTGGTTTCACAGACAGGGCTTAGACTAAACCAGGACTAGGCCATTGTTCAATTCAATTAGGACATTGAAGTCATTTTTATAAACATGCTTAGAAAAAACATTACTGGTGAGCATCTTGATACCAAACAAAGGCACTGATATATTTTAAGATCAGTCAGTGCAGGTTTCTTTCAGTTGAAACGGCTCAGGCTTACATTTTAGTCCAGGACTAGGCTTAAGCCTTGTCTGTGAAACCGGGGGTAAGAGTTTTTTTTTTTTTTTTTTTTTTTTGTCAACATTTTAATAAGAGATGCTATTAAAACATCAAGTAAACATCTTAATATTCATACACTCATATCATGAGACAATCAAGCATTGCAAGACTTTACCATGGCAAAAAAATGATTTTCATACTTGGTATTTTTGTCTTGTTTTCTAGTACAAACATTTTTAAATCAAGATACGTTTACTTGAGAAGCAAAATAACAAGATATTAAGTTTTGTTTTGTATTAAAATTGTTTAAAATGAGAAAATATCTGCTAGTGGGGCAATAAAATAATCCTGTTGTAAATGATTAATAAAATAATCTACCTCATTGGCAGATTTTTTTTTCTTGTTTTAAGCAAAAATAACACTTTGTTATTTTGCTTTTCAAGTAAATATATCTTGATTCAGGAATGTTTAGATATTTGTATTGATAAAGCTAATGGTCAAATAAAAACAATATTCATGCTTTTTTCCCACTGCCACTATTCTCCTCCTACTGTATAACACCATTAAATCACTTAAAATATAACAACGCAAAATAATAGAATACCTCTGTCCATATTTTATAGACAAATTATGTGTAACAGTGATGTTTGCTTCCAATAACCTTCATAAATATTTGTACAAATGGAGCGCTTCACTCGTTTATGCTATTATACAATTGTTGAGCTTCGATCATAATTTAATTCTGTTATACAAAAAGTGCTACTAAATTGACATTTAAAAGTTCAAAGTCAGGTTAAAGTGGTATTTCTCCATCAGTCACTGATTATTCCTTCACTGTCAGTCCTTGTCTCTATCCTGCTATGATTTTAAGCAAAGTTATGTCTTTATTAAAAGCCCCGCCTCTGACCTGGGAGATAGCCAATCATAGTGTAGAATTTCACAATGGCACCTTGGGTGGCCAGTTACACTTTAGGGGTGTCTGGAGCTGTGCATATCTGTGCTGTCCCAATTCGCATACTATCCGTCCTAAATAGTATTCGAAAATAGAATTAGTATGTCCCAAATCATAGTATGTTGAAAAGAGTATGCCAAAGATTCCCGGATGGTCTACTACTTGATTAAAATTCAAAGTGCATATCGATGGACACTCTTAATGGCTAATATTGCCCACAACACATTGCTCGGTGGATGAGGATTTGTTTAGAACTACAAACATGCATAAAAAGTGTTTAAAAACTACAAACATGGCGGATATGCGAGACTGACTGACAGGCAGGGAAAGGGGTCTAGTTTACGATAAATAGTCAGTCTAACCTGATTAAAAAAATATTTACTTAATGTTTATTTTATCTGCAGCAACATTGTGAACTTTTATAATGATATGTTTGGTTATTAACTTTGAAATGCATCAGTATGCATTGCATTCCTATTTGTATAGATTGACTGCATTGCATTCTACAGCTATTACATTTACATTACATATGAAGAGAGTTCTCGTCATGATAGACCTGCGACTCACAGATCAACGTGCCTCTTCATTTCTCTCCAATACAGTATGTTAAATTAAACGAAATTTTAATTTTAACTGATAAGATGATTGACAGTGCAGTATAACAGTGACAGAATGCATGTAACTAAGCAACAGAGCATCTGTTAAAGAAGCAGTTATGAAGTAGTATGTCCCAAAGCTCACCTACTATTCTGCTACATACTCAAAAGTATGTACTTTTTCTTCACAAAAAGAGTACATACTTTTAAGGCATAGTATAAGTAAGCGAATTGGGACGCAGCACTGGTCTATAAAAAAATGATTTTGGTTAGTTTTATAGCAATGCATTTTTTTTCTGGTTTCAGTTTTTAATTGACTTTTAGGTTATTTTCTTGAATTTGTTGTTGGTTCCAGCTTCCCTAACCCTGCTCTGGTCTCTTCATCCACAGCGTCGGCAGCCAGGTGAGGCACTGCGTGATTCGCCACACGGAGCGCGGCTACGGCTTCGTCGAACCCTTCGATCTCCACAAGTCTCTGAAGGATCTGGTCATGCACTACCATCACACCTCCCTGGCACAGCACAACCAGGCTCTGGACGTCCGGCTGGCGTATCCGGTCCACGCCGCTCACTAAACTAACTGCACTAAGACTCAAGGAGATTTCGCTCGATTCTACCGTCTGGACAATGTACATGTGCAAAGAGTGGAAGCGACCGTCAAGCTGTTTGTTTGTATATGGCACTTTCCAAAGCATTCCTCATGGTCATAAAGATACTCCAGTACTTGAACAAGTGTTTGATGAGCCCTTTGTAGACATGTTTACAGACACTCACAAAAACGTCAGAATTGGTTTTTAAGGGTTTTGTTATATGTAACAAAACCCTCATGCTCTTTTAAGCAAACCGATGTAGTAGTAGTTTTTGTGGGGATGAATGATTATAATCTTTTATTACAATTCATTCATCACCCAAAACATTTTAAAAATGTATTTTGTGAATGTAACACAGTTATTGAAAGACACACTTTCAAATCTTGCTTTGTAACTAAAACAAGATGCCTGCAGTTCATGCTCTTTTTCGCACCCAAGTAAGGATTTTACGTTTTTTTTGATGCATGGTTCATTTGTTTGAGAGAAACATCTTGAAAACTGGTTTTAGTTTATAAAATCTGAATAACATTTTAAAGACAGCTTGAAAATGTTGTGCACTGAGTTTCCATTTTGCACAGAAAATGTATTTGTTGAATTTACGTTTCTGGCATACTTCTAATGTACAATACTTCTAATACTTCTCTTTTTTACTATGCTTTTTTAGGAAAGCCAGGACAGTGTAGGTGTCTTACGGGCTGAACAGCCCAGGCACTTCATAGAGTTTGATACATAAGTGTGTCTGTGGTTAACCACACAATGCCAAACTGCTTATTCTTGAGATGAGCAACTCTTTTTATTTGTCATTTGTCAGCAGCGGACAGTACAAAGGGAACGTTTCCCCTTCTTTTGCAGAGCTTATTTTTTGCTACAGTGTTTTCCCTTGCATGCTTCTTAAAAAAATAAAAACCGAAATGATTGAGAATAAATGCAGAGCTTATGTCTGAGTTATTAAACATGTTTCATTACACATTTTGATGGTCTTAGAAATTCTGCTGACTGTAAGTGACTTTGCAACAACATGTCAACTAGCAGCAGTCATTAGAGTATTAGTAGACTGGTTATGGCAAGTAGAATAAGCAGGGTTTCTACGGGGTTTGGAATAGTATGGAGTTTGATTTAAGTATTTTCCAGGTCTGGAAAAGTATGGAAAAAAGAAATTCTATTTTTATAATAGAAAATTAAGAATTTATTGAAAATAATTTTTTCTTCATGTAGTCGGAGTCAAAATACGACTGGATGAATTCAAGGTACACTTTTTCATTATGCAAAATTGCAGGTTATAAGCATTTTGGGTTTCTTCTCACAATATTCTTAGCACCGTATTCGATAGCCTTAAGGACCTTTGCAAAAATAAAAATATATACCGACTTTTATGTGCGCACGAGAAACTTCGCATATAGGACGATGCACATTGAGCCACCTATTGTGCCATCAGCCCATTTCGCGGTGTGGTGTCTTGGTCTCCACAAAGTATGCGTTAAAGAGACCTAAGGCTTTGAAATATGGCGTTCTGCCCTAACAAAAGCCAAATTTTAAACACTTTTTTTTTACAGTAGATTACAATACAGTACATTTTGGACATTAGGCCTTGATATTGAGGTACTACCATAAGAAAAGCCAAATTTTGAGCAAATAGATATGTTAATTCATGTGCATCCATGCTCTTGTTTTATTCATAGTAAGATGGCAGTGATGCACAAAGGAAGTAGGTTATATAAAACTAGAAATTGTAATGTGTAAGCATGCAAGAAATTCCCATACGCATGTCAAAAGTTGCTTGTGTACATGTTGTTTAGGGGTTCTGTATGTTGTCACTTCAAGAAAATCAATAAAAACAAACCCTGAGAAAATACAAATATTTACAGATGACTGTAGTATACACCAAAAATATAGCTGAAAATAATGCTCTATGAACCATTTATGTTAAATATGGTCTGAAAATCTACTGAGAGGTTTGGAAATTTAAGTCTGGAAAAGTATGGAATTTTGAAATGGAAAATGTGTAGGAACCCTGAATAATGACATGTACTTGCAGTTATTTTAATATCAGTGACAAACTTGTTTTTGTTAATATTTTGAATCTGTTTTTTTTTTTCATTTTTCATTTTTTGTAATTTTTGTAATTTAGTTGTGTTTTTGTAATTTTTATTAGCAATATGTTTATATAGCTTTTTATTTTAATGTATTTTTTCATTTCAGTTTAGAGATTTTAGTATATCAAGGTAAACTTATATTAACTAACATACAGTATATAATTAAAAAAAATCCAGTTAAAATATATTTTATTTCAATTAATGAAAGACTTTTTATGGTTTTAGTATTAGTTAATTGTAATAACCTTGAATAGAATTTATTGAAAGTTCAACAAAGACCTCTTCATTCGTTCATAAATAAATAAAAATATAAATCCTTTTGATTTTCATCACTAATGGCACTGTTTGGTGAGAATAACGCAGTGTTAAATGGGTGACTCTGGCAGGATTTATTGGTAGTAATTCAGAAGAAGTGTTCAGAAGGGAAATCTGTGGTATTAGGTGGGATGTTGTAACAGGTTGGACGTGAGATGGGTGTTGGGATTAGCTCTCGATCTCCGCGTCAGCACTATGGACGGGCTTAAAAGCTTTGTGTGTGTGTGTCAGTGTGTGAAGAGCAGCAATTACATCATGCAAGGACAGCCTGTAACAAGTGTGCAGCAGTGAGTCAACCCAGATTAGTGATTCATATCACTAAATACTCACAACATTTCTTTATAAAAAAAATTTAAAATATATATAGTATATATACATACTGTACAGTCGTGGTCAGAATTATTGGCACCCTTGGTAAATATGATCAAAGAAGGCTGTGTAAATTAAACTGCATTGCTAATCCTTTTGATAATTTTTTTAAAATCCAAAAATCACAAACATTCAACATTTCATTGGATAATAAGAATTTAAAATGGGAATAAATATCATTATGAAATAAATGTTTTTCTCTAATACACATTGGCCACAATTAACGGCACCCTTTTATTCAATACTTTTTGAAACCTCCATTTGCCAGTTTAACAGCTCTACATGTTCTCCTATAATGCCTGATGAGGTTAGAGAACACCTGACAAGAGATCAGAGACCATTCCTTCATCCAGAATCTCTCCAGATCCTTCAGATTCACAGCTTCTTCTCTTCAGTTCACCTCACTCATGTTCTACAGGGTTCAGGTCAGAGGACTGGGATAGCCAGCAAAAGCTTGGTTTTGTGCTCAGTGACCCATTTTTGTGTTGTTTTTGAGGTTTGTGTTTGGATTATTGTCCAGTTGGAAGATCCAAACATGGCCCATTATAAGATTTCTAACAGAGTCAGTCACTTATTGATTTTTTATCTGTTGGTATTTGATAGAATCCATGATGCCATGTATCTAAACAAGATGTCCAGGACCTCCAGCAGAAATATAGTATGGCAGAAACTTAAATCTGCTAAGCCTGTCGTAAGAACTGTAAAGAGATGGTCTGTTGAAGCAGAGCAGGATTTACAGGCTTGCTTCGAACTTACTGATTGGAGTGTTTTTGAGGCTGCAGCTACTGATCTGGATGAGCTCACTGACACCGTGATGTCCTACATTAGTTTCTGTGAGGACATGTGTGTACCTACCAGGACTTATTTAACATTAAACAACTACAAACCTTGGTTCAGTACAAAACTCAAACAGCTTCGCCAGGCCAAAGAGGACGCCTACAGGAGTGGGGACAAAGCCTTGTACAAACAGGCCAAATACACACTGAATAGGGAGATAAGAGTGGCAAAGAAAAACTACTCTAGAAAGCTAAAAAAACAGCTTTCAAGCAACGACCCTACATCAGTGTGTAAAGGCCTGAAAGCCATCACCAGCTACAAGACCCCATCCCCCAGCACCGAGGCCAATCAACAACTGGCTGAAGACGTGAATGAGTTCTACTGCAGGTTCGAAAAGCAAAAGCCTGGTCTGACACCCCACACCCACTCTGACCATCTCACAACACAGCCATCAACACCCCCCTCCCTCCCCCTACTGTTTCTCAGCCTGTAATCAAGATCTGTGAAGATGATGTAAGCAAAGTCTTCAGGAGACAGAAGATAAGGAAAGCCCAAGGCCCAGACAGCGTCTCTCCAGCCTGCCTCAAAGCCTGTGCTGTCCAGCTATCATCCATCTTCACATTGATCTTCAACAGATCACTGGAGCTGTGTGAAGTCCCCTCCTGCTTCAAATGCTCCACCATCATCCCTGTACCCAAGAAACCAAAAATCACAGGACTTAATGACTACAGACCTGTTGCTTTAACATCTGTGGTGATGAAGTCATTTGAGAGGCTCGTGTTGGCCCACCTGTAGGACATTACTGGACCCTTGCTGGACCCCCTGCAGTTTGCTTACCGAGCAAACAGGTCTGTGGATGATGCAGTCAACATGGGATTGCACTACATCCTCCAACATCTGGACAAACCAGGGACTTATTCAAGGATCCTGTTTGTGGACTTCAGCTCCGCTTTCAACACCATCATCCCGGACACCCTTCAGAATAAACTGACACAGCTCTCCGTCCCCACCTCCATCTGTCAGTGGATCACCAGCTTCCTGACAGACAGGCAGCAGCTAGTGAGGCTGGGACAATTCTCATCCAACACCTGCACCATCAGCACTGGAGCTCCTCAGGGCTGCGTTCTCTCCCCACTGCTCTTCTCCCTCTACACCAACGACTGCACCTCTACTGACTCCTCTGTCAAACTCCTGAAGTTTGCAGACGACACCACACTCATCGGCCTCATCCAGGATGGTGACGAGTCTGCTTACAGACAAGAGGTTAAGGAGCTGGCTGTCTGGTGTAGTCTAAACAACCTTGAGCTGAACACGCTCAAAACAGTGGAGATGATCGTGGACTTCAGGAGAAACCCCCCAGCTCTCCCCCCACTCACTATCATGAACATCACTGTGACTGCAGTGGAGTCATTCAGGTTCCTGGGAACCACCATCTCTCAGGACCTGAAGTGGGACAATCACATTGACTTCATCGTGAAAAAGGCTCAGCAGAGGTTGTTCTTCCTTCGTCAACTGAAAAAGTTCAACCTGCCACAGGCGCACATGACACAGTTTTACTCTGCTGTTATTGAGTCGGTTCTGTGCTCTTCTATAACTGTATGGTTTGGGTCAGCCAGCAAATCAGATATAAGAAGACTGCAGTGGACTGTTAGGACAGCAGAAAGGATCATTGGTGTGCACCTGCCCAGCCTTCAGGATTTGTACTACTCCAGAGTGAAGAAACGGGCAGGTAACATCATCACAGACCCCTCTCACCCCGGACACGACCTGTTTGTGCTTCTCTCTTCAGGCAGACGCTACAGATCTCTGTGCACTAGAACATCTAGGCATAAAAACAGTGTTTCCCCCCATGCCATCTCCAGCCTAAACAACTAACACAGGAATTATTACCTGTGTTCTGTAATTCATGCCTGTAATTCATTACATATTGCCTCTCTCTCAAGTACTATGTAAATACATATACATATTTTCTATACAGCTGTATATATAGAGTAAATTATGCACAAATCTGTACATAAATCTTCTGTTCCAGATTCATACACATTATTATTATTATTTATTGTTAAGTCTTATTTAAATGTTTCTGTTCTCATGTCAGATATGTATGTATGTATGCGTGTATGTACCAAGAGTTTCTTAAAAACCACAACAAATTCCTTGTGTTTGCGCACACTTGGCGAATAAAGCTGATTCTGAGCTAAACGTTTACGTTCACGGTCGTTTATCGATTAGTCAGGTCTGTCAGGCTGAGCTGTCGATGAAGGAAAACTCGATGCCCACGCGGAAGTGGGTCTGTCCCTGATCATTTGGATAAATGCACAAGAGAAAACAACCAAATGAAAATGTAAGTAAGCTAAATCGCGCTGCGCTCGTGTCTGTTTTGCATGTTGAACTGAGCTTTTGGTTCTCGCTCGTGTTGCAGTTTGAGCATCCCGTGTGGACGGTTTGTTGTGGTTTGAACTGGGCTGTGTTAGGTGTCAGGCTGCTTTCACAGGAACATGGAGACATTACAGTCCACGCAGGAGTCCAGGGCGATGCTAACTGTCATTATTTGAGGTGTGGTGGCTTAGTGGTTAAACGCCTGGGCTGGAAACTGAAAGGTTGCAGGTTCGACAGGTTTGCTCCTGTGATGTATTTACAGCAGCAGCAGCCCAAACACAACAGCTCACCGGTTTCTTCTTTAAAACAGCATTACAGCCTTCAGATGAGCTTTAATTCTGCCATACAACATTACAAGTTATTTTTGTATGTAATTTTATACAAATACAATTCGTTTATATACATACCCCTTGCAGAGTTTTTCGTCTGGGAAACAAAAATCTTACATGTTACATCTTACAAGGGCAGTACTTAATTGAAAAAATATCTTTAAACAAAATAATAAAAATGTACATATCATCGTCCTGTTTAAAAGTGTACACCCCGGCTTTTAATGCACCTTATTGCCTTCATGAGCATCAGTGAGTGTTTGCACCTTTTGTGTTAGTTGTGTATGAGTCCCTCAGTTGTCCTCAATGTGAAAGGATGGATCTCAAAATCATACAGTTACTGTTGAAAAGGGTTTAAATATGCAGAGGATGCTGGAAAACTAAAGCATGTGCAGGAGCTGGAATATTTTCTGCTCAGGACAAACAAACCAAAAATACAGTCATTGATCATCTAGGTAACAACACACATTAAGAATCAAGGGTATGTAAACTTTTGAACTAGTTAATTTGTGTAAATTCAGTTTTTATTTTGTCTTGACTTCATGTAAACAGATGTAAAACGGGTCATTCAGGACAGTACTAAATAAAAAATAACATGAAATGTTTATGATACTATTATTTAGTTAAAATCTTGCATAATTTGCAAGGGGTATGTACATTTTTAAGCAGAAATGTAAATCTTGACATAAATTTGAATGTGTTGATTATATGGTTATATTCTATTTTGGGGGTTAAAAATTAATTATAAATATTGATGATACTAATTTTGTGCAATTCAATTTTCTTCCAGCATAGTACTTAAACAAGAGAGATAATTTATAATATGCAGTCAAATATAACGTTTTAAATAAATCCGCTTCCTTAAATACTAATTTGCATTGGAGTTCTTCAATCTGCTTGTTTGCTATCTCTTTTTTTATTTTATTTTTATTCAGTTTTTAATATGACATTTGCTTTTCCAGAACAAAGGTCCAAAAGGAAAGCGATAGTACGGTATACTAGTTACAAATAAATTCCTCTAATGTACAAAATAAAGGGGTTCCAAACAGATCACAGTGATAATATCAGCAGGGTGTGAAAAAAATAATATAATAATAATAATAATAATAATAAAAAAAAGGAAGAATATATATGTATATAATAAAAATAAATAATATATAAAAAATAAGTAAATTAATTAATTTACAGAGGTATAATGCAGCATAAAAAACAGCGTAAATAAGTTATCTCATCCCTAAGTAATCTAACACAGGCTTCCATATTTTCCAAAAAATATCTAGCTTATCATTACCAATAAATCGTAATTTCTCAATATGAATAATGCCCGCTAGCTCACTCAGCAACACATCGAATGTTGGGACAATGTCAAGTTTCCACCTTGTTTGCTATCTCAGTTCAGTTTTAGAACTGAATTGCAATTAAATAGGCCTTCTCAGTTCAGCTGTGACTGGATTGGCTCGCTGTAGTTAGTGCATTTTTAGAAGTATTAAATGTTTCTGTTTCTGTGTGTGTCAGGTGAAAGAGCATTGTTGTGGTGTCCAGCTGGAATCATCATGTCCTCCGCTGGTCCATCTCTGTCGCACCCTCAGCGCTCTGCGGCGGGAGCTGAGACCGGGGCAGCGAGCGATCGTGGGATCTTCTCCTCAGACAGACACGCTGGGCTGCTGCTAGCTCAGATGAACAAAATGCGCCTTCACTCTGACTTCTGCGATGTGCGCCTGCTGGTAGGCGGAAGGGTGTTCGGGGTCCATAAGCTGGTGCTGGCTGCCAGCGGCCCGTATTTTGCTGCTCTGTTCTCTGGAGCCATGAGCGAAGCCCATGAGGAGGAGGTTCGCATTGTTGGAGTGGACGCTGACGTCTTTGAAATTCTCCTAGAATTTATTTACACTGGTATGCTGGTGTCATACATGTGTTTGTCCATCACTTCAGACGTCTGTAGGAAGTTATAAATCAAAAATATGAAAAAAATGCTACTGGGGTACACAGTCCATAAATCGGTGCTTTTTGGATGCAGGATTTCTTAATTCATCAAAAAACTTTGAACTCCAAGGCACTCAAAAGTATAGTGAAAAAATGAAAAGCATTTATTTTCACATGGCTTTACATTAAAAAAAAAGTTTTAAGAGTAAAAGCTTTTTAGTACCTTGGAGTTAAAAGTTACCTGTAGGAAGTTAATTAGTGGTGTTTGATAATGGTCAGGATCACTATTAAAGGAACAGTTCACCCAAAAATGGAAATTTCCTAAAAATGTACTCATTCAAGATGTAGATGAGTTTGTTTCTTGATCAGATTTGTAGAAATGTAGCATTCCATCACTTGCTCATCAATGGATGCTCTGCAGTGAATGGGTGCCGTCAGAATGAGAGTCCAAACAGCTGATAAAAACATCACAATAATCCACAAGTAATCCACACCACTCCAGTCTATCAGTTAACATCTTGAGAAGACAAAAGATGAAACAAATCCATCATTAAGACATTTTAACTTTGAACTATTGTCTATAATCCGTAATAGTGCAACATAATTGTAAACGGTGCTTGATCTGTGCAGATTTCTCTTCTGATTCAGACCAGATGACTTTTTCACTGGAGGAAGTGTTATTATGGATTATGGACTCGTATTTTAGCTGTAAGCAACAGTTTGAAGTTAAAAGCATCTTAATGATGAATTTGTTCATCTTAATGAACATACAGCTTTTCACTTCTCAAGATGTTAACTGATGGCCTGGAGTGGTGTGGATTACTTGTGTATTACTGCAATGTTTTTATCAGCTGTTTGGACTCTCATTCTGACGGCACCCATTCACTGCAGAGGATCCATTAGTGAGCAAGTGATAAATCTCCACAAATGAAGAAACAAACTCATCTTGGATAGCCTGAGGGTGAGTACATTTTTACCAAATTTTCATTTTTGGGTGAACTATTCCTTTAATATTGCTCAAATGAACAAACCTCTAACAAGAAGTTTTAAACGTTGAGGTGTAACTCAACCAGTTATGTGAACAATACCTCAAATCATCCAACTTCTTGAGGAGAGGTGTGCTATCATTTGACTATTTATAGTTACTTGAGAGACCAGAATATAATAGAGATGTGCTCTTTTGTCTCGGGATATTAATTAGTCAAGGGTGGTACCACTGCGTTAAAAACAAATACATGAAAAAAGATTTTCTACATTCAGTAGTCAACCAGATCATTTACACCCAGTGGATGCTCCAGGCTAAGTTTGTAATATCAGGTGAAGATCCACCATCATGTGCCTAATGCTAGAGGCCACCGTCTCTGAAGCACAATTTATTAGTCTCTGCTTAATTCCTTAAAATTGTTGAAAAGATTTTTAAATCAGATTAAGAGTTTTTATTGAAAATAATCTTAAAAATGTTTCATAATTGTTATGTCCATTGTGTCCAGAAGGACTGAACATGTAATATGTTTGCTGTAAGTTTCTTTGGATGAACATTTGTCTAGTGCACTGCAAAAAAGGGCTTATCTTAGTATTTTTTTTCTCGTTTCTAGTCAAAATCATCTAAAAAAAAAATTTAAATTAAGATGCATTTACTAGATTAGCAAAATGACAAATGACAAAAACAAGATATTTTGTCTTGTTTTCAGAAAAATAAAAACACTAAATTAAGTGCATTTTGCTTAAATCAAGTAAAATGATCATCTGCCAGTGGGGTAAGTAACATATTCTTCAAACAAGAGTGTTTTACTTACCCCACTGGCAGATAATTGTACTTGTTTTAAGCAAAATTCACTTTTTTTTGTCCCCCCCTGGAAACAAAACTAAATATCTTATGTCATTTTGCTTATCTAGTAAATGCTTCTTAATTTAAGAATTTTTAGATATTTTGACTAGAAACAAGACAGAAATACTAAGTAATATTAGCCTTTCTTTGCAGCGTGTATAAGAGTGTAATGTAAAAGCTCCACATTTCTCAATCTCTTCCCAGCGTATGAATGGCAAACATATTAAAAAAGCGCTTCTTTTGCTCCGGACAGGCTCTATTGACGTGACGGTGGACACTGTGCAGGAGCTGATGGTGGCTGCAGACATGCTGCAGTTGAGTGAGGTGGTGGATATGTGTGGAGAATTCCTGCGGGCTCATATGGACCCATCCAACTGTGTGGGGATCTTTCGCTTTTTGGAGCAGATCGCCTGTGTGGAGCTGTTACAGTTCACTGAAGACTACATCCACGTCCACTTTCTAGAGGTGGGCTTATTGATGCAAGTTTTCCGTTTCAAATATTCTCAGCATTGAGTTTTTGTTTCTTTTAACCCTGATTCATGGTTTTAAATGTGTCATGATAGGAGAAATCAAATTTGCCTTGATCCTTTGACATATAAGAGGTCTTAAAACATCCTGCAAGTTTCAAAACTTAAAGGTGACATATTATGCCCCTTTTTAAAAGATGTAAAATAAGTCTCTGATGTCCCTGAGTGTATAAGTCTCTGAGTGTATACGTGAAGTTTTAGCTCAAAATACCCTGCAGATCATTTTTTATAGCTTGTTAAAATTGCCGCTTTTAGGGTATGAGCCAAAACGTGCCGTTTTTGTGTGTGTCCCTTTAAATGCAAATGAGCTGGTGCTCCCGTCCCCCTTTTCAGAAGAGGGCGGAGCTTAAAGAGCTCAAGCTCCGGCATACAAATAAACTTTCCACTATTAGTACAAGCCTGTTATCTTTACAGAAAACATACTCGGCTTAAAAGTCAGTCATCTGATTGTACTGTGCATAATAAATAATTGTTTATGAATTACATAGACGAGGAGCTCCGTGCGATAAAAATAACGACAGCTGGTCTCATGGTGCCTTAGCTGCTATCACAAACTTTATAAGTCCCACATGTGATTATGAGCTTGACAAATTCAAGCGGTCGACTTCAGGTTGCTTTCATATGCAATTTTTTTAACTAGCACATTCCTATTTACGATCGTTCTGGTAGCAGGTGAGGGCAGCATCAGTGAAAACAGGCATAGATTTAGCAACGTTAGCCTTACATTTCAGTCTTAAATTTCATAAATTCTCATGTTTTTATCACACGAGGGCTGTCCGGAAAGTATCCAGCCAGCCACGTAATATGAAAAATACAAATGATTTGAGATATGCAAAACAATGAAAACGGCCGTGGGCAACTGGTGATTGGCAGCTTCATCATGACAATCACATCTCTTGCAGAGTTTTCTGGTGAAACGTTAAATCACCCAGATGACTCGGCGCCCTGCGACCTCTGGCTTTTCCCAAAACTAAAATCACCTTTGAAGGGGACATCGTCTTATGCACAATGTTTCTTGTATCTTCTTCGATAAATGTCTCAATTTTTCATATTACAGCTGGACAGCTCTTGTATTTCAGTGTTTGACAAGCTGCAGTAAAGGTTTTCAGTTTTTTACCTGACTCTTTGCTGTTTTACGAAGTGTTGATTTTTGTCAAATTGCATTGAAACCAGTGGGGGTCAATTTGACCCCAAACACAACTGATGTAAACAAAATTTGTACAGCCTTTCCAAAACACACCTTTGTGTTGAAACTTTGTATGCACATTCGTGACCCTAAATGAGAAAAAAACCCACAATATTTTTAAAAAGAAAATAACAGTTTAACCAGTGTTTCAAGCACTTTGAAAATCGAATGCAGGTCAAACTGAGCAACACAACAGAAGGGTTTTTAACTGCAGGTTACTCCGGGCAGGATGAACCTGTAGTAAGTATAGGAAGGCACTCAATATTATTAATATTGCCCACTTTTGTTCTACAGTGATTTTTGTATGGCTCCAAATATTTAGTCTTCATGAAAACCTCTGCATCCTTGTCTGGGGTCAGGTGTGCGTCTCAGAAGAGTTCTCAAGCTTGTCTAAAGATCAGCTGGTGAAGCTGCTCCGCAGTGAGGAGCTCAAGATCGAGGACGAGTATCAGGTGTTCACGGCTGCTATGGACTGGCTGCATCACGACGTGCCGCACAGGAAGAAGAATGTGGTGGAGGTCCTGGAGCCGGTACGCTTCCCGCTGCTGTCTCCACAGAGACTCTACAAGTACATCGAGGGTGAGAGAGATGCTGTGTTTCACTTTAGTGCTCCTCACTGATCAGGATTCCTGTTTTATCCTCTGATTAGATGAAGAAACTTTCACATAGTCTGACAAGGTTATAATTTACAGAAATGTTACAGAGACATTTTAAGAGGATTTAAGAGCAAAAAAATTAATCAGGACAGAATATGAATAAAATGTGAATAAAATATTCTTTTGTCAAATAATATAGGCGTCGCAAGTTATGTTAAAATATATATTCATATACAATAATTTCAAAAAACTTTCTTTAACAATTTTTTTAATTTTTTCCTTGGATGATTCTGAGAACAAATCTTCAATTTCGAGTAAAATTTGAGTCTTAAATTTCATAAGGTCTCATTTATATCATATTTTAGTGTTTGACAAGCTACAATAAAGGTTTTCTGTTTTTGTTTTGGCTCTGCTGTTTGAAGTGTTGATTTTTGGCAAACTGCATTGATCAATAAATGATTACATTCATTATTAATAATAATCTGAAAAAATATTCTTCTGTCAAATAATATAGGCAATGCAGGTTATGTTAAACTATAAATTCATACACAATGGTTATTCAAAATGTGTTACAAGAGAATTTATGATCATAAAAAAGGACCGAAAAATAAAAAAAGTTTCAATTAAAAATTGATTAAAAATAAAGCAAAACGAAAAGGTTAAGGTTATATAAACTGTATACAGTGTAATGCATTACTAAGTAACTAATTAATGTAATTTAATTATTTTTCCCTAATTCCTAATTAATGTAATTTAATTATTTTTATATTTTTTCTGGAATTTAATTACAGTTACTTCTAATGTAATTGCAGATTGCATAAATACTGTATAAACTACAAAACAATTGTCTATAAAACAGTAGTGGATTTAACATTACAATTTAACATCTGACAAATAATTTTAATGTAACTTTTTCTCTTTTAATACTTTAGTCAGTTCAAGTAAAATTTATGCAATTTTTATATTATTTATTTGAAAGAATTAAAAGAGCAGTTTCATGTCTATCCTTGTCTTTTCGAGTTTGATATGGGATTTAGACAGTAATTAGTAATAAGTAATGCAATACTTTTTAAAGAGAGTAATTAGTACAGTAATCTAATCACACCGTTGTAGATGATTTTTGTTAGTGTAACCTCCTCAACACTGACTTTAAGTGCATTATCACAATCAGACTGTTTATGTTTGGTAAGCAGCTTGATGTATTCATATAGATTTGAATGTATGTCTAGGTGTACATATCTTGTATATTTTACAATGTGGCTCATCTAATCGTAGTTTAGAGCTGGAGCTATCTGTTTTCTGATGTATGTTTTTGTGTACACATTGATAACGAGTCTTTCTCCTACAGGTATTTCTGACTTCAGTTTGCGAGTTGCATTGCAAACCCTTCTGAGAGAGTACACTGAAGTCAACAAGTCCCCTAAAGAGAGCAAACCTTTCAGCCTTCTGCAGACGGCCAAGACCCGGCCCCGGAGAAAAGCCCGCAAGTACCTCTATGCCATTGGTACGGGACCTCTTCTGCGAGCGCGCAGATGTGATACTCATTTTAATCGTTCGTCCAGTTCAACATCTTTCTGCTTCTGTCTCTCAGGCGGTTACACTCGTCTGCAGGGCGGCCGATGGAGTGACAGTCGGGCTTTGAGCTGTGTTGAACGCTTTGATTCGTTCAGTCAGTACTGGACCACCGTGTCTTCCCTGCATCAGGCCCGCAGCGGACTCGGGGTGGCCGTCCTGGAAGGCATGATATATGTAGTGGGGGGTAAGTGTGTGGGTTTTTTTTTGTGTGTATTTTCTGTAGTGTTGCCACATATCAATTTTAGGACCCATGCAAAAAAAAAAAAAAAAAAACCTACTTCTTGGCTGCACCCCTATGAAATATGATTTTTAAAGGCAAACATCTGTACTTCTGGTAATATCAGTATGCTAATTTATACTTGAGAAAGTGGATTTAAAAATCCCTGCAGACTTAAAGGGATAGTTCACCTAAAAATGTAAATTTGCTGTTAATTCACTCACCCTCGGCCATCCAAGATGTAGGTGACTTTTTTTTATTCAGTAGAACAGTAAGAAGATTTTCTTAGAAGAGTTTTAGCTGAAATCATGGTCCTTGGTCATTAACTCTTTCCCCGCCAGCGTTTTTTTTTTTTTTTTAAGTTGCCAGCCACCGCCAGCATTTTTGATCATTTTCACAAAAGTTTAATGGCCCCCAGAATATTTTGTTGTATGAATATCTGAACATGCAATATGCCAAAACAAAGAACAGAGCCTCTGTGCAACATTTTGAACAAAAAGCTGAGAAAATAACGTTTTTAAGAGTAAGAGACGCAACTTTTGGATCAGATTGAGAAAAATAATCGTTTTAATGTAAAGACCTTACTGGATCCTAAACGATTATCAAAACATATATTTTGGCTTGCACAGGCTAAACCACTTATGCTGACATTTGTGTTGTAACATTAGGCAGATTTGATATGCTGTTTAATGTGTGATGAATGCGTTATTTTTAGTGCTACCAAACGATTAATCGCGATTAATCACATCCAGAATAAAATATTTTGTGTACATAATATATGAGTCTGTACTGTGTATATTTATGTATATATAAATACACACACATGCATGTATATATTTAAGAAAAATATGTTATGTTTATATATTAAATATATTTATATATGATATAATTTATATGAATATAAATATATACATGTAAATATTTTCAAAATATATGCTGTACCTATGTGTGTGTCTTTATATATACATAAATATGCAGAGTACACACACACACACATATTATGTAAACAAACTTTTATTTTGGATACGATTAATCGTTTGACATATGAATATGAATTTTACATATGAATCTGCTTACATACGCTATCGCTGGGTTCTGCTTCTTCTTCGCTGTGTTTTGTCACAGAAATTCAGTACTCTTCCAGAAGATGTGTGGCAGGGAACGAGTTAATAAAATGCAAGCCAGTGGCTACTGCCGATATATTTGGGTCTTGTGAAGCGAAACGATCGCTCTGTGCAAGAAACTGAGCATTATGACATTTATATTTACAGTACATTTATTCATTTAGCAGATGCTTTTATCCAAACTGACTTACAATTGAGGAAATAATAAACATACAGTCATCTTGTATTGCACAGGAGAAAAGGACTCCATGATTTTTGACTGCACGGAGCGGTATGACCCAGTGACCAAGCAGTGGGCGGCAGTGGCGTCTCTGAACAATCCACGCTGTGGGGTTGGAGTTTGTTCCTGTCATGGAGCTCTTTACGCACTTGGTACGCAAATTTAGTTTAGGCACTGTCAGTCTGCTTCGCTCTTCAGGGTTTTGTTCAGTCTCACTGTAACACCATGTGATTTGTTAACGCTTTTAGCAACATTCCTGCCAAGGTCACGTGTTCCCTGGCACTGCATGCAATGATAAAATGTACACACTGAGGGCAATATATGCTACTTTGCATGAAAATGTCTGGCTTGAATGTAAATGGTTATGGTTTCAGGTGGCTGGATTGGTTCAGAAATTGGGAAGACCATGGAACGATATGACCCAGAAGAAAATAAATGGGAGGTTATTGGGAGCATGGCTGTTCCTCGATATTATTTTGGCTGCTGTGAGCTGCAAGGTACGCAAGTACTCATGGAGAACCCGACATTGTTAAAGGGATAGTTCACCCAAAAATGAAAATGTTGTTGTCATTTACTCACCCTCATGTCGTTCCAAACCTGTATGAGTTTATTTCTAAAAAATATCTTCGTTTGTGTTCAACATAAGAAAGAAACTTAAACAGATTTGGAATAACGTGAGGGTGAGTAAATGATGACAAAATGTTCTTTTTTGGGTCAACTATTCTTTTAATAAATGACTTTTTACGGTTGAATTCATTGGACTTGGACATGCATTTCAAGCGTTCATCCATTTCACTAAAAGGAAACCGTTCATTCTCACACCAGACATCACTATTGAGTGCTGCAGTCATGACAGCATCACCCTGCTTCCCTCGACAAGAACACAAGATTTTTCAATTGGCTTTTGGCTTTTTGCAGTAAATAAGCTCTGTGACCAACAAATGTTTATGATTCTTACACGTTTTGTTCATCATGATCATCTTCACAAATGAACACAAATGTTTTGAATTTTGTAGCCAAAATACAGTGATGAATTTTGTGTTGTAGAATGAATCATGAAATCGTTTAAGCTTGTGTTAACCACACACTTATTTCAGGCATTTAACCAAAAACACATTAAAAACCCCACTGACTTCATGAAGACGGCACTGGAAGTGCTACAATACTAACTCGTTTCAGGGTTTTGGTCAACAAACAGTGCTGGGTAGATTACAGATTGTAGTCTGTTACTGATTACAGATTACATGACGGAGATTGTAGTTTGTAACATAATCTATTGGATTACACACATTAGGTAATGTATTCTAACTACTTTTTGATAACTTTTGACATGGCTCATAAGACAATCTATTCAATTCTTTATCAACATGATGAAATGTATTAAACATTACAGTATGCCGGGGTTTCCCAAACTGTAGTTTGTGAGATGATGAAAAACTCTTTTTAAAATAGTCAATCAAAAAAAGTGTTCAATTTAAGAAAATAAAGATTAAAGTGAATCAATAAATAATGAATAAAAGATTAAAGTGAATCAATAAATAATGAATAATATACTACCATTGGCTGCACATGTAATCTATAGAAAAGTAACTGTAATCTGATTACACGCATTTTAAAATGTAATCTAATTAAAAGTACCTAATATCTGGAATCTTTTTATGTAATCAGTTAGTATATAATCAGTTGCTACCCAGCACTGCCTACAACAATACACCATCGCTGTAGCACTACAGGCAGGGAAAATAATGTTAACCAATAACCAAGCCAGTGCTTACTTTTAAAGCACTGTGGAAATATGAAAAAGTACGCAGGCCCTTGTCTTCAGTATGTTGAGCGTCTGTTCCAGGCTTCATCTACGTGATTGGTGGCATCAGTGATGAGGGTACAGAGCTGCGCTCGGCTGAGGTTTATGACCCCATCTCTCGCCGCTGGAGCGCCCTGCCTGTCATGGTGACCCGACGGGCGTACGTGGGTGTAGCTAGTCTCAATAACTGCATCTACGCTGTCGGAGGCTGGAACGAGGCTCTGGGATCATTAGACACAGTGGAGAAGTACTGCCTGGAGGAGGTTAGAGACCCATAAAGTCTGATCCATATAGGGCTGCAACAACTAATCAATAATGAAAATAAACAGATTGATTAATCTCGTCTGTGCACTGAAAACATCTGCCGGTCACGTTACTTTACAGAAGTGAATAACGCATTCAAACTTTAAACAAACACATAAGCATATTATTTAATGCGGCTTGTCCTGTGCGTCAAACAGACGGAGCACGCAATAATTCTGACCCGATACATTTTACTAAAATATTCCTTGTTAGACATTAAACAATTGTACATGTAACGCAAAGAATTGTATTTTTATGAGACCAGTAACAATAAAGTATGGAAGCTTGTTTCTGCCATAGGATAAATAAAAAAAAGTAATTGTGACCTCTCATATTATTTTACATCTACAATTCTGACTTTTCTTTTTAGAATTGTAGATTTATATCTTGCAATTGAACATCATAAAATCACAATTGTGATTTAACATCTCGCAATTCAGATTTTTTTTTCTTAAAATTGTGACTTTGTATATTGCAATATCAGGTTTATATCTCGCAGTTCTGAGAAAAAAGTTAGAATTGCGAGATGCAAACTCAGAATTGCGAGAAATAAACTTAGAATTGCGAGAGCAAACTCAGAATGCGAGATGCAAACTCAGAATTGCGAGATGCAAACTCAGAATTGCGAGAAATAAAGTTAGAATTGCGAGATGCAAACTCAGAATTGCGAGATGCAAACTCAGAATTGCGAGATGCAAACTCAGAATTGTGAGAAATAAAGTTAGAATTGCGAGATGCAAACTCAGAATTGTGAGAAATAAAGTTAGAATTGCGAGATGCAAACTCAGAATTGTGAGAAATAAAGTTAGAATTGCGAGATGCAAACTCAGAATTGCGAGAAATAAAGTTAGAATTGCGAGATGCAAACTCAGAATTGTGAGAAATAAAGTTAGAATTGCGAGATGCAAACTCAGAATTGCGAGATGCAAACTCAGAATTGCGAGATGCAAACTCAGAATTGTGAGAAATAAAGTTAGAATTGCGAGATGCAAACTCAGAATTGCAGAATTGTGAGAAATAAAGTTAGAATTGCGAGATGCAAACTCAGAATTGCGAGAAATAAAGTTAGAATTGCGAGATGCAAACTCAGAATTGCGAGATGCAAACTCAGAATTGCGAGAAATAAAGTTAGAATTGCGAGATGCAAACTCAGAATTGCGAGAAATAAAGTTAGAATTGCGAGATGCAAATTGCACATTGTTTCAAAAGAGGACAACACTGGGCAGGATGTAGAATAACATGTTTAATAATTAATTAAAACTTTTTTTTATTAAAATTAATAAATTGTAATAAATATTTGGATTTGTAAGAAATAATCAACAGATTAATCGATTTTCAAAACAATCGTTAGTTGCAGCCCTACATGCAACGCTGTTGACATTTCCAAAAATGTAACCCTTTATGCAAATGTCTTGACTTCTGGTTTTAATGCAGCACATGGCTCTGTTGTTCCAGGAGAAGTGGGTGGAGGTGGCATCGATGGCCGTCCCGCGCGCTGGGGTAACGCTTGCGGCTGTTAATGGTTTGTTATATGCGGTGGGAGGTCGGACCTCTAGCCGGGACTTTTCAGCGCCGGTCACTGTAGACTCGGTCGAAATCTATGACCCCCACCTGGACACATGGACGGAGATTGGTAACATGATCACCAGCCGCTGTGATGGAGGTGTAGCTGTGCTCTGATAGGTCACATATTCACACCCAGCAACACATCACTCAAACCTCAAACTGATTTTACTGTGTCTAATTTATAATCATTTTTAAATGAGTGAAGAACACCAGATATCAGTCTCATATGTTAGCCTGTGTGTTTGGCGAGGCTTGTTTAGGAAGTAAGTGTCAAGGTGAGTTTTTATTTTTTTACACCACTTGTGTGTTTTGAGACACTGTGAGATCATGAGTAATTAAAACATTTGTATAACAGCACTTCTAACCAGCAAACAGCCAGAAGATTCACAGCCTGCTTCAGCCGTACAGCACATGATTCATTATGTGAATAATGTTTGTGGTCTTCATCATCATCATCATCATCTCAGTGTTGCTGATGTGAATATTAGCCAGCAACTTGCTTCTTTTTTCAAGTCCTGTTTCACATTTGCCTCTCATTTCAATATGTTTTATGTTACATTTTGCACTTTTGTATTGTACCGGTTTGTTTCTCACAATCTTAAGCTTGTGGAAAACATTCTTGATTGTTGTTAAACATATTTTAATTTAATACACGTACTAGAATTTGTTCAGCTGAGAGCTTTAATATTTCATTAAGAGACTATTTCCTGGAATAAAAAGACAGTGTTTTTCCACTCCACTTTGACTCCCATATCTGACTCGATGGCAACCAAACATTCACAAAGCACTTTAGTTTAGGATCCAGTTTTCATTATTAACTAGTTGCTGATTATATTAATGTCTTATTCTGCATGATCATGTTTTAGATCCCTTAACCCTACTCCATACCTACATTTAACGACTACCTTACTATCAGTAAGCAGCGAATTAGGAGTTTATGGAGGCAAAAGTTGTAGTTAATAGTGAGAATTGGTTCCAAAACTAAAGTGTATTCAATAGCAGGCTGAATATTAATCTACAATGAATCACGAGTACACAGACAAAAACGTAATGTAATCCATTAACTTTTATAAGCCCTTGTGCACCATTTTAAAAAAGTTAAATATCCATGCAAAAAAAAAAAAAAAACATTTTTTTCAACTTTCACTGACGTGAAAGTTTTTTTTTTACCAACATTCATAACTTAAAAAAAAAGGATTTCAGGATTTTAACCCTTTAAATGGCATTTTGTTTGACACTAAAACAATTATTCTCCATATATAAAAAAGGCTAAGCAGATTTGTTCTATTCTTATAGTTTTGAATAAGTCAATGACTTTTGATGCATAATTTTTTTCTGCTTAGCATTGAGTATATGGAAAAAATATAGATTTGTGTGTGTTTTTGTCAGATTAATTGGTACCTGGGTTAAATATTGCAGTTTCAATGGGGACATTTTTGGCCTTTTTTTTACCTAGTGTGAAGTAGATTTATGAATGGAAATGTTGGTGAAATATTAAAATTCCAGTAAAAATACACATTTTGGCAAAAATGTACGTTGTTTGCATTAAAACAGCCAAAATGAAAAAAATTAAACAAGGGTTAACTATTATTAACATAACATCAATATCTTCAAGTACAATACAAAGTTACATTAATAGTATATATACATATCACAATTACATCAAATAGGCATTATATCATATCAATTATATATTGGGCATTGAAACTATATCAGTGCCTGAATTCAAAGTTGCAAATAAGATATTACACTGTATATTTCTCCTGATAACTAATCAGACAGTCACATACTTCTCTGTAATGGTGTAGTTTTATTACACTTGAACGGTACATGTAAATAGTTTTAGAATAGAAAAAGAAAACAGACATTTGGTTTAGATATTGTTTTGAGACATTAACTGCATTTCTCAGCTTTCACATACACCACAGACATGTGACCGATTTCTTTCAAGGAAAGGTTTAAGATACACCAAGGAATGCAGTTTTATAAGATTCCTTAGAGACAGCAAACCATGGAATCTAAAGCCTGGCATGACATTCAACCAGATTTAAAAATAAAAACATCATAAAAAATGTGCCACATACACAAGATCGTTCTACATGCCAGAGACAGCTGGTGTCTGATCATATGCCCACTTCTGATTATTTAAAAATGTGCCATTTTAGGAAAACCTTTGTTCCATTTGGATAAACTTCATGTTTTATTTGTAGTTCTGTACATCACAAGTTATTATATTACATCTTTTTCACACTCAATGGACAATGAGTAACATACAGTACTTTGAAGGCTGGGAGAAACAAATATAAACGTTCTTCTGATGCAGCCACAGTTTATGTGCTCAACAGAAAAACATAAGAAAACTCAAAACTATTATTATACATTATACCAGGTGAACTGAAACCACCATTTAGCTCATGATTTCAAATATTTGAGTATTTTATCATGTGAAATCACTTTCTATAGTATCAGTGGGTCAATTGTTTTGTTTCTTTTATTATAATAATAATGTTTCAAATGCTAACAATCATAATGGTGTAATCTGGGTAAGAAGATAAAATGAATTGTTCATGTAATCTATAGTTTCAGTTTAAAATTCTGTATTATTTTGGTATCCATATTATTTGATGGTCACATTTAATATTAACAGGAACAGATCAGAATTGCTGGAACAATCAGATCAGTTGTATAAGACTAAAAGCATCAATAACGTCTTCTAAACCTACTTAGAGACGTGTGGCTGTGTTTATAAGCTGCCTTGAGCTAAAAAACAGAGTCTGAATCCGCTTTGAACTCTATAAAACCTTCAAAGCTGGTAAACATATTAAAGTGATATATCTTTATTTACAAAGCGTAATCTGAGTAATGTGCATGTAATGTGTATGCGGAAAATGATTACGCATTTCAAGACCAGCAGATGAGACGCAACCATTTCCATCATTTCAGAATTAGGTATTAGTTAAGAAACCAAAAACCATGAATGCTCAAATGTGCAGATAATAACTCTGATTGTTAAAATATTGCGAATGGAAAGCTGCGTTGTGTTTGCAACAGCAAAGAATGAGTTATTATAAAAGATCAGCATAGAAAAAAACAATAAATTAGTGAACATGCTAGATAGATATATCAAATCTACAATATGTATTATGCACCGTCTCTTCCATTGTTATAAAAAATGTGAAAGAAAAACAAAACAGAAACATAAAAAAAAACAAGGACTTGAGATTTTAGGAGTGTTTCTTGGATGAATCTTCATGTTTCTGACCTTTAGCCCAGGAATTACATAACATACGTGGTCATAAACTAAACTCAGAATATATAATATTAGCCAGCACCGTATAGTAATGTCTATATATTTGACGTTCAGCGGTGTAGGAGTATGGACTGAACCTCAGAAAGTCTTTCCTGGGAGGAATGTTGAGGTTTGAACAGGTTCTGCTGAAGCTGATGTGAAGAGAGAGCTCGCTGAGGTTAGCAGGATGATTTGTTGGTGTCTCTGACCTTCTGGATTTCCTGTTTGAGGAAGAGAGACCATGAGGAGCTTACGGAGTGAAATATTCTCACATGAGAGAGATCACAGATAAAACGAGCTGTCACACAGATGAAGACAGACATTAGAGGGATGTTATAATCAACAGGATATAATGGTTCTGTTTTAAACACAGACGGCTGACATCTTTTCATACGTGTTAATGCATGAATTTAAAGTCATGTTTCCCCGTAAATCTATTTAGAAGAGTTAGATTACATTAGGTTCATTGTATTGAAATGACTAAATGAAGAATGTCTAAATTCTTTTTTTACATTCATGCAATACACTATGGAAGCTTGTTTCCACCATGGCCTAAAAAATAAAAGATAATTATGACCTTTAATCTCACAATTCTGACTTCTTTTCTCCGAATTGTGAGATATAATCTCGCAATTCTGAGGGGGAAAAAAGTCAGCTCACAATAATGACATTTTCTTACAATTGTCAGTTTATATCTCACAATTCTGACAATATAACTCACAACTGTTATAAAGTTATAAAGTCAGAATTGCAAGATGTAAACTCACAATTGCGGGGAAAAAAAAGTCTGAATGGTACGATCATTGTTTTTATCCAGCGGTGGAAACAGGCTGGTAAATGATACACTCCTATTTGTAGAGTAATAAAAACAACAACTGAACTATGGGAAAATAATCAATAAATAAACTACAAAATGCATATAGTGTTTGATTTTTGCTCAACTGGATTTTGTTCATCTGTTCCAAATAAATCCAAAATAAAGTTAAATAACTGGTTTTAACTGAAATGTGTGTTTATCAGAGGAATGTCTGCTAAAAATTAAACTACACACATTGTTATTAGCAGCGTGTCAGAATCTCATACATTACACTCCTGGGGTCAGATTTACTAACAGCCTGCTCCGACACAAACCCTCTTTTGCATTAAAAATACTGTCAGCATTTACTAAAGACACACTGTGAGAAAGAGTTATTTTTGTGGCTGACATTAATGCATATGCATCTGTAGGATTTTCCCTTTCAAATGCACATTTTATGGGAGGAAGTATTTCATTTTACATTGGCACGTTTATGAGATTGCGGTCTGATTTGCCCTGTTTAGTAAATCTGACCCCTAGTGATGAACATTCAGACTGAAAATTTTACCTCAAGAAGAGCATCTTTTAATTTCCCATACGCTAAGACAAGGTCATCATTGATAATCAGCACATCAAATAAACCTGGCTCTTTACCTGAAATATGGATATATAACAGTTAGAAACTGCAGTGTTTTATTCAGAATAATTAGCATAAGAACGGACACTTACTTATTTCCATGTCAACTTTGGCTGCATGTAAACGTTTTTGTAGACTTTCCTCAGATTCGGTTTTTCTATCCCTTAATCGTTTTTCCTGAAGAAATGAAGTTTTAGATTAAACCGTGAAAGACGTGTAAATGTAATGTTTGGATTGAGATGGATGATTTCTCACCAGGATTTCCATTGACGGAGGCTGGATGAACACATAGATGGGGTTGAGATCGGTTCTCTTGATGTTCTTCACTCCCTGCATGTCAATGTCCAAAATGCAAATCAAATTTTTGGCCTGAACAGCCTGTACGGCTGCTTTACTGTGAACGGGCAAAAATGATGATAGTTACAATTACATACATATTCCTGCATGCATACAGTATTTCTCTAGTTTGAATATGAGGACAAACATTAGTGAGGAGTTGTTCATGAACGATTTGTTTATTCATGCTTCTGTCACATGATATCCTCATATCTTTGGCTGCATTATAATGATTTCCTCATTTGGAATATGATCAAGATTGCATAGGTGGACGTGTTTGTTGAAAATATAATATTTAATGGCACTCCAATCAACTGAATGGCTTGACTACATTTGTTTTGATGAATGAGAATGAAAGAGTCAGTAAAATAATCCAATCTTCCCATCACGAACACATGTGTTATTAAAAAGTTAAAGATCAGGCATCTCCAAACCTGCTCAGAGAGGGCCGCTGTCCTGCAGAGTTTAGCTCCAACCCTACTTAACCCGCTGGTGCTGTTCGGCCATTTTTGACAGAAAATGTTTATTATATATTTATTGTTTACTTCATCGGAATTGTACGAAACTTGGTAAAGGACATGATTCGAAAAGATTAAATGGTCCTGAAAAAAATTAAAAATAGCCACACTTGTGCTGTTTGCAGTCAAAAATGGCCACACTGGAAATGAATGGGAAGTGGATTTCATCTAGTGGAAACGTTTGGTACTGCGCCCAAACAAAATCTTACTGATATGTCAACCTCATATTTGGAACATAACTTGTTTAGATATAGGGCTTTGATTTTCACACAGTTTGAGAGAAAAACGTTACATATTTCATATAAAATGTAAATGTTTTTGTGCATTTTTCATATTATATGATATATACAGTATATATCTATTTTTTTCACTTCAGAAACAATTGTCCAAGTGTCTTCTTTAAAAAGAGACCAAAGCAAAATCTGTGCTCCAAAACATTACAAATTTACATCAGTTTAAGTTGGATGCTCAAAAAGTGGTTAACAGCTAATAAATGGATCATAACCATTCCATAAATAAAATTTAGTATAATAAAATCCCCTAAAATACAATAAAAAAACATTATCGAACTAAAATATACTACATTAATTTCATTGAAAGACAAACACCAGAGGGTCAAACACAGCTGGGTCAGTGAATCAAGCTTCCAGGTCAGGATTGGACACTGCTGTTATACATCATTCAGTAATCACACACACTTAAGAAATTATATTAGTACCAAAAGAAGGATGTCAGCGATGTACATTCACATACAAACAAGACTCTTAATAAGGAGGACTATACCTTGTTCCATACATGTTCCCTGAAAATTCAGCATTTTCGATAAATTCACCCTTTGCTATGGCCGCCTGCATCACTTCCCTGGTAACGTAATGATAATCTGAAAAAAAGGGGGAATTTTTCAGAAGACGGGTCTCTCATTGACAGAACTTTGACTAAACCAGAATACCAATAGAAACGACAAGAAACTGACAACACACATTCATAAAGCATGTATTTGAGTTTCTTCATTTACAGCTGCCGCCCCATTTTTAGCTCATCAGTGTGTCAATCAATTGTTTACAGCTCCGTCATTACCACATATCACATGTTCATGAATTGACTCTGCTGTGTGAATCTCACGTTTAGAAGAAACTACAGCTAAAGGCCTGCTCTCACCAACACTAATGTTCACAAAAACTCATTTTCACATTCTATTTGTCTCAGACCAATGTGGGGGGGGGGGGGGGGGGGATATACCCTATTTGTATTTCTTTTTTTATTAATATACTTAATATACTGTACATAAACAATGGCAGTACTGTGTAACTTTCTGTTTCTGACACCCGCTTGTCACAGAGAAGAAAAAAAAAGTAAAACAGCCACAGATAGATGGATAGATAGATAGATAGATAGATAGGTAGATATTTTTGCTCTGGCGTTTATCAAACAACTCCAACTCCAAGAGCACAGAGAAATCAAGCTGGGTCTGAATTCTTCACTGCTATTCACCGTCCAAAACAAAACATTGTGTTCATGAATAACTCGGTTGATGTAATAGCAGCAGCTCTGGGCATGCAACCAATGCATGACTGTTATTGTATAAAAATGATTGCACTGACAGATTGTTAATGTTTGTGTTGGCCTGAACAGTCACATAAACTGCCGTTCATTCAAATTAAAATGTTTAATCGCACCAGATTTTTCCACCAAACATTTGTCTCATGGTGAACAGGCTTAAGATGAGCTTCTGTTTGACTGCTCACTCAAATAACTAGCTGTTTATGTAATGAATGCATGTCATTGTTGTGAAAGCATGTCATGCTTGCTGGGTTTTGTTCAGTGAGGATAATGTAGCAGATCAAAAGCCTAACCTTTGCCGTTCTCCTCTCCTGGACGGGGGCTCCGCGTCGTATCTGGTCAAAGATCATTCTTGGTTATTTTGATTTTTTTAGTTTCTACTAAAGAACTGCTGTTCAGCTTTTGTACTTCAGTTTGTGACTTACGGGAAACGCTGAAGCCAAATACACCATCAAACTCCTTGAGCAGCTTCTTCAGCAGAGTGCTTTTGCCAGCTCCAGACGGTCCGCTCATCACCACAGGCCTCGGTCCAGCCATCACTAAATCACACCAGACACAGAGAGAAAGAGACCTTCAAGAACACCTCAAGACAATATACACTTCCACAATAAAGGAGGAGTCAAACCTTTATCAAACTATTTACTTCGTACTGATCTGTTTTTGAAAGAAGTCTCTTATTCTACAGTTTTGATCAAAAATACATTAAAAACTGTAATATTGTAAAATATTATTAACAATTTAATTTCTATTTGAATATGTTTTAAAATATAATTTATTCCTGTGATGCTGATTTGCTGCTCAATTATCAAATAATACAGGTAATCAATTTTTATTAATGGTTTTTATTGAAAGGTTTTTGCTGCTAAATAGTAAAACAAAACATGAGCCTTTTTTTTCAGGATTCTTTGATGAAGAAAAAGCTCAAAAGAACGGCATTTATTTGAAACAGAAATGTTATAAATGTCTTTATTGCCACTTTTGATCAATTAAATGCGTCTTTGCTGAATACTCTAACAGTATTAATTAATTTTTTTAATCTTTCCCCAAACCTTTGAATGTTGAATGTCATGGTTTGCACATAAAAACAATATCATAAAAACAGCACAAATGTTGGCTGTGAGAAAATTCAGCTTTGTCATCAAAGAAATAAATTACATTTGAAAATAAATTGAAATAGAAAACAGATCTTTTAAATCGTAATAATATTTCACAATATTATAATTATGTTTTACTGTATTTTTGATTAAAACAAATTCAGCCTTAGTGTGCATAAGATACTTTTTTCCCCAAAATTCTAATATTTTGAACTTCTATAACTACATATAAGGGTGGACATGGATTTTTTCCCCTCAGCATTTATCTCAACATGTTCAACAGGCCTGGAGCACAACAGCTCGTTATCTCTGAATGGAGCTAATGAGATCAGAGGAGGCAATCCACGGAGGACTTTTTTTCTTCCAAAGACAAATGCTATTATTTGTACAGAAACTGTAGGACTTTTTAACGACTGTGATAGTGGAAGACTACAGATCCTGTATTGAGCATTACATTCAGCTGAAACTAATTTTCTAAACAAATTCTAAACAAATTTTTTCCTAAAGAAAATCAATACAGAAACTTGTTAGTGATAATGTCAATGGTGTCTCTTTCATTAAACAACTACTTTAGTATTAACGGCAAACACTGAAAACAATATTTATTATAATACATTATTAATAACAACAACTAACTTTGCATCACTCTGTCTGTGCACTGCTTACCTTGCTCAAGTGTTAACGTGTCACTTTGGTGCGTGTAAATGAACCTGAAAACATGCACACAGCACTCTGTGTGATCTGAATGTTTGTGTGTGTGTCTTCAGATAATATCCTGCTCTAATCAGCTGACTGCAAACCAAACCTGTCACACCCAACCCGCCTTCTTCACACCAGTTACTGCCATGGTATCAAACATTACAGCTTACTGACTCAGCACTGAGAAACACTTCTGCTTAGTGCTTATGAAAAACAAACAAACACCAGCACTTCTAAATTATGACATTTCCCATAAAGCTACTGAATTATTCAAATAATTACACAATTCATTCAAAATAATTAACTAAAATAACTACAAATGGGTGGATGAATTTTACACCAAACATGTCCAGGTTACAATTTAGTTTAAAATCAAAAGAAAATTATTAGGCTAATTATTAGAAATGCTTATTTTTTTTAGGTCTGTTAAGAATTTCTTTTTCCATTGTGAACTTTTTCTTAACAAATAAACTATAAACAAATAAACTATCTTGACAAAATGCCTAATATTCTCAATGGTTATTCAAATTAAATTCTCATTACTGTAATAGAGTAGTTATTATTATTTTTTTTTTTAATGAATCGACTTCACCACTGCTAAATCTACATCATGTAATGTCAGATTGTATGTTTATACTATATTTTGACCACACACAATTTTTTTAATATTATACAGTATGTTTAGTTCACGACTCATAATTCATGATAATGTCAGACTGAAGCCTGAAGCTCTATGATCCGTATCTGTGTGACTGCGACACTAGACCACTCTCTCTCTACAGGTATTATGAGATGTAGAATCTAAAAACACATGTTTACAGTCTTTTTGAGTTATAATGGCTTCTAATGACAATTCCTGTCATTAATTACTCATCCTCAAATTGCTTCAAACCTGTATGAATCTCTTTCTCTTGCTGAATACAGAAGAAGATATTCTGAAGAATGTTGGCAGCCAATCACTTCACGGCCCCATTGACTTCCACAGTATTTTCTATAGAAGTCAATAGGGACCAGCAACTGACTGGTTACAACATTCTTCAAAATATCTTCTTTTGTGTTCAACAGATACATTTTTGGGTGAATTATCCCTTTAAACACTAGTAGGTCCTTCCCTTACTAAAAAAATACAAGTCAGCAAGCCTAACACTTTTTTTTAGCATTTATTCTCCTTATCCAGTCCTGTGCAAAGCATGCTGGGAACTAGAAATCCACTGCTTAATTATTAAAGTTATGAAGACAATATAATTAAGTTACTACAGCTTATTTTTTCAAATCAATTAATGCAGAAATTTCAGTTTAAATTACACCCAATATTAAGATAATGTAATAAGATAAGCAATTATTCATTAATCGTCATTATGCCAACAGAGCTTATCAACATAACGTACTAGTGATTATGATAAATTATTACTTTGACTGGAGTAATATTGCATTGGGGGCATTTAATCTTAAATACATGATTTGTGTACTTTGTCCACCACTGCATATAATTAATAACTAACAAACAACAGCATCACAAAGCAGAGCATTGAATGCAACCATGCAAAATCCTCAAATAGCATCTTTGATTTAAAATAGCCTTGCGTCTTATTCCAGCGAGCGCTAAAGTGACGTCTCAGAGCAAACACAGCTGTGACTGACATAAGGCACTTGAAGGTAATGGGCTTGGAAATCCAAACGGCTCTTTTCAGTGTCAAAATCAGAGCCACCGGTCACAAGATAGTGTTTACATACACACTGCATTCAAGCCAGTTCTTGCACTTTGTCTTTCTTGTTTCATAGCTTTCGGAAAGCGATGCAAGCCCTAAAAAATCTGCCGAATATTCCTTTTTGTATCATTGCAATTAAACCCTCTTCAAACCTTCTCCTTTAACACTCGGTGCTATTAACATTTCTATTCAAGTATTCAGTTAAATAGGGACCAATCGAAGCCTGAACAAAGAACATGCACCATCTACATCGCTGCATTCTTCACTACAGCTGGACGTCACAAACAGCTGGAATCACACGCAAGAGACAATATCATTTTAAAAATATGTCATGCTGAGAGAAAAAACAATTCCACTATTTAACAACACTGTTTCAGCTTCTCCATTACAAACGGTCATAAGATGTCTAATTAAACACATACTCATAATAAATGAGCTGCACGTGTGACATCCACAGCGTAATGCAAGTCATACGGTGCGACCTCTTGCCATGTGACCGGTTTTGGCTGCTGCTCGAGTCTATAGCTTAAAGAATCTAATGTTGTGTGTGCTGTGCATCATCTGGTCTCGTCAGTCAGAGATAAGAGATGCTCTACGTTTCAAAGTCTTCAAGGTCACAAGGTGATGTCTCAGAACTCAAATGAATGCTTCCTAATTTCCTCGCTCCTCCGTCCTTCAGTCCGTGACCCATAAATCAATGATGGAAAGAGCCATCTTAAAGGACGCTGTGAGGAAGCGAGGAACCTGAATAACCTCCCCTTCATCTGTCACAATCATTTGAATGTATGTTTTACCTTTGCAGTTCAAATAAACCTTACATTTCACATATTTCAACAGGGCATCTTGTTTTTTTAACGGTCATGTTGTGCCATTTTGACCCGGACAGGATTTACTTTTTAACTCTTGGACTAAAGCTTGCTTTTTGTACTTTTTTTGGGAATTTCCCACCACCTTGTTACGCTTGTGGTGTTACCAGCGAAAAATGACTAAATTGCTTGTAAATTTCTCATTATGCTATATTATCACCAAATCTCGGATTCAATCTTTTTGTCAACTTCTTGTCTTTCAATTCACACAGGTTTTATTTTTTATTTTTTATGAACTGATTGTTCATACACCTCACTGATTGGAGCTCGCACCTCAGTTTTTGAATTAAAAAAGGCCTTATTTGTGTATAATTCTGGCAATATTCACTCATAAACGGAGATGCATAAGCCCAGATCACCAAATTTTCAGGACTTTCAGTTCAGCACAAGGGTTAATTTTTTATTTTTTACAAACAACATTTGGACAGAAATCCCTCAAGTGATCAAGAATAGTCCAAAATACAATTCCTCTGTGCTCAGTTTCACTCCTTGTGTACTTTCTTCACATCTTTCTTGGGAGGAGACGAGTGCGAGAAAACTAATCAAGCATGCACAATTTAAGAAATTAGCAGCAGTGTTTTTTTCATTTGCCTTTGCTTGTTATAACTGTTTGATTGCTGAATGTTTTTTCAGACTATGCAGATAACTCATGCACTTCTTTTCCCTGCCTGGTTAGAAACTGGTTATTTCCTGAGTTAGAGATCTAACTCCTTCCGCTGAAGCACACAAGATGCTCTTTGGAACATTCTCTAATTATGCCGGATCACATTAACATTCTTAAATTAATGTTCGGAATTTTTAAATGTTAGTCTGACAATAAGCTTTGTTATTAAATGTATTTTATATTAAATGAGAAAAACATTTTCCAGTAGTAGTTTCTAGTAGTTTGGACTGGACATCCACATGCAGCTTCCATATTTTCAAAGGCACAGATACAATCAAAAACCCAACTATAAATAAATCTATCCAGGCACAACGTTGTATTGTTATTTAAACTTGTACACTAGATACTGCATAATGCATTACACATGTATTACATGCATATGATTAAAACATAAAGCAGCAGGTTCACTTTGAAACATACCGAACGTGATGAATCAAATCAGCTACAAGAGTAAAAAAAGCATAACATGAAGAATCAACATTATAATAGTAGCACTTCACAACTTTACTGTATCCTCAACAAAAAAAGATGATGCAACTGGCGACCATCACATATGATTTAAAGCTATAGCTCGTTTCAACTCACCTGAAAAAAATCTGGAGATAAACCTCACAAACATCGGGGAAAAAAAAGTGACCAAATACGGGGAGAATGTCTTTCTCCCTTCGCCTATAATCTTCCTCTCTCGCTCAGCTGACTGGTTTTCACATGAGAGCCATTACTGATGCGTCATCAGAAGGCGACGCGCGCCTCGCAGATCTTTAGAACATCCGCGCGCCAAACCGCACATGATGTTGACATCGCATATTCTTACAGGGAAACGCCTCACGAACAATTGAAAGAAAATAAACAATTTTGTCATGTCGTACTGAATAGAACTTGATCGACGCGATAGTGTTTGTGGTGATTAAAAATTGCGCTAAGTTAAGTTTATAATATAAAAGCAGGCGGGTTCCCGGATGTTGTGGAAAACCAAGGCCTGGTTGTTCTGCAGCACACGTGTAATCATCTCAGCGCTTTCAGGAGACTAGAAGAGTGTCTGGAGGAGCAGAAGTCATGTTCGGCTCATCGAGATCTGGAGGGGTGAGAGGGGGTCAGGACCAGTTCAACTGGGACGATGTGAAGGGGGATAAACACAGAGAGAACTATTTGGGTGAGTATGGAGCTAACAGCTCTAACTAGCCGCGGCTAGCAACACAGTCTACACTATTATTGTGTAAAAAGATTCCCAAATATGCGATTATATTCATATAAGCACACTTGTTTTGCACTTTACACACTTGAATTAATTAATAATTGCCGATTAGAGCTCATGTAACTGGTTTGTGCTAACATTTGTAGTTCACAGGCTTGATAAACCTATTCAGAACGCTAATAGTGAGTAGTTGTGTAGCTTGATAGCATTTCTGTAAATATATTACTAATCCATGATGGCAGATTGTCTTCTGGGCTATAAGTTACATGTCTCTTCGCTGAATAAAGTTTTGCGCGTTTGTAGCGTAACTGTAGACATTCCTACCTTTTTCCTTGGTGTGATCTCTCATTACGTCGTCTGCTTGTTTTATGTATCGGACACAGCTGTGGACGTGTTGAACTTTCTAGTTAAGGTGTCCAGAGTGGCATGAGACGTGGTCGCAGCTCGGTACTTTACAAATCCTACTATGGCGACGGCTGAGCTTCTGAATATTAATAAGGACTTGTAGGCGTTGCGTGGTAACCTGCTTGGAGCGTCCCACTAGAGCGCATGCGCAGCTCATTAATATTGCTGAAGCGCAGGCCAGGTCTATGAATATTTAACATGCCGTGCTGACGTCAGCGAGGCCTACTGGGCAAACGTGACGAAACCTGTTTAATATTCATAAGCAAATATCGTCAATTCCTCATAGTAGAATTCCTAATTTGATGTACCATTTTTTTTTTTTTTGCCAAGACATTCAACTGACCTTTCATTTTATTGACATAGTTGCCTGCTTATCTTTTCTCTATCAGTCAGAAGGTCTGAGTTTGGTTTATTGATTCAGCGCTTCCATGCAGGGTTGTTATAGAAAACTGAAACTAAAATTAGAACTGTTAACAAATTTGTTGTTGTTGCTTTAAATAAAATAAACGTTAGCTGAACTAAAATATATAAACATTTTTATTTCCACTAGTTGCCAAGGCAACATTTCTCATTTTTATTTAGTTTAACTTTAGTCATTAGTCAACTTGATGTAATAAAATAAGTAAAACTGAAATATAAATGAATAAAAACTGTATAGACATATATAAAAAACGAAAAACACTAAAAATGACAAAACACACAACAAAATCACTAAAACATTAACTAAAATTTATTAAAAATGGGAAAATAACAACTGATTCAAAATATTAAAAAAGAATATTTTTTATAAAATAAATATTTTTTATATAAATTAATAAAAACTAATAGGTTTTAATATATTGAATATACTATTTTCTTGACAGTTAAGCAAAATTTCCACTAAATTCTAATTACTATAATGCAAATAAATAATAATAATTCTATTATTATTCAAAAAAAATATTCTATTCTAAATTCTAAAAAAATAAATCTCATGATGTAAATTAAATGCAGTACAACCAATATTACAATTATGTAAAAATACAATTGAAATAATTTAATAATTCTAAGTCTAATGTTTGATAATATAGTATTTTTCAACATTGTAGTACTGAGAATGAGATTAATGTGCTTTACAGTGATGAAAAGTGCAGACAAATGTGCTTAATTATCATGAAAATCGTGACAATGCAAAAATCCTAATGGTCCTGAAGGTTATATGTTTCTTTTTCCTTAAGCTAAATATAAATATGATGAAATATGACTTGTGTTAGATTTACCCAAGGTCCTGTGTTGATTTTCTTCTTCAGGGAATTCCCTCATGGCACCGGTGGGCCGGTGGCAGAAAGGGAAGGATTTGACGTGGTACGCCAAAGATAAGAAGGGCGGTGCATCTCTGTCTAAAGAGCAGGAGATGGCAGCGGTACGAGAGGCGGAGCACGAGGCCATGTTAGCAGCGCTGTAAGTGTGACTGATTCATCAGGGAAGTGCAGAAGAAAAGGAGCTAACATCTCATATCTTATGTATTTTTGTCTATTTTAGGGGTCATAAAACAATCAAGAGACAACCAACTGGCCTTACCAAAGAGGTTTGCATTTGTAAACATCCAAACAAGAACATTTCAGTGATTTGTAGCATTTGTCGTTGCTGTTTCTGATGCATATTTGTCCCGCTGTGGTTGCTGCAGGATCTTGCGGATGTGTGCCGGAGGGAAGGGGAGGCGGAGGAACGGGACGTGGACAGGGTCTCTGGGCTTGGAAGCTCCAGGTAAAGCCAGTGCTGTATGTGTACAGGCTTCATGACAGGTTTGCTTGATCTAGACCTCTCTTTACCTGGTAAAGATACAGTAAAGTAAAGGGGAATTGTATGGTGGAATGTAGAATACTTTAGAATTATATTATCACAATGTCAAACATCGCAACTTCAGATTCGGTCCCTCATTTTAATAGGGTTTTCACTTCTGAAACATTGCACTGTGTACATTGCAGCTTGAAATATAATGATTTGGATTATGGATGGGTTATGAAATTTAATTTTGCATTTGCATTGGAATAACAGGATTTTACTGAATTTCAAAGTCAAAGAAATTCAACATAGGTGATGCATTCTGGGAAATGTTCTTCCACCCTTCCACAAATCAATGTTCCATCCATCTATCCATCTGTAAGGCTTATAAACCTCTGAACTTTGAGGTTTTTTTAAACAGTTTTTTTTTTTTTACTTTCAAACAGTGCATTGACAAGCCAAAATTCAAAGTTTGTCTTGAGAAAACGTAATGCAAATAAATATAATTCTCATTACAGGAATGCATAGTTGTTTTTTTTCCTTTAATTAAAACGGACATAAATGCTTTACAACCAATATTACAATAAAGTGAAAATACAATTTAATATTTATAACGCTCTAATCTTTGATAATATAATATTGTTAACATTATAGTATTATAGTATACTATACCGAGAATGAGATTTATGTGCTTTACAGTGATAAAGTGCAGAAAAATGTGCAGTGGCTTAATTGCACTCACAACAATAGGTAAAAGCAAAAAATGACTTGGTACTGAATGACTGGGTATTGAATATAAAACAGTGACACTTGCCAAGACTGAACAATACCACCAGTACACAAGGTCTGACAATATTGTTAATAAATATTTGAATGAGCACGTCTATAATATATTCAGAGGCCACAAGAGAAATGCAAAAACTTTTGAAATTCATATTGATGTTAGACAAAATAAAATCACTACAGTTTGAGAAACAGCACTAGTTTGTAACTAGCTCTTCTAGTATTATATGTTACTTTAATTTATTAAAAGAATCTAATAGAGGTAACACAGGTATATTATGAGATGCTGGTGTTTTTCATCATCAGGGCTGGACCGAGAGGAATGCTGCTCTCCAAACAAGAAAAAGAAGCAGTAAAAATGGGTTTGCCAGTTTTCACGGTACATAGACATAAATAATTAGTTTTGATGCTAATTTGAATGAGAATGTGTCTTGCTTTTAATATCTCAACAATATTACAAGCACTGTAAATCACTGATCTTGTATTTATTGATTTATTGTCAGCACCACAAAGCTGATAGACCGCAAGAAGCCAGTAAGACGCCTGAGGAAGCCCACAGACCTGATAAAGAAGATAAAAGGTATAATATATGTGTTTGTGTGGTGTAATATAAAATATATTCCAGGAGGCCAGCTCTAAGAAGAATCCTGGTTGTTTCAAACGTCTTCCATTAAGGGTAACAGAGACTACATGCTTCTGTGACCCTTCAATGAAGCAGATTTTTTTTCTGAACTCTTCCCCAGATGTGTGGCTTGACACAAACCTGTTTCTGAGCTCTGCAGACTGTTCTTTTGACCCCAGGGCTTGGTTTTGCTCTGATATGCATTATCAGCTGTTGGACCTTTTATTAAGACGTGTGTGCCTTTCCAAATCATATCCATTCAATTGAGTTTGCCACAGGTTAACTTCACTCGAAGTGTAGTGACATCTACAAGCAATATCAATGCTCCTGAGCTAAATTCCAACTGTCCCAGATAAGGGTATGAGTACTTATCCAATGGAATCATTTCAGTTTTTATTTTGAATAAATTTGCAAAGATGTTAAAAAAATATTTTTTTTTGCTTTACCATTATAGTGTATGGAGTGTAGATTGATGAGGAAAAAAAGCAGTTTAACATAAGGCAGCAACATAAAACGTGAACAAAATGAAGGGGTATGAATACTTTTGCAAGGCACTGTATAAGAAGAAACATGAGAATTCATGACTACAAAAAACAACACTACTGACAAAGACCACAGTATCTAAGATGAGTACTGATATTAATTACAGATCTGACAGAAAAAAGAAGAGCAAGAAGGAAAAGAAAAGCAAGAAGGAGAAAAAGAAGAAAAAAGAGAAAAGGAAGCACAGAAGCAGAAGTGATTCTTCAGATTCAGACTCTGAAAGCTGCAGTAAAAGGTAAACGTCTGTAGTTTTCCCTCGTGTCAGTAAACTAAAGCAAATACCTTTATTACTTTTTGTGTAGGTTTATAAATTGTGAACCTAGAGAATCAGTTTTCCTTCTCTGAGGTAGAACACAGTTTGTTCACACGAGGGCGATGTAACACAGTTTTATTGGTTTGAGTTCATCACATCTTTTAGTCAGTGTTTCCTCTTTCTTATTAAAGAGCTTTGACGACAGTGATATAACTGTTTGCTTTGATGAAAATGATCACAATGTGTCTTTATTCAAAACGTAGTGAGCTGTTTTCTAAACTAAAGTATGATTTATTTGCACTCCAAAGCAATTTGCAAATAAGACTAATATAAACAGATTCTTAGTTAGTAATGTATTAGATTTTAGATGTATTCTGACTACTTTTTGATTATTTCTAGACTTTTTACCTAACTTACCTAAATTTTATCACAGAAATTTGAATATTATTAATTTGTTCCATGTTTTATATATATATATCAAAGAGAAACAAAATATATTCCATTCTTTATCAACATCATAAAGTGCATTTAGCATTACATTATGCCAGGGTTTTTCTAGGCTGGGGTTAATGGAAGAATAGCAGGCAGTTTGTGAGTTGATGAAAAGCTAATAAATAATAAAAATAACAAATGAAAATAAATAAATCATTTTAATATTTAAACAATCAAAATAAAACAGTTGAATGCTATAAGTTTTATTTTCTTCCCTGCATCATGTCAGTGTGAACATCAGAGAACAGTGAACGTGAATGTGTTGTTAAAATATTGAAGTATTAACTTCATCTTAAGGGGACTGATATTTTATGTCGAAGGGGTTCAGGAATTCCTGCATATATGAACAAACATTAATGACATATGGCCAAACTCTTCCAGGGTTGAAATCTTTTTGTCTCCAGCTAGTGGCTGTGTGTGCCGTTCCTCTGAGAGACTTTCTGGATGTATAGAAGTGTTAGGATTGTTTAGAATGGACAAAAACAAACAAACAATTGGGGAGAAGCAGTCTATTATGAATAATTTACTGCTGTTGTTTGAATAGTTCAAAATAATGAAAAAAAAAGTTAAAGTTAATATTATCTATATTAAATGTATCTCTATAATCTAAATACCTTAGAAAAATAGATTTAATTTAGATGACATTTTCTTTCAGATAAGAAAATATTTCATTTTACTCATGTCCACAAAATTCTGTTACTAACCAAACACATCTCTGAAAACTAAAAAATGTTCACAATATCACAAAACCATGTGACCAGCATCATGTGATGTCATTTTCTTCTGCAGCGGACATTTTAAATGCATAATGGTAAAAGTCCTCTTAATTTTTTCTATGATTGATCTCGTTATATTTTGTCAAGGACTATATTAATTGCCTGTCAACTATTGTTATGGTTTGAAATGTTTTTTTGATTTTAATTTGGCTTGATTTTAATAAAAACATTTTTTTTAAACCAGATCAAGAAAATAACATTTGGTTGGCCAGACAAGGCCTGCCATCAAAATGGTGAAATTGTCAACTGTGTTACCTGTAAATCCATACAGTTTGTCTGTAACAGTTAACAAACTCAACACTAGCAAAAACAGCTTTTTCTTTGTAATATCAAAATGGTGTTAAATGATTAAGTTCAGCAACCAACAGATAAACTATATCAACTGAAACCTGTAGTTGTTTTATTGAGAAAGCATTTTCTTGACACTTTCCCTGATGTGAAATGTGCCCTAACTTATAGAATGACTCTTATATTCACATTATGCCTCTGTGACAGAAGACGAGGACATCTCTTCCTCATAGCCCCTGTCTGACTTATGGTTCCCCTCAATCGGAACCAAACTTCCCATGCTCACCAGGAATAAATGATTGTCTAGGTGTGTTTTGTGCTCCCCAGGCGGAGAAAAGATCCCCGGGACCACCACGGTCCTAATCCATCAAGGAGCAGTCAGAGTGGAGCCGGAGCCCGTGACAGCCATTCAGGAGGGGGGCCAAAGGCTGACCACAGGACCCTGACCCCCCCGCACCAGCACCGCCGCCGCCGGCACGACTCGGACTCGCCCTCAGACGGCCACCGCGCTGGCCGCGGCTCCCCGGCACACAGCTACCGGCGGCGCCATGATAGCAGCTCAGACGACTGATGCCCTGCTAAACACACGTCCTCACCCTGAGAACGGATCCAGTCGCCTATGGACAACTCAGGCCACAAGACATGGCAGATGTGTGAGTGTGTGTGTGGCAGACTGATGAGGATTTCTGGGTGCATTACACTTATCCTGTAGATGTAGAGTGAAACACTGTTGGATTTGGTGTGTACAGCACTCATTCTGAACACAAAGTGCAACTGCATTTCCTTTAGTATCTGTACTTTTTAAGGTCGATTCTCAGGAAATCTGTCCAAAATATGTCTTTGGTCACATTTCATCAAATTTGGGCTCAAGAAAATGAAGCTTGATTAAGGCTATTAAAATTGATCATCAACATTTTTGACATAATTTCCCCCCAAAATACTTAAAACGCAATTTGTTGTACTGAATTTGTGCCAAAAAAATGAAAAATCTGAAAAATATAGAATCAAAATTTGGAACGACCAAAAACTCAAAAAAAAGAAATTTAGGGGTAAAATTAGGAAAAAAAAATCATGAAAATATCACAATGCAAAAAAATGTTAGTAGTCGCTGTGAAATCGAATTTTTTTTTTTTTTTGAGGTGAAATGTAACCTGTACATGTTTTAGTCTTTGATGCATAAAGAGAAAACACAGCAGACAGGAACACTTTTTATTGTATATGTTTAGTGAAATAAACAGTTTTTTTTACAGCATAGTGTCGTTGAATCATCAATTCACCGCAACACCTCAAACTTTTGAAAATGGGTTTCAAAGTGCACGTTTCTGAAAACGATACAGTTATCATATCTGTGTAAACTGCAGCGGTGCAAACTCATCAGGAGTGAAAAAGGTGACAAACTAACCCCCCCCCCCCCCCCACACAAAAATATGTGCTAATTCTGGTTCTAAAAATCAATCTTTTATTACAGAAATCAATCAGGAAAATTTGGAATTCAAAAGTAATGTATTATAATTATAAATTTGGGGGTAAAAAGAGGAAAATGTTTTTTTGATTTTGAGGTCAATGTAACCTGGTCTTCGATGCATAAAGAGAAAATGCAGCAGACATGATATATTTTATTCTTGTATGTTTAATGAGATTAATCGTGTTTTTACAGCGTGGCGTTGTTGAATCATCAGTGTACCTCAACATCTCACATGGGCTTCAAAGTGCACGTTTTTGAAAACAATACCATTATCATCTGTGTGCAAACTATGATAGTAACTGTTCTTTTTAGTGTTAAATCTCAGTTAAACTGACAAAAACATGTCTTGGGTCACAATCCATCAAATTTTGGTTAAACAAATAGAAGCTTGTTTTAGGCTATTGATTATATTAAATTGACAATAAAATAAATTTGACATCACTTTCCCCCAAAATACTCAAATGAAATGATTAATAAACCGTTGTACTGCTGTTTGAATTTGTGCCAATTCTGATTTTAAAACACTTTCTTTTGTTACAGAAATCAGAATCACAGGAAAATTTGGAATGACAAAAAAGTAGTTTTGCTGTAAAATTTGACATGAAAATAATATTGCAATGCAAAAACTGTCAATAGTCCTATATGTAGTCTTTTTTCCTTTGAAATGATTGAAGGTGAAATGTACCCTAGACACGTCTTGGTCTTCGATGCATAAAGAGAAAACCGTGTATATGACCGGATTGTAGCAGACACAATCACTTTTAGTGAAATAAACCGTGTTTTTATAACGTGGCGTCGTCGACTCACTAATGCACCTCAACACCTCAGTCCTTCAGATATTGTTTTGTTCTTATGAGTGCTGCTTCCTGACTGTTGGAATGTACTCCTGTCGCTATAATAGAGCAGACTGTTTGCATTTGCATTGAGTTTGCTGTGAAAGGCAGCATTCTGTTGGCTGGCACCTGGGGCCGTGCGAGAAAAGAGCAAAGCGCAGACAAAAGACAAGTGCAAAAATCCAGGCCCAGGGATGGCCTGAGCGCCACACACAAACCCCAAGCCGCTGGAGCAGCAGGAGTGGGCAGAACAAAAGCCACCCTGTAAGAGAGCCGGCCAAAGGGAGCGGAGGAGAGCAGCACCCCTCCTTTTCCCACCATCATGCCTTCCCTGCCATGTATTACTGGCTTGGCTGCATTATCCATGGCAGCCTAATCGGGCCAAAGGAACGTTGTCCTAGATTGCTTTCCCTCCCCCTCGTTGGGCCGAGCGCCCCGGCGCCTGATTCCAGGCTGCTGACCCGCAGGCCCGGCCGATCCTATTTGTCACTTATTAAAGTGCTTCTGCTGAGAAGACGAGGGAGGTGTTTGGGGAACTGGAGGCTGTTTCAGTGGAGAATTAATGACAGCGACACAGAACACCCTCACACCAGGCACACTTACTGCAGATCTCTACCCTTCTATCAACTATATGTGACCCTGGAGCACAAAACCAGTCATATAGCACAGGTTTATCAGTAGCAATAGCCAAGAATACATTGTGTGTCAAAATAATCCATTTTTCTTTTATGCCAAAAGTCAAGATATTAAGTAAAGATCATGTTTCATGAAGATATTTTGTAAATTTCCTACAGTAAATATATCAAAACTTAATTTTTGATTAGTAATATGCATTGCTAAGAGCTTCATTTGGACAACTTTAAAGGTGATTTTCTCAATATTTAGATTTTTGTGCACCCTCAGATTCCAGATTTTCAAATAGTTGTATCTCAGCCAAATATTGTCCTATCATAACAAACCATACATCAATGGAAAGATTATTTATTCAGCTTTCAGATGATGTATAAATCTTATGACTGGTTTTGTGGTCCAGGGTCACAAATGATCAGTCGGTCACCAGAGATGCTTCACTTCCGTGTTCAATGCTGAAGCAACCAATAAGCAAGCATTTTTTTTTAAATACTGCAAAAAAGTGATAAAACTAAAAAAAAAAAAAACAGTGATAAAACTATTCCAACTAAACTACACAACCCAAACAGGTGAATGTCTACATACAAAAAAGCAGGTTACAGAAAGTTCAGTTGCAATTTAGCTTTGGACCCTAAAACAGAAAATACAACTTTATAAGGTTATGCTGATTTTTTTTTCTTTTAAACCAAATTAATGTACATTCTAATGTTTAACCACCATACCTATATAGTTATCTAAAAAAAGTTCTTTAGTGAGCTACCTTGTTCAATTATTGATGCCATTGCAGTCGAGATGTATTTCAGAGCTGCTTCAGAATAACAAGAGGGCAACAGTAAGTCCAGTTATACTAGTATCTTTAATTACAGCGCATTTCTTTCAAAATTAAAAAAACAGGTTAAGAGTCACACTATACAACATTTTGCTAAGAGATTCACATAATTTCGACCCAAAGTAATCAGTGTCTACCAAATTAGAGGTTAATTGGGAAAGAGAGAGAAAAAAAGATAAATAAAGTAACTTTAAAACCATCAGCCCTAACATCGAATGAAGATTATTAATCTGAAACGGGAGTCTCTGTTTGTCATAAAGGCACCACGGCTAGTCTGGGGAAAAATTACATCTACATGCACAACAGAGAGCTCAAACAGTTGTCATTGATATTAACATGCCAACACTCTGGAGATATGTTTTTAGGTTATATCCTAAAACAATAAAAATGCACAAATGATTTTTTTAGAGATCAAGTTATAGCATGTGGTTAGATGAGACTTATTTATTCCAAGTGGTGGTTAGATTTGAGTCCAAAATAAGAAATAGAAAGTAACACTTAAACAGTGTCAAAACAACATTAATGCTAGGTGCATAAAACCAATCTTTCAGTTTCTCTTTCTGGGTAAATCTTAAAAAAGAAGAAGTTCAGGTCACATTTCACCACCCATAAATAAAATAAACAATATTTTGCATACAGAAAATGAAGCCTATTTTTGCAAAACAATTACATTTTTATATCGTCACATTGTTTCCATGAAACAACCTCCAGTCCTCTTAAAAAATAAAATAAAAATTCTCATTACCGTTATATGCCTGAATGTATTACTGCACCCTACTACAAACCACAAACCTTGATTAACCTGAGCCACGCCAACATTTCTCCCACATACTCACAACAAATCATCTGTTGTGTACTGGGAATCTCCAACAGAAACTCTTTGTGTTGCTGACTTCACAACTCTACGGCTCCTAAAGCATCATGACAGTAAAGCTAGAGGTCACTTCAGCCTTTGCTGAGAAGACAGTGTAATCGTTTTTGGTTTCTTTTCCTCGAAATTGAACCGTTATATGTGCAGGTAGTGTCTGTAATGTTTGATTTCCTGTACTCCATTCAAGACAAACATAACAGCTTTGTTTACAGTACGTCTAAGAAAGAGTCTTATTATAAGCACAATAAAATAATACATGTGCAAGATTCAAATGAGACCTGACAGAGTTTACAGAAGCGACGTTCTTGAAACTCTTTCCAATGACTCAGGCAGTAAGAAAGGAAAAAAAGACAGATGAAAGACTAAATCTATTTTGCATACTGGTGCTCAAAAAGCTGCCTCACAACAGAAAACTATTTACATTAAACGAGAGAGCAACACTTTGACTGTAGGGCACTATTCTTCCGTGTTAATGGGGTTTAAAATGAGCGCAGCTTCCAGCACCGTTGGTTTAAAAACAAAAGAGTAAAGCAAGTGTTGAGAATATGGAACTAAGGAAGATCAGATCAGTACAGCGAGGTCGTTATTTCTGGTTTTTCAGTTGATTGGACAACCAGTCGAGTCCTTCATAGAGGCCGTCGCCGCTTGTGGCGCATGTGGCCTGAATGTACCAGTTCCTGTGCCGGAGCGAATGCAGCCCCAGCTTGTCTGTGATTTCTGCAGCGTTCATGGCGTTCGGTAGGTCCTGTCGGACAAACACGTGTCAAATGTGTAAGAACATGCAACTGGAAAGCAGTGCACATAATCAGTTGAAAGCTGTTAGTACCTGTTTGTTGGCAAACACGAGCAGGACTGCTTCCCTGAGCTCATCCTCAGCCAACATCCTCATCAGCTCCTCTCGCCCCTCATTCACACGCTCTCTGTCGTTGCTGTCAACCACAAAGATCAGACCTAACCGAAAAAAAAGAAGCAGATTAATGGACTGGTATGAGAGACAGAAATGGCTAAAAATGGAACTGACATCAGATCAATTACACAAAACGTTTTGTATAATGCCTGCTTTATATTTTGTCCCAGGCAGAAATTAACTACAAAGATGTGCTAGTTGCCAGGGCAGTCGATTTAACACATTCATGCCCTTAAAATTCAATATATGAGGGCAAAAAATGCCCCGTATGGGTTTTTGTCTTACATTTATATCATATATAGCTTGGCAATATAACCTGAGCAACAGTGCTGTTTTTTTCTTGAATATCTGCATGATTGAATAATAGCTTAATAAGCTAGAAGTTAACATTGCGCTACATTTTAGGCACAATATTGTCTCAATATTTGATCAGTTTCGCCAATAAAGATAGTTCCAAACAAAGACGCAGCAGAGATTGTGCATCTCCAAGCAACACACAGCACGGTTTCGTTACTGAATGAATCCAGTGAGCCAATGATTCAGTGACTCGTTCATAGGCCGTTTACACCTGCTATTAAGATGCGTTCTGGTGTGAACCAGGCGTAAACAAGGCCATAAAGACTTGCTTTTTTCTGAATGAATCAGCCTCTTGAATAAATCGGCTGAGTGAATGACAGAATCAGTAAGACAGTGACTTGCTGCATTTATTTAAATGATAAATGGTTTTAGTATCATTTCATATTTCCATTAGGGTTGTCACAATACCATAAAAATGGCGTACAATAATATACCAGCTGAAGTATCACGATACCATGCAGTGTTGTGTTAATTTAAAATTCAATTCTAGAAAATGAATCAATTTCATAAATAGATGTAAATGAAAACAGACAAGATTTTTCTCTGAATACTTAATGTGAATGAATGACTGGCTAGTGTCATCCATGAAATTATCTAAACAAAACTCATCTTAGCACTGCACAGAAGCTGCATGATGTGACATTTAGATGTGCATTTATACATTTAGACTATTTATAATTGCATAAATAATGCTATGAGATTAATGTTTTAAATTTAAATACTGCCGTACGGACGATACTACCGTTTAAAAAATGCAATGGCACCACGGGTATTTTTAAGCTTTAGTATCGCGATACTACCGTAGTACCGGTATAGCGTGCAACCCTAATTTCATACCCCGTTTTTCAAAAAAGACTAATTAATATCCATTTATCATCATTTAAGCCATGTTGAAAATATTTATTTCTAAAGCACTATGTCTGTTTTTATTTCTATTCAATACTTTTCTAATTTAACATGATAATGACTAGCTTTTAGAGATTAATTTTTCAGCCAAAACTGATGTGATTACTTGGACTACATCATGTAACTAATTAAATAAAAATAAAAAATCACTTGAAAGCCCTAGTAGTTTAATTTCTCTTGTAACACTCAATTCATTATCACATAAAAATTAAATGAACATTAAATTACTACAATGTTCATTTCATTATTTGGTAAGTAGCTGCAGAATAAATCAGTCATTATCACAAAATAAAAGACAATGGACTACTTGCACAGATACTTCCACTTTCTACTCAATACAGCTCAGGTGTTTCCAGTAACAGTGTTGAGCGCATCTACATACAGACAGGCACACAGGAGAATGTAGATCATTACTACATTTAAGGGCTGTCAGTTACAACAATTCATCTTGTTTTCATAATAATAAATATGTTTTATTTCCCAAACGTGCATTCTGAATAATAAATACACATACTTCCCCCTAACCTGCAGCAGTAGTGCTCGTCACCAGTGTTTTTCACTCTCAGATTATATTTCATACCTGTTGAGTTTCCAGTTATAAAATCACGTTGACTGATAAACAGGTTGTGCTCTTATTCCAGTCTTTTAAAACAGTTTAAATGAATGTGCTAACTGCTTTAAAAGATGTAATAATGTTAAGCATATTTTAATTAATGCTAAACAGCACCACAACGATGAATATTAAGAATTTTAGCATAAACATGTAAATAACATACAGTGAAATGATTGTCAGTGAAAGAAAGTGAGTGATTGAATCATTTAATACAAATAAATAGAGTCGTTCTGATATTATTGATCAGAACATCTCTTTTCCAGATTTTTAAGTCTTCTTGCAAACACTCATTGAAGTGGCTACAGCACATTGGAAATATTCATCAATCACATTTAGCGAACCAAACTATTTTGAAAGTGTCACGAAGCTCAGTGAAAGAAGTCCATACTGACAAAAACGGTCCAAACATGCAGATTCATTCTGTCTAGGTGTATTTTGAGATAATCAGCTAACTGTAAACCACAGTGGCATGTTGGAATTTTTTCAGATTTGGCTAAAGAATCATGAGGGTGTTGGGTGACAGTACAAATGTGACATTTACAAACCGAAACCTATAAACCTAACCGATCTTATAATGTCATTGCAGCAGCCTGATTGACAAAAACAGACAGAAGTTTCTGGCAACACTGTCAACACACACAGATTACATAAAATGAACTGGACTTCTCAACTAACACAACATACCGTATCACTTGGGAAAAAGTCTTACCTTGTGTGTTCTGGAAATAATGGCGCCACAATGGTCGAATCTTATCTTGACCACCGACGTCCCAAACCGTGAAACTTATATTCTTGTACTCCACAGTTTCAACATTAAAACCTTGAGCACAAAACAGAAATCAAATACAAGCATTTATTCTCTTTTCAGGTGCTAATATTGAGAAATAGATCTCAGTCACCTACCGATTGTTGGGATGGTGGTAACAATTTCCCCCAGCTTCAGCTTGTACAGAATCGTCGTCTTTCCAGCAGCATCGAGACCCACCATAAGAATTCTCATCTCTTTCTTACCGAAGACTTTAAAGAGGTTTGCGAATAAGTTGCCCATGTTTGACAGTCACCTTTCTCACGCCACTGAAACAGAACAAAAAGCTCATTAAATGCACCATCTTCCAACAGGATCAAATGTAAAGTAATCAATACACATACATAGTGTGAAACGTATACACCAAATGACCCTATACACTTCACTGTTATGAACAAAGTGTCTAAACTTACATTTGTCACTCATGTTCACAGCATACCTGATTCTCCAGGTATAACAACTGACTCTTAAATAAACCAGGAAAAGCTGCAAAAAGCTCTCTCTCACACACAAGTATTTATAATCATTCATTTTAATAACAAAGCTGATCTAACTCCACAGCTCGGACAAGCACTATTAAAATAATATTGTTCAGAGGCAACAGCAGAATCATATTTTATCTGTTTAGTAAAAATACAGATTTCAGTGAGGTTTAACTTATCAGATCTTCAGGTCTCTATAATTATTTCAGATAATAAGCTGATTAAACTAGTTTTTCTGGTTGATTATTAAAAGCTCTACAATACTCATACATAGTATTTAATAACAAAGTTGAGCTCAACAGTTAAATCAAGTTTATGTATTAAATCATCTATGCAGCATTAGTTACTTCAGAAGTCAAGTTGACTGAAGTCAGTAGATGTTGTTTCCTTTGTCACAGACTCACATCTGAACGGATTTAATTCCGTTTAACTCCGAAATTCGCATCTAATCTCTTTCCCCCCGCGGGTAACATATCACATAATATTATTTATCGTATGTTACGATGGTGGTAACGTTTCGAATACTTTAATTAAGGCTGAAACTAAATCAATTTTTCAAAAATAAAAACTCACAGTTCAAGTTTCCTCCTTAACTTCAAGGCGTTTCCTCCCTCAAGATGGCGGGTTTCCGGCCACGTCAGTGCGTCATACATCACTTCCGCCGAGAAGGTGATAAATAAATAGCAGAGAACTCTGTAGGTCAGGTTTGGTACTACACGTGCTTGGTGATCTTTTCTTATGGTTTTCACAGTTTGTGACTCAGGTACAACACGCGCACACGTAAAATAATATGTTACACTGCTTTTTGAGCGATTTAAAATGTACTTCATTGTGGTTATGTCGATGTAACGGAATTAGCATGTTAACATTTGCTCTCAAAAGGCAATAATAGCTATTATGATTGTCTCAGCGTTTATATTTAGCAATAATAATAAAAAAGGTAAAACTCTAAATATAAGTGGCAATTTTGGGTGGCCATTCTACAAAAAATATTAACAACAACAACAACAATAATTAGGTAATATTAAAAAAGAGATGCAACTATAATTCTGTTTCATGTATCACATTGGAAATAGATGTCTAATCAAGCTCATTGCTCAGTGTCCTTTGCTGACAATGCTTGACTTTCAAGTCAGTGCTTGAATTTATATTTAGGCAAGCCCACTGTTTCATCATTTCTCCTTTTTGAGATGAACAATATTTGTACACCTAAAAATGTCATTTTTATTATTCTTGCTTTGCAGGCGTATTACGCATATCGTTGCTTCTTATGCATACAAAGGCGCTAATTCATTTGTGTAGCATCAAAGTATGTTGAAAGCAGAAAGCTCACTTTCCCCAGAGAGCTGTCTTTTCATGCAGCGTTTCTCAAGGCCAGGTTAACAGCTGCTACACCTCTGGGGGTGGAAGTCTGAGACCTCAGCTCCCCGTCTCCTCCACGCTGGCACAGAAATATTAATAGTGTAGTGAAGAAGCACAAAGCTTTCTGTGTGTGAGGTGATGGCAGATGCATGTGGAGAACTCTGTAAGAACTACAATATGACAAACAAATGACTATTGCTGAATCATCGTGCAGTAGATTGATGTTGATTTTGAAAATGCAACCAAACAAATAAATATTAATACATAAATATATTATTTTTCATAATTTCATGTTTAGATTAATAAAAATCGACATAACCCACATTAACTATAACAACATTGCTGTTTGATATAATGACTTATATTTGTATGTAGCATAGAAAAGTAGTGGTTAACTAGTATGGCTTGTTCAATAGCCAATCCCAGTAGCATGTATTTTATATGCATATATATATATACACACACACACACACACACACACACACACACACACATATGTATGTATGTATGTATGTATATAATATGTGTATGTATGTATGTAACAATTTGATTAAAACGAGATGTGCATATCATATCTGAAATTGTAAATGAACATTATTTTACACAACTAAACATTTTGTAAATATTAATTTAAACATATCAGAAAACAGAAGACTCACACTGGGTTTTTCCACCATAAATACTTACTCTGTTGTTGATCTCCAACAACTTCTCCCTCATTTACATTTATTTACATTTTTGAACAGGCACTTTTTTTGGAGCCTGTTCAAAAGCCTGTTTTTCTTAAAAAACGTAGATTAGGCAAATTCTCAGATCTGTTTATGTTGATGGTATTTCTTTGTTTGCAGGAGTTAGTAAATGAATCAGTCCACCAGAGGGGGCAGCAAAGCCAGATCACAGCAGGAACTGAAGGATTCAGAAAGAAAACAATAACATCTAAAAGAGGTGAGAAATATACATTATGTTCCTTAAAAAAAATGGTGAGGGCCAACTTTATTTACACAGATGTAGGTATGTGAGTATCACTGATGTATGCCAAATTATGATGTATTTTTATTCTTCAAGATGCATTGCATTACATTCCACATTATAATATTTATTTAACGTACAATCAAGCAGGGGTTATACTCCTTGTATTTGACTAAGCTATGACAAGCCTACAAGGTATTGTAAATAATTGATTATTAGTATTAAACAAAAATTATATAATGCACCGTGTTATAATACAGTCAATAATATTTTGTTAGAAAATATGTTTGCAAAATATTCTGAATAGTGAACATATGTTGAATCAAAACCACACAGATTCCAAGTTCATTACATTTAGACTATGCTTAACAGTTACAATACACGTTTAACAATTAGTAACAATATACAGTACTGGATATACACTATATTGCCAAAAGTATTGGGTCGCCCCCTTCTAATGAACAGGTTTGACTACTTAAATAATTTCTATGAGTACAAATCTTAATGTTAAAGCATATAATGATATTCTAGGAAATTGTGTGCTTCTAATATTATAGCAACAGTTTGGACAGGACCCTTTTCTATTCTAACATGACAATGTCTCTGTGTATAAGACAAGGTTCAAAAAGAAAATGATTGATTCAGTCAGTGTGGAAGAACTTGACTGGTCTGCATAAAACCAAGTCCTAATCCCAGTTTAACACCTCTGGTGTGACTGTAAATGCAGACCTTGAGCCAAAAACTCATCACCAAACACCAATGACTTGTACATATGGGTTCAGTCATTTTAGACACTTCCAAAACTGTTGCAACAGAGATGGAAATACAATTTTTAAATACATGAATTATGTTCCCATCGTTGTTGCCACAGATTTGGAAGTGCATTTTTCTGTTCTAAAGAAGGGGGTGCCAATACTTTTGTCTATATAGTGTATGTACAAGTCATTGGTGTTTGGTGATGAGTTTTTGGCTCAAAGTCTGCATTTAAAGTCATCAGAGGTGTTAAACTGGGATTAGGACTTGGTTTTATGCAGACCAGTCAAGTTCTTCCACACTGACTGAATCAATCATTTTCTTTTTGAACCTTGTCTTATACACAGAGGCATTGTCATGTTAGAATAGAAAAGAGTCCAAACTGTTGCTATAATATTAGAAGCACACAATTTCCTAGAATATCATTATATGCTTTAACATTAAGATACAAATCTTAATTACTCATAGAAATTACTAAAGTAGTAAAACCTGTTCATTAGAAGGGGGCGACCCAATACCTTTGGCAATATAGTGTATAAATACAATATATAAAGCAGTATAAACTCCAAACTTATATTTTGACTAAGATTTCAGTGGCAAAACAGTTAATTTGACACAACAAACATTTGTGAGAGGCAGCATAGTTCTGTGATGCCTTGAAAACAGACAGCACATTTACGCCAAGCCAATATCCTGGAGTCATATTAATAAACGCTCTTAAAAAGATCAAGTGAACCAGATCCAACAGCAACAAATTACTGTTCAGGGTGAAAGAGAAGTGGAAAGATCTGGAATCAGTGACAACAGGAGCTGCATCTCCCTCCCAACAGCAGCAGATGAAGACAGCGATTCTGAAAGGTTCACTTTCAGCAAAACACCTGAATGGCTTTGTGTCAAATTCTGCTTCTTCAACAGCAAAGACAACAAAAGCCACCGGATTCACTCAGTTCACTGTTATGGAAACTGTGCGTAAGATATTTGCACGTCAACATAATTGTGTGTTGAAGCTCGTGTACTAACCACAAAGACGTCTGCACTTCGTTATCAAAATAAATATGGCATATTCTTGAAACATTAAACAATAAAGAGTTTTAAAAATGGCAGAATAAGGTTAAAGTAATCATGTCTTCATGTCACTTATTGGACCAACAGCAACAAAAATAGAAGTAGATGGTGGTTAGCTGTTTAATCTGTTTAATACTATAATTTATAGTCAACAATCATCATTTCATAATCACAGAAGAAGAAAAAAATCTCCATACAGCATCGAAAAGGACAAGGTTGCTCTTGATAGCTCAAAAGAATTGAGGAATTAGTTAGTTTTTCCAATATGTAAAATAAATCCCCTGCTGAATGCTTGATTCTGAGTAGCTGACAGACATTTTAAGTTGTTAATTATTTTAGCAGTATCACAGTGATATGAGCCATATGCACAATGCCACAGGCTGAACAACTGCATGATTTGATATTGCTTTTATACAACAGTAAAATAGAATAGAAATTAATATTGAATAACTTTTAGACACCGTATTTTAGACACAAACTCAAGTGCTGTCCTTCCTGAAGGAAATATTGTTTTTGATCTGATGTTTTTAAACTAATAGAGTTGCCATCCACTAGAGTGATGACAACCTGGTGCAACTTGCTGAAAACAAAAACTACTAAAAATGACTTAAACTTTAACATTAAAAAATGAAAATGCAAAATATATATACAAAACTGATAAAAATATAAATAAAAACTATAATAGTGTCTCAGTGGTACTAAAATAACACTGGCACAGACAGTGTTTCTGGAATGCTCCAACAAAGACAAGCTGAGTGATAAAAAAAAAGAGAGTCTCACTGCTCTCTGCACTTTTAGAACACCACTTAGCCAATCAGATTTGAGGATCAGACCTAACAATTGTATAAATTTCCATAATTGCACAGCTTTATATAAAAAAGTTCCAGGTCTTGACCACATTGCCAGGCCAAATTATTTCACTTATTTCAAACAGCTGTTTTATTTCAGAAATATTTTTAATATAGCTTATATGAAAAACTCCCACTCATGCTCTCTCTCATACACACAGAGATATTTGCACACATAAAATACTGTTGTCATCCCATCTGACATATATATATATACAGGTGCATCTCAATAAATTAGAATGTCGTGGAAAAGTTCATTTATTTCACTAATTCAACTCAAATTGTGAAACTCGTGTATTAAATAAATTCAATGCACACAGACTGAAGTAGTTTAAGTCTTTGGTTCTTTTAATTGTGATGATTTAGGCTCACATTTAACAAAAACCCACCAATTCACTATCTCAACAAATTAGAATACTTCATAAGACCAATAAAAAAAACATTTTTAGTGAATTGTTGGCCTTCTGGAAAGTATGTTCATTTACTGTATATGTACTCAATACTTGGTAGGGGCTCCTTTTTCTTTAATTACTGCCTCAATTCGGCGTGGCATGGAGGTGATCAGTTTGTGGCACTGCTGAGGTGGTATGGAAGCCCAGGTTTCTTTGACAGTGGCCTTCAGCTCATCTGCATTTTTTGGTCTCTTGTTTCTCATTTTCCTCTTGACAATCTATGGGGTTCAGGTCTGGTGAGTTTGCTGGCCAGTCAAGCACACCAACACCATGGTCATTTAACCAACTTTTGGTGCTTCTGGCAGTGTGGGCAGGTGCCAAATCCTGCTGGAAAATGAAATCAGCATCTTTAAAAAGCTGGTCAGCAGAAGGAAGCATGAAGTGCTCCAAAATTTCTTGGTAAACGGATGCAGTGACGTTGGTTTTCAAAAAACACAATGGACCAACACCAGCAGATGACATTGCACCCCAAATCATCACAGACTGTGGAAACTTAACACTGGACTTCATGCAACTTGGGCTATGAGCTTCTCCACCCTTCCTTCAGACTCTAGGATCTTGGTTTTCAAATGAAATACAAAACTTGCTCTCATCTGAAAAGAGGACTTTGGACCACTGGGCAACAGTCCAGGTCTTCTTCTACTTAGCCCAGGTAAGACGCCTCTGACGTTGTCTGTGGTTCAGGAGTGGCTTAACAAGAGGAATACGACAACTGTAGCCAAATTCCTTGACACGTCTGTGTGTGGTGGCTCTTGATGCCTTGACCCCAGCCTCAGTCCATTCCTTGTGAAGTTCACCCAAATTCTTGAATCGATTTTGCTTGACAATCCTCATAAGGCTGTGGTTCTCTCGGTTGGTTGTGCATCTTTTTCTTCCACACTTTTTCCTTCCACTCAACTTTCTGTTAACATGCTTGGATACAGCACTCTGTAAACAGCCAGCTTCTTTGGCAATGAATGTTTGTGGCTTACCCTCCTTGTGAAGGGTGTCAGTAGCTACGTTTACATAGACACTTTTTGCTTCCATCCGAATGAATTCATTCTGATTGTCAAATCCGAACGTAGTGTTTACATGAACGCCAAATAAAGTGATCGGGTTGATGTGAGCGTTTATATGTCACAAGCTTCTGATCGGATTTAATCTTTTGACATGCGCACACCGCATGAATATTCAGTTTCCCGCTGTTGTCGCATATTGTTTTAAAAAGCACACTTGATATTTATTTACTTCGGGTCCTAATTAGTCGACGACCAGCACATTAACTATTGTGCAGTGCTGCTTACTTTAGAAAGCAGTAAAAGTGTCCCTTTCCATGCCCAAAACCAGTCGTCTGTGGATGAGAGTCTTAAACAAGGACTGGTGGGACGTTGTCCTGCTCCACTTCACATACGCTGAGTGAAAGCAGCTTTTTAGAATGACTGGACACTCATTTATGACACTTTTATTCACCGGGAAGAACAGCTCGTTCCGTGCGTCATACGTCATTACGCTATTTTTACGTCACTGCACATGCGCAGTACTTTCCAGTTTCGGTTTTCAATCCGATCAAGTGTTTACATGTCCTCTCGTTCGGATTACAAAAGGAATAAACCACCCCTTACAATCCGATTGAAATTTTAATCAGATATGGCCAATTCAATCTGATTGACGTGTTTACATGTGACTTTTCCGATTGTGCTTCTAGTCCTATTACGATCAGATTATAGGTTCCATATAAACGCAGCTAATGATTGTCTTCTGGACAACTGTCAGATCAGCAGTCTTCCCCATGATTGTGTAGCCTAGTGAACCAAACTGAGAGACCATTTTGAAGGCTCAGGAAAACTTTGCAGGTGTTTTGAGTTGATTAGCTGATTGGCATGTCACCATATTCTAATTTGTTGAGATAGTGAATTGGTGGGTTTTTGTTAAATGTGAGCCTAAATCATCACAATTAAAAGAACCAAAGACTTAAACTACTTCAGTCTGTGTGCATTGAATTTATTTAATACACGAGTTTCACAATTTGAGTTGAATTACTGAAATAAATGAACTTTTCCACGACATTCTAATTTATTGAGATGCACCTGTTTTTATATATATATTTTTCTAACAATTTTTTTTAATAGTGCTTTTCACCATGCAAATCGTTGTAAAGCAGCTTTACAGAAAAGTTCAGAAGTATCTCTACAGTGGCACAGTTCAATGCTCCAAGTTCTTATGCTTCCAGAGTTGATGTGTACATACTGTAAAAGAAATACTGAAAAAGTCCAGTATTTATATATATATATATATATATATATATATATATATATATTCATTCCTGTGTTTACTAAGTTTTTTTTTTTGCCATGCTTATTAGCGTCTATTGTTCCATTCCCTGTATTTCTTCCTTGTTTGATTTGTTTCCATGGTTTCTGATTTTGTTCACCTGTTCCTAGTTTAGTTTCACATGTGATGTGTCCTAGTTCTCCTACTTATACTATGCCCTAAAAGTATGTACTCCTTCAAAAAAGAAAATCTAGACACTTTTGAATGTGGAGCAGAAGAGCAGACAACCAGTTGTGGTTCTTTCATGGTGAGAACTCTGCTCATGTTTCTCACATAATGATGCATTTAATAGTGGCCAAACGTATCTGTTTTGCTATTGTGCTATTTGTACCTTTAGGAAATGTTGTTGCAGATGAAATATAGGCTAGCACAGATAACATGCAAACATCTCGACTTAACCATCAGTCTCATGCACATCCACCATGCTTGTAGTTCCTTTTATTCATGTTTGTTCTGAACTGAATTCGCCTCCGAAGCGCGATAAGTTAATGTGGGCAATATTAGCCATTTGACTGTGCACGGATCCACACTTCAAAAATGACCCAAAATAGTAGACCATTCGGGGGACTTAAAGCATACTACTTTCAACATACTATGCATTGGAACACACAACGTATTCTAATGTCACATTTTTTGGGGTGTATAGTATGCACATCAGTTCTTTGTCAGTTCATGCTTTAACATGTTTAGGTTAGACCGTTGCGTTTTGCTGTTACATTACTCATTACTTTAATAATATTGATGTTGCCACCTCGTCATTGAGAAATGTAGTTAAACTAATAACTTTCCTGAAAAATGTTGTAAGTGAAATATATAAGTGGAATAACTGAATGCCGTTTCAATAATTTCTGTCCATCGTCAATTATTCTGTGCTTAGCACACTCTGCAACACATTTGCCACTCATCTTAATAGATTCATTAGTATTAGAGAGCAACAATAACTTAAGATAAAGGATAAATATGTAGAACAGCAAATAGTTGTGGATAGGCTCATCAATCTGTGCTGCAGATTTTATTTATAGGGTCACTCACCACAAAAAGAAGATAATCCCCTTAGATTTGTGTATCGGTAGCATGGAGCGCCACTTCAATGGAGGAAGACCGCCAAGGGACAAAACGGGCCTCTCAGTAGGAAATGGGGCAGATCAGCTCAGTAGGGTACAACCACGTTCCCCTCTGAGACGGGGCCTGGAGAGCAGAATATTGCACAGTGTGAGAACAGTGTGTTTTTCAAGGGGATTGTGGGAGAATGTGTATGCATTGAGTTGAGTTTGGGGTGTCAAATGCAAGCCGTGCTGTGCTGGCTTTGTCAATTGAGAGTTTGGAGAAGCAACTCGCCGCCTGGTGCGCTAGGCGTGTCTGTCATCATAATAACGTGAATGACGACAATAGCAAAAGTGCATCGCCATTTGTTCTCATTGTAAAGAACTGACCAAGGACAGGAACAACGAAACTTGCTTAATCGTATAATGGGAAGCGAGTTAGCGTGTTGCTTTTTGACGAAGGTTGACAGACGTGGAAGCACCCCTCTGTTCTCAGACGCCCGAGAGATCGTGCTACAAAAGGACCTAAAGACGTCCAGGTTAGGAAACAAACAACGTTTCGACCACGCCTCCCCTTCCCTTGCTGGCTCGCCGTGTTGGCAGCAGGAGTCGTTGGGCACTCTACCCCACGCCTCGCACAGTAGGGGTCACCGTCGAGAGGGGCTGGGTACAGCGCGAATAAATGCGCCTCTCAGTGTCGGCTGCCAATCAGCTTTGTGTGCTGATTACTGATAGCCTGAAAGGTCGTTAAGGGGATTTACATCGCATTTTGCACCACTTCCGCAGTCACGTCAAGAAACGTGCGCAGCCTTCGCAATAATTCTCTCTGTCATCGAGCTGAGTTTCACCGACAGCTCGAAACCTACTCTTTTGGTCTGAATACTGAATCATGGTTGGAGCACAAGGCTTAAAGAAGTACAAGGGCCCATAAAAAGTCTCACTAGGAAAAATTCAGCATCAACTTTCAGAACTCTAAACTTCCTCTCCAATCCAAGACTTTCATTGTGGCCCAATTTGCATACTATCAGTCCTAAATAGCATTCAAAATTAAAATTAGTGTGTTCCAAAATGTAGTATGTTAAAATGAGTATTCCAAAAGTGCCTGGATTGTTGATCCGTGCACACTATAACAGCTAATATACCAAAAAATCCACTGCTCACTGGATGAGGATTTGATTAGAACTACAAACACAAATTAAAAGTGTTAAAAAAACTACCGACATGAGACGATGGTTAAGTAGAGAGTTTTAGGTCAAAAGGGTTTGAGCGATTGATAATCAATATCCAACTTGATTAAATAATATTTATCAAATGTTATCCACATATTTTTTTTTATCTGCAACAACATTGTGAACATTTGGTCATTAACTTTAATATGCATCATTATGCAAATACATGAAGAGAGTTCACGGCATGAAAGGTCTGCGGCTGGCAGATTAGAATGCTTAATTTCTCTCCAATACAGTAGGAAACTAAATGAAATGTAGAGGATGTTAACTGACAAGATGATTGACAGTGCAGTTTAAACTGTGACAGGATGCACTTAACTAAACGACAGAGCGGTCCATTAAAGGCGCAATTAATAGTGTACATCCCAAAGCTTTCCTATCTTTTGATGCATACTCAAAAGTACATACTATTTCTTCACAAAAAGAGTACAACCTTTTTAGGACGTAGTATAAGAAGGTGAATTGGGATGCAGCAACAGCTTGCTGCAACCATGCCACCACAACCGTTAATGCATTAACACATCACCACCCGCATTTGCATGACACCTATCTGGTGTTCAGCCACTTGGCCCATGCAGTCAGGGTGAGGTAATAAGAAGGAAGTAAGGCTTGTGGGGGAAGTTTATTGATTGTTCTGATATTTCCTGGTTATAGAGTAGCACCTGAACAAATGAAACCCATGGTTTACTTTCCACCAAGGTCCCTTAGTCTTGCATAGCTATAGTCTTTTGCAAATCGTCATGATGTCTGGTTTATTTGCCGATTCAATATTTTAAAGGGATTCACACCAAAATGAAACTTCTCACCCTCGTGTCATTCCAAACCTGTATGGCATTCTTTCTTCTGTGAAACATAAGAAGATATTTTGAGAAATGTCTGAGTGTTTTTTGTCCATACAATGGAAATCAACTCTCTTAAAATGAAAGGTTCTTTATTGGCATTGATGGTTCCACAAAGAACCTTAAAAAAATCCATAGAACCTTTCAAATGCAGAGAAGGTTCTTTAAAATGGAAATATTTAAAATGTTTTTCACACTAAGAAAAAAGGTTTCTTTGAAAAACTGTTCACTGAAAGGTTTTTGGGGAACAAACAATTACTATTTTGTTGCACCACTTTGAAAACCCCCTTTAGGAACCTTTATTTTTAAGCATGAATGGCAACCAACATTATTTTGTGTTCCACAGAAGAAAAAGCCATACCAGTTACCATACCAGAGTTACATGTTGACAATTTTTATTTTGGATTGACCTATCCCTTAAATGCACAACATACATTGTAAAAGCAGCATAGGTACTTGACTAAACATAAATCGACATAGTTGTTAGTGCCACCTTTTTTGGCCCGCTTTGTGAAATGTTTAGCTTGTCGAAGCAAACCTGAGACCAAAGACAATTCCGCTTGTCATTTTGATCCGTAAGCCACCCTTGCCTCACAGGTTTTTGTCCTCTCAGGATGAAGGCTAAGAGATGGCAGCCGAATTCCCCTAATGGGGTTAAAGGGAGTTTAACCATCTAAAGAAGCTCTCAAAGATCTCATCGCTCTAAGGTGGTCCAGGCGTGTCTCCTCACTGCATTTCACATCACACCAGTGTCTCTTTTGATACGATCAAATCCCCATAGACAGGCTTTTCTCCTTGATGGGCATAATTTCTTTAATTATATTTAATCCTGCATTTGTGGCATTGATTGTGAAGTATGAATCACATTTGACACTTTAGAACGCTGTAATGCGGTTGTCAGCATTTCACCCGTGTCACAAAGAGACTTAGAGCCTCTTGTTGTTTTTTATCGGAATCAAAAGACAGTGTAAATAAATGAGGACACATGAAAATACTCTTTGATAATGGAACGATTCATTTTTATGTTAACGCAGTGTCTTGTCTGTGCGCCAACACCTGTAGCGGCTTCCAACTCGAAGACCTTTGGCATTCCCTCCCTCGTGCTGTTGCAGATCACACCTGTCCTCCTCAGGGCTAAATAAAATACCTCAGTACCTGGCAGGCAGCAACAACCACTCATTGCCGTCTGACATGGCAGTCTGGTAACGTCTCTGGAGACTTGTCATTTTGCTTTATTAAGCCCCACTGACAGGCTGTTTGACACTGTGTATGGGGTCAAAGGTGTCAGGCCACTGCGAGCGAAAGGTGGGTTACACTGATTACCGCACAAATTACAGCCAAGCAGAGCCGAGCAACTGAGCTTCATAATTACAAGGGATGTTTCTAGCATGAAAGGCCACTTGAGAGACTTTATCTATATGTGTGTACGTGTTTGATCTGTGGGTTGGAATGTTAGTCAAGGCTGTGTTTGAAAGTCTTCTACAAGCACATCTGTACAATATGCACCATCCGTGATGATCGAGTGCAGTAAAATCGTTTGGAGCTTCACAGGAATTTTTATGCATGCCTTAACTGATTTGAAATTGGGTCTTTGCGCACAGTAACCCAGTGTTAATTCTCAGTTTTAACTTGTCCTTCTCTTGTACGCAGGTCGGTCTTAAGGTTTTCCCATAGCTGATGTTATAAAAGCTACTGAAAAATCAGGTAGTGACAACAATGATGTATTTAAACATGTATCAGAGAAATCACAGGGAAGGATGTGGGTCTTGACTCAGTGTTGCCAGATCTTGCTTTAAAAAACGGCAAATAATAACAAGCCTATAATAAACTTAAATCCAAATGCGTTGTCTTGGAAATAAGCCACATACCAAAATATTGCATCCTGTACCTGCCTACCATATTAACTCCATAAATATGAGCAGAACCCAAACAACAAGCTAAAAAAGGCTGCTATTTATAACTATAGCTCAGCTTTCAACACCTAGTCCCCAAAGACTAATAAACTCACAGGCCTCGCCTAAACACTTCACTTACTGGATTAATTTCCTAAGACCTCAAGTGGTGATAGGCCAGTTCACCTCAAACTCCATACTGAATAGGAGCCCCGCAGGGCTGCGCTGTCCCCTGCTCTACTCTCTCTACACAAATGGTCCTCTCACAACCATCTATTTCATTTGCTGAGACTGTGGTGCCTCATTTCCAACAATGTGAGACCGCATCTTGGGTGAGGTAGAGAGACTAAATCATTGCCAGGACAAGTCTCTCTTGAATTGAGCAAAACAAACTGATTGTAGATCAGAAAAAACCTGCTGCCCTAACTCCTCATGACAGTGGGACCCCTGTGGAGAGGGGGAGCTTCAAGTACCTCGGTTAAAATTCCGAGGACCTGACTTGGACTACAACATAAATCAGGTTAAGAAAGCCAGGCAAAACTGTACCATTGCGACAGCTGAGGAAATTCAGGGTAAAATTGAAAACTTTAGCAGGGACCATAGAAAGTGTATTGACTCAGTGTATCTCAGTGTGGCATGGAAACAGTCCAGCCAAGATTGCAAGGCCTTGCAAAGTTGTGCGCTTAGCTGAGCGCATCTCAGGGTCTGCTCTCCCCTCTCTGCAGGACATCTACATCAAACGCTGCAGAAGCAGAGCTGCCAAAATCACCAAGGACTCAAATCACCCTGGAAACTGTTATTCACTTGCTGAATTTTGGTAAGGCTTCCACTGCCTGATGCAAAAATGAGAGATCAGGAGGAGCTTCTGTCCAGGCCTACTAGCTCCTGAATTCAAATTTGAGCTGAACAGCCTCTCATTGATGACTTCTCTAATCACTCACAATCAGTAAAGTTATATACACTATTATATCTACTCATACTACAATGTCATTTGCACACAATACTGTATACTTGCACACAACACTTTCTGTATCTTGATATCTTATAAATATTTATTCTTTTTGTGATAAAAATGTGCTAATGTCACCATGTTCAACCTGTTGCACATTCCCCCTCCCGTAAGTGATGCTTATCTTAATTTTAATTTACACAATACTGTCATGCACATTCTCTTATCTTTATATTTTATATGGTCGGTTTTACTCTATTTCACTAATTATTGCATTTTATTTATGATCATCACTTTCCTTGTGTGTATTCTGACAATATTTGCATGTCCATGGAGCGACTATAAGATTCACATTTAACTGCTGGTTACAAAATCATTCCTGTTAGTCATGTACTGTCACAAATAAAACGGTGTAGATGAACACGCACGGGGATGGCAAAGGGATGGCAAAGGGCTGGCACAGACATGCAGGAGGAGGTTCTGGAGGTGGCCAGATGACTGGGAGAAGGACAACAACAGAGTCCAGGAAGCTGCAGGTGGACGAAGTTGACCAGGGAGGAGAAGACAGAGGGAGGAACCAGGGAGGAGCCCGGTGCAGGAGGAGATGAGAGACGCTCCAGAGCCCAGCCAGGAAGATGGCCCACGGAGGAGCCGATGGAGGGAGGAGCTATGGTGGAGAAAGGGCTGATGACTCCAGGGGGCCGACTGATGGAGGCGGAGCCAGTGGTAAGGGAGCTCAGGGCGGAGACGGAGAGCCGATGAGCCAGGGTGACGCAGATGATCCGGAGGGCCAAGGCGGAGCAGATGGCTCAGGCTGACCGAGGCGCAGGCGGGGATCCGGAAGGCCACAGTGGAGCCGGAGCCAGAGGGACGGAGGGATGAGGCGAAGCCCGAGGAGTATAGTCTCAAGGCAAGGGCAGGTTGACGAACGACCAAGGCGGAGCCGGAGGGACGAGGGAGCCCAGCGGAGCTGGTGGACTGATGGGCCATGGTGGAGACAAGGGAGCTAAGAGCCATGGTGGAGCCATGGTCGACGGGCCGAGGTGGAGTCCGGGTCTCGGAGGTTGGAGGCAAAGAGTGGGGATCTTCCGATCTCGCTTGAGCTGGAGACTGACAGGGACGCAGCGACTCCAATCCACAGATGGAAGGCTGAGGATAAGCTGAGGGACTGGCAGGATGCAGTGGCAGCAGGGCAGAGGATGACAGAGGACATAGAAGAGGAGGCGGGAGAGGGAGGCTGGATGGGAAATCATAACAGTCAGGGGTTTCAGGGATGGTGTATACAGGCCACACACACCAAATTGCGACTCCAGGCACAGGAAGCATGGCGGACAGGGGAATGACCTCCGTGGTCATGACAGGGCTGACAGACAGTTCCAAAACTGATTTTCATGGTCGTTACGGGACAAACAGGTAATTCATAAACAGCTTCCTTGGTCTTAACAGGACAGGCAAACAGTTCAGACGATGATGGAAGACTGGGTATATCCGAGTAAAAGTCTATTAATTCATGAGTCATGCCTCAGGTTACCCTCAGCAGTGGTACAGTGGGCGGGGCTTTCCTCCATGCCCTCGCACTCCACTGTGTAATCCTCCGTGGCAGGTTTTGTTGCCGGCTCACGCACCTGGTCAGACATTGTATGAGGCTCTGGCTCCGGGGTGATCCTCAGCTCTGTTGCTCCTCTGCTCTGTCGCTCCTCTTAGCGATGGCTTGTCGGTCGCAGCGGGCTCTGGCTGATGCTCCGCACAGCGAGGTGATGCTTGGCTAGGCTCTGGGTCTGGCTGCGAGACGTCTGCGAGGTGTGGCTGGATGTTGATGCTGCAGTCAACATCCGCTTCGTCCACTGATGTAATCTTTCAGGGTCCAGTACGGATCTCCCCTGGGCATGACGAAGCGAATGTCATCATTCAGACCACACCAAAATCCCTTCATCAAGCAGATGTCATCGCAGCTCGCATGGTGGCAAGTGTCGAGGAACTCCTCCACATACAGTGGTGGCCAAAATGATTAGAACACTAGTATTTTCACCAGCTAAAAAATGGATTTAATTCAGTTATTTCTATCTTTTGCTGTAGTGTGTCAGTAGGAAATATCAGTTTACATTTCCAAACATTCATTTTGCCATTAATTGTAATAATCCATTGAGATTTTTGTTTGCACAAGGAGTCTGAAACAGCCAGTGTTCCACACAGAGATCTGATCTGATCATCATCCAGTCTGTCTGGAATGACATGAAGAAACAGAACAAACGGAGACAGACTAAATCCAGAAGAACTGTGCAATGTCTCCAAGATGCTTAAAGAGTCCTACCTGCAAAGCTACCTGAAAAACTATGCGCACCTAGGGCAAAAGCTGCTTTAAACGTAAAGGATGGTCACACCAAATGTTGATTTAAATTAGTTAATAGAAGTTGATTGATAAAGAAAATCTATTTATGACATTTTTGACCGCATCCTCATTTTACAGCATTTTTACACGAGTGCCTAAAACTTTTAACAGTACAGTAGCTTTGCAGGTAGGTTTCTTGAAGCATCTTGGAGACGTTGCCTTAAAATTCTCACTGGATTATTACAATTAATGGCAAAATGAATGTTTGGAAATGTAAACTGATATTTCCAACTGACACTACAGCAAAAGATGGAAATAACTGACTTAAAACCATATTTTAGCTGGTGAAAATACTAGTGTTCTAATAATTTTGGCCATCACTGTAGTCCTCCAAATTACGGCCATTTTGAAAAATAAAAACAGTCCCTCCACTTAACAGAGTGTTGCTCCTCCTTGGGGCAACGTTAATGGATGCAATATCCATAGTCTTCATATTGGTCAGGTATTCTGTCACAAAATGGTGTAGATGAACACACACGAAGATGAAGATGATAAACAGTCTTTAATTTAATCCACACAAGGTATATCCACACAAGAAAGGCTGGTGACACACGTATACATTGACATTAATGATACCTGATCCACTTACACTGAACAGACAGGAACTTAAATACACAGACCAAAAGAGGATAATTAACAAGACACACCTGAACATAATGAAGAACTCATATCAATAACCATGACAACTAACTAGACCATTACATTAAAATGTCCAGTTTTCTTGTTGTGATTATAATGTTATTTAAATGTTATTAAGCATTTCTGACAACATTCTTTTAATTTTATTTTTACCCAAAATCTAATGTTATTTGAACGTTTGATTTTAATTTTCTAAGAATTTTCTTGTCATGATTAGTACATTTAAAGTATATTAAAACGTTTCTTACGTACAACTTCATTTTTACCCTCATATATCATGTTATTTGAACATTTATTTTTAATACTTTAAGGATATTTTCTATCAACATTATGAGAAGTTTTTTCCAAGAACAAATAACATCATAAGGACGTTCTGAGAATGTTGATTTCAGAATGTTTTCTCTCAACGGTATAAGAACAAGTAAAAACAACAATGAGGACATTCAGAAAATGTTTGTAAAAGTTGTGGGAATGTTCTCTGTTTCTTTCAAAACACTTTCAAAACTGCTGCTCCAAAAATCCAGATCCACAGCAGGATGTACTTTGATCTGTGCTCTTCTCATCTGTGGAATTAAACTAATTTGACCACTGTTACTTCCACACAGTGTGCAATTATATAAAAAAATGATATTGACGGAGTTAAACTTTTTTGACTTAGTTATTACATTCCAGCTATAACACCTCTGCCAGAGAAGCTTTGACTCTGAGCACTCAAAACCTTGTCATTCTTCCAATCCCTTTACTCAATGACACAATAGAATACAAAAATGTCAAATTTAGATCATTACAAATTGCAAAACCATGTTCTATAAAGACTCTAAGCATTGTGAGGTCCAAAATCCTGGTTAAGACTCTCCATTTTTTAAGCTAAAATGGATAACACCAAGAATCTTTTATCCTTTTATCCTGTTCAGATCCCTTAATCCTGTGGCCATTTCAGTTTTCTGCTGTTATTTCAATTCAACGCAAACAGCACTTGCTCAGTTGTCCAGCTCTGGAATGCATCTGTACCGTAGAATTAGAAGCAGGGACACTCAAGAAAGAAGAACTGCTCAATGGTGCCAAGAACAAAATTAGATCTCTTTGAGTATTTTAATGAGATGAACTTAAGTATTCACATTTGAATAAACCTCTAAAAATGGTAAAAAAAGAAAAGTTTTTGTAGTTTCACTGAGAAACACTGAGAATTGCAATTGTTAACTTAAGTTTTCCTTCTTTTCTTTTTTTGCTAGATTTAACCTGTGAAAACTACTTTTGTGGATGTAACCTAATGCTGTCAGATGAATACAGACAGTGTTTTATCTGACTATCACAAATTAATCTAGATTTTATCGCATGAAGCACATTTTTAGGTTACCTGACAACAAAATATCTTTACAGTGTTATACAACATGTTTGAACACCACAAAATTGTAATATTTTTTTATTTAGTATCGCATCTATAAACAGTGCTGCATGTTGCAGACACTGTCCAATTTCAGAAATCCATTTAATTTAATATTTCCCCCCCTCAGTCCATTCTAAATCCTTAATTAACCCCTAATTTGAACCTCCCAATAAACAAATTATTTACTCTCTATTTATCCTGCGTTCAATGGCATTCTTAGTGTTGAGTGGTCAGACCGGGGGGCTGGGCAAGCCGGCACCAATAAAAACAGCACTAAAATGCAATTACAGTGCCTGAAGAATGGCCAAGCTTAGCAATTTGCCTGGGTTAAAGCAAGGAGATTGCAAGTCTGAGGCCACTTGGAATTCTGTGCCTGCCCTGTGTGGGAAAAACAGTGGGATGGCGAAAACCACCCTTTGTGAAGTAATTACTGGAACTAGTCGTGAACAGCAGCAGAGGGCTTCACTAATGATAACCCCTCTCCTCTACCCCCTCTAGTCACCTTGTCATTGATATACTTACGCTGATATAAGCACACTTCACTGCAGGGTGGGTTCACACAATGGATATGTGCTGAAAAAGTGAATGAGTTTTCTTCCCGTCACTATCATTTACATGTAAACCAATCCAAATCCATCACATTTGACCCTTATAATGCATCATCCACAAATAGACAGAGTGATAATTAATGAAAAATCTTTAACATCTAAAGATAAAAGAGTATCAGTATATCAGTCATTATATTGCTGCATATTAACCAATTGTATGCAAAGTAAAAGGAGTAAAATATCTTCACATAACTTTTAAGATAAATATTAATACATTTTCCATATCCCAAATTTATTACAGAATTGTGCTGAAGCCTAAACTGTCCCTTAAAGCTGATATATATATATTTGAAGAGTTCATTTGCAAAAACAGATAACTTTAATAGTTTTTAACAATTCTCAAAAATCATGTTTTTTCGTTGTGCATTCCAATTAATCTCAATGAAACTGCAGTTTTTTTTGACTAGGTTAAAAAATAACTAAAAAACAAACAGCTAACTAACACAATAAAAACATAATAACATAAGAAACATGATTTTTGAAAATGTAAAAAAATTGAGTTATGTTTTTGCAAATAAACTCTTCATATATATATATATATATATATATATATACTGTATATATGTGTTACTGTCTTTGGCAAGTGGATTTAATTTTTGGAGGCTGATTTTTTTTGGCAGTTGGAGCAACTCGTCAATAACTAATCAACAGTTGCATCCTTTCCAACTGCAATTAAATTGTGTGAGTTAGCTTAGTCAATATTTCACTACAAGTAACATGCTTGTATAGAACAAAAAAATCTAAAGTTCTGCTAACTTATGACTTGAGTTCAATTTAAATTCTGCTGTAAGCATCTCTAATTATTCAAAGTAAATGTTGTGTAATTATTCAGCTAAAGTCAGTTCAGTGTTGGTTCAGTTCAGTTTAATAAGAGTGAAATGTTTATCTATTTTCAAACAGTTCTACAGAAGGCAGCAATGTCATTATTCAGCTTGAGTCATCAAGTTACTAGTCATCCAATTTTTCATGTCAACTATGCATTCCGTTAGTTTTGTGAATTGGTATGTTTGGTTACAGAGTGAAAAGCAAACAGTCCTAGTACTGAGCCCTGCGGTACTCCAGTGAGACCTCTTTATTTACTGATACAGAGTAACACCTCTTCCAGCAGCTACCTTAACTTTCCAAGCTCCCATGCAGGTATTGAACAAGCTCAACCCTGTTTAGCTTCACCAGATAACCAGTCAAGAGCTACAGGTTGCCAGCTGCAGGTTATTGCAGTGGACCTTCTCAAATCTATACACATCCATGGCTATGTGATCATCACAAAGAAAACTTACAAAATTTAAGTTCATGTAAATTTTAAGAGACAAAAGTAATTCAAATCAAAACAGTAAAACAATTCTGGTTATTTAAAATGTGTCCGTTTTGTGAACTTAAAAGAAATAGAAAGTTGTAAATGCTCATCAAGGTTAAACTAATTTAAACTATTTTTTTTTTACTAAACACAATTTTTAATATTTAATTTTCCCCTACTCCATACAAATAACTGCTTTGAGCATTAGGGTTTAGTTGTTGTGTGTAGTGTAGTTGTGACAAGAATTGAGCTGGAGCTGACTGTAATGATAGTTTTATAAAAACACAATTTTCATACATGCTATGCGTAGTGGCCACAACAAGAACTACAACAACAACACACACCAAAAAAAAAAAAAAAAAAAACGGAGCCCTTTAATGATACATTCAGAGGTTTTAAGCTCAGGTTTCTTTTGGGTGAATCCAAACGGAGCAGGCAGTCAAAACATGACGTTACAAGAACAACTGTTTGTCACGTCACAACATACTCATTACATACTGTTCATAGTCATTTATCTAGCACTCCAGAAAGGCTACCTGAAATTGTCCATAACACCAGTATACTAAACCCCAAACATCACATCTTAGTAAAAAAAATGCTGCATTATTGCAATTAATCCATGCACTAGATCCGAAAAGCATGACTTAAGGTCCATTGTTTTGAATAATAATAAAAATAAATTTTCAAGTCTTCAAGTCAAATTTATTTGTATAGCACTTTTCACAATACACATTGTTTCAAAGCAGCTTTACAGAAAATAATGATATGAATGTTGATAATATCTTCATGCCTTTTAGTTGCATTTAGCAGATACGAGCTGGGTGATAATATTGTTTATACTTTGTGATGATTCAAGCAATCAAGCAGTAGAGATTTTTGGTATGTGAGTGTATGCAGATGAAGTTGGATGTACTGTTTCTGTTGTGCCATAACTGTTTTGTTGATCTGAATTTGCCCTGGTTTAAACCGGGTATTAAAATGCTTTTTGGTTGATCGGATCATAAGTAGACGAGGGAGACACATTCACACTTATACCTGCTGTTTTAATTAGATTTTTTTTAGGAGAGGGTCTATGGGCAGGAGTATGTATGGGCCTTTTCTGATCCCTCACTCTAATATTGAGAAATAAGCTCACACAATTTACTTATGAATGTGAAAGGTGTCAATGGAAATTAATACGGAGAGCAGCAGGTTTCGTTTCTACTCTGCCACCCATTCATCAATATTACTGAAAGAATCCGTTCAGAACCAAGGAACCTAAATAGTTAGATGCAGCAACAAGCAGACATAAAATATAGAGATATTGCTTACCGATATTGTTACTTATCAGTTTGTTTTTGTAGTAAGGATATGATGGAGAAGTTATTTGCCAGGTGCTAAACGTTACTCCTTTTCATTGTACCACATTACTGACCTCTCACATATCACCAGCACTTACTCCTCCGCATTTTGTTGTCCTTTCAGTGTCTAGCTGATTATCTCTTACCCTTTTAACAGCAAAGTAATTCGCTGCAAATAGCTCAGACATCAAAAGACTTGTCATGTGTGAAACGAGAACTGTTTGAGCAGAGGTGTGACTTTTGTGTAGCTCCACCTAACTTTACTTCTTAACATTCACCCAAGAAGGCATTTATAAATCAACTTGTGTTGGACCTTAGATGCATACGATAGGCCCTGTATTCAGATGCATTGAGATGCTGTTGTAAAAGTCTGCTGAACTTCAGGTCATTAGAACAAGAGTGAGCGAAGTGTAGGAACATAAAGACAGTAGAGCTGGAGGACACTGATTGCAATTAGGTCCATTGTCTTCTATTTATATGGTTATTGGGAGGTACCGCTTCGACTGTGTCAAAGTTCTCACACTCGTTGAGTGAAGTCTCCCGCAGTGGAGCTGACAAGTCTTCTTCAGGCAATTACCTGCTAACTAGGTTGCTCTCACCTTGGTGACAAGCTTGTTAGGTGGGTTTCTGCTCTGTGAAAGCAGACAATTTCCTTCAGCCTGAGGGTGAGGTGCCCGGCTACTGTAGATTCTGGCTAATTTGTGAATCAGATTCTGGCTCTGGTGCCTCTCTGTCTGATGGTAGATGGGATCTAGGGCTGAAGTCAAGAAATTTCTGAATTTATTTATCTTGCTAAATGTTTTTCCTAGTTTATTTCTGTTGGATATGGAAAGTGTTACATACATCACAAATGTTAAAAATACTGCATTTTAGAAATATTGTAAATTATATTTTTGTTACTGTATTGCATTTGGGTAGGTATACATTGCTGTAAGTTATGCAATGCAAAAGGTTTGCATAACCTGATACATAACATCCTCATGGAATACACATAGTAGAGTTTTGTGTTTAGCACATCAGTGTGTTTTTGGTTGGAAACATATCTATTCACATGACACCTATTTGAGTCATTTTGGTGCAAAAAAAGTTTTTGAAAAGATTTTGTGGTTTCATGTTTAGAGTTTTGTGACAATGGGCCAAAGATTCAGCAAGCAATGTGTTAACAATTGGGAAAAACTGTAATGTAATTGTTGCTATTTGAACAGTCAGTATTTGAACAGTGTAACTATTTTTGAAATTACTATGTATTTTTAAAATCTCACTCTACCTATTATTATAAGAAAGTGTGTATATATACATTTTCTGCATGCTTTATATTCCATGAATTTGCTACCTTGTTACCTGTGCTATCTAATTACCAAAATGCATTTTTATGTGTCACACTTTTTTGCACGTCCATTTTTTCCCCATTAGAAATTGGATTTTTCCATAATTTTGTGAGAGAAATAATATAATTTCGGTTCTTTCTACAGCATGGCAAGAAAACAAGTAAATAATTTTAATCCGAGTTGTCCACATTTACACACATTTTTACACCCATTGTGGACACATAGCTAACATCACTAAATTAAGAAACTGTTTAAAAAAATTAAATAGCTGTGAAATAGATATAATGTGAAATAGCCATTCACATTATATACAGTGCAGTATGCAATAATCACTAAGGTGCATCTCAATAAATTAGAATGTCGTGAAAAAGTTTTTTCTTGTAAGTTATTTCAAAAAGTGAAACTTTCATATATTTTAGATTCATTGCATGTAAAGTAAAACATTTCAAAAGTTTTTTTGTTTTAATTTTGATGATTAGAGCTTACAGCTCATGAAAGTCAAAAATCAGTATCTCAAAATATTAGAATATTTACATTTGAGTTTCAATTAATGACCATCCCTACAGTATAAATTCCGGATATCTCTTGTTCTTTGAAACCACAATAATGGAGAAGACTGCTGACTTGGCAATGATCCAGAAGACGAACATTGATGCCCTCCATAAAGAGCGCAAGTCACAGAGTGTCATTACTGAAAGGTGTGGCTGTTTACAGAGTGCTGTATCAAAGCATATTAAATGCAAAGTTGACTGGAAGGAAGAATTTGGGTAGGAAAAGGTGCACAAGCAACAGGGATGACTGCAAGCTTGAGAATACTGTCAAGCAAAGCTGATTCAAACACTTGTGAGAGTTTCACAAGGAGTGGACTGAAGCTGGAGTCAGTGCATCAAGAGTCACCACGCTCAGACGTCTTCAGGAAAAGGGCTACCAAGCCACTTCTGAACCAGAGACAACGTCAGAAGCGTCTTACCTGGGCTGTGGAGAAAAAGAACTGGACTGTTGCTCAGTGGTCCAAAGTCCTCTTTTCAGATGAAAGTAAATTTTGCATTTCATTTGGAAATCAAGGTCCCAGAGTCTGGAGGAAGAGTGGAGAGGCACAGAATTAAGTTGAATTACTGAAATAAATGAACTTTTCCATGACATTCTGATTTATTGAGATGCACCTGTATGCTAGCTTTCCAATCTGAACATATCTTTTAGATCGCTGTCTGTCTGCATTTTAGACATATATATATATGTATGTGAATGAACATACCACATCTGCCATGTTGCCATTGCCATGTGACCTACAATGTCAGTTATGTTGTTTCCTGTCATTCACGACTCTTCTCTGATGGCCTCATATAGTAAAGCGTTTATTGGATGCACACTTTAGAATCTCTAAATTAATTCAGACATACTCATTTCACATACTGTTTTTTGTCTACTACATAGTCGGGAAGTGGGCAATGGGAAGACAAAGGGAAGGTCTTCTGATGGATTTATAAAAATTATAACTTTTTTTATAATCTAAATATATACTCTTTCAGGTAAGGAGTTTTTTTGACTAGCAATAATATGATTGTAACCACTAGCGCTTGGAAAAAGTATTACCCTGTATTCACTCATGAGGGGGCCGTGTATGTCAATATTTTTTGGATAGTGGAGTTAGGCGATACTAAGACCAAGGTTCTGGCAGGGACATTGTGAGAGGAAGAATGAGTTATCAGGGGTCCTCTATTAGCCCCTAGTATTGGTGGGCTCTATTCAGGTTGGCCTATAATCTGCTTCAGGGGCTGATCATTGATGCAGTCCTGTCACCACAGAGAATTTTTGCCCTTATTGTCCCCCAGAGAACTAAGCTGGCTCCTGAGCTCCCTCAAAAGAATCAAGTTATTATCAAGGGATTTTTCCCCTTCTTTCTCTCACGCTAAAATCAAGAAAGAATGATGCTATTGTGTCCTGTGTGTTCCCAGCTCCTAATTGTGGACAAGACTGACAACTATCCCAAGTTTTAATCTGGTCTATTTATTGGATGGTTTGCTCTTCAGTGAGTCAGTGGGGGACAGATTCCATATAGACTGATGCTATAATGTCCTCTAAGCTCTTTAAAGGCCTGTACATGGTTTTAGCTATTTCAGTTTCAGCTTCAGCTAATTCTGTTGATCTGTTTCATACTTTTTCCCTTATCTTAACATGTACAGAATGGCACTTGCATCTGTCAGGTATGCTATAAAGAGGACTTAAGAGCAGAGGATTACAGAACTGAAATTTATTGCGTTTGCAGAGAAAACAACAAAATTCCGGTTGGTTGCCAAGTCCCTAAACAGCTCAAGACAGTATAGGGTAGAGGATGAATGGGTAGTCAGGCGAAGGTCAGCACCGAGAGATCAATCCAATCCAGCAAAAGTACAAGGGGTGATTCAGAGACAAAGTCAAAGTCAGGCAGACTTTGGTACCATGGACCAGTCAAAATGGCAGGTCTTTGGAGGAGATCCACACCCTTTGCCGACAGATGTAATAGGGCACCACAATCGATGTCAGTCAGCATTTTTTCCCCATGCATCCACCTTTCCTTATCACCTTCTCTCTGGCCCCCCTTCAGCAGCAGCATTGACCAAGGAACAGCAGCTTTAGCACCCTGGGAAGGAAACAGGGAGTTGAAAGCCAAGACAGCACAACATGGACAACCTGGTCTATGACACCAGTAGGGCGTTATTAGCCGTGTTTCCACTGTCAGGCCAAAAGCAGCGTGCCAGGGCCAGTCGCGTTTCCATTGTCACATAAAGACTTAAAATAATTTTAGCTCAAAACTCACTTTCAGACAGCAGCGAGTGATTTAAATAATTTCTCTTCGCGATCCGATGTGAATTATGATAACCATACGAGGCAGAAATATTTATAAGCAATGCAAAAGACTATGCATGCTAGCCATTACCATAGTAAACATTATGCCAGGGCATTGAAAATGGGTCGTGGATGGGTATTCCTGCATGACAATGACCCAAAACACACGGCCAAGGCAACAAAGGAATGGCTCAAGAAGAAGCACATTAAGGTCCTGGAGTGGCCTAGCCAGTCTCCAGACCTTAATCCCATAGAAAATCTGTGGAGGGAGCTGAAGGTTCGAGTTGCCAAACGTCAACCTCGAAACCTTAATGACTTGGAGAGGATCTGCAAAGAGGAGTGGGACAAAATCCCTTCTGAGATGTGTGCAAACCTGGTGGCCAACTACAAGAAACGTCTGACCTCTGTGATTGCCAACAAGGGTTTTGCCACCAAGTACTATGTCATGTTTTGCGAAGGGGTCAAATACTTATTTCACTCATTAAAATGCAAATCAATTTATAACTTTTTTGAAATGCATTTTTCTGGATTTTTTTGTTGTTATTCTGTCTCTCACTGTTCAAATAAACCTACCATTAAAACTATAGACTGATAATTTCTTTGTCAGTGGGCAAACATACAAAATAAGCAGGGGATCAAATCATTTGGTCTGTAGGCTATCACAATTGTGTATTTATTTAGTTACCTATTTTATCTGTTAGTAACTCTCGTCTCTTTATACCTGATCATTTTTTTTCTAATTGTGATGTACTTTCTGTAACTGCAAATAAACAAAAACAGATGCGACTGAATAAGTAGGCTGTTTCTTCTTTCTTTTGTGAAATAAAGGTAAATTATACTTTATTTCTGTGACTAATTTTCAATCCTGACAAAGTAATTCATTATGATGCATCACTTATTGTAAAACTAGTAAAACATTGATGCTTTGGTTTTAAATCTTTAAGAAGACAATAAAAAATGCAAACAAACGCTTTTATCATGTTCATTTTGTGATCTCGCAAGTTCCAGTGATTTATTTCTGATTAGTTTTCTGATAAATCTTAAATTTGGTGGTGAAATGATGGGGTTCTGTGACGTTGTTCCAAAGAGGCGTGTAAAGGGCAGGTTTTAGTGAAGCACTGTGGAGCTTCTGGCCCGACGGTGGAAACACAGCGTGATTTTGGGCTCGGTGCTACAGGTCTGAGGCTATTAGCCCCGCCCGGCCAATTGAAAGCACTGGCTCGCACTGGCCCGACAGTGGAAAAGCAGCTACTGGCCTATTCCACCCACACCAACTGCTGACTCCAAGAAGATGGGTGGGAGACCAGACTTCATTTGAGATACTGGTTCGGATGGTTGGTCTGGCCGTTGGTCTGTGGTTTGAATACTGATGAAATACTAGGCAGTAGTGCCAATCTGCAAACAGAACCCCCTCCAAAAGTGAGAGATAAACTGGGGTTCCTTGTCAGAAACCACATTCTCCGGAATACCATGAATCTAGAAGACGTGGTCTACAACCACCCATGCCGTCTCCCTGGCAAACATGAATTTGGGAACAGGAATGAAGTGGATTGATTTGGAGAGACGTTTCAAAATGTGGGAATAACAGTATTCCTGCTGGTTGGAGGGAGACTGGTGACAAACTTGTTTTGAACACAAACTGAGCATGCGTCCACAAACTTAAGGACATCATCTGCCATGGCCAGACAGACACCAAAAGCGGCTAGAGACCTCCTCACTCCCAGATGGCAGACGAGTTTGGAGGAATGTGTCCCCACTTGAAGACCACAGAATTGACCTACCCAGGAATGAACAACTGACCTGCTGGACAATTACCTTAGTGTTGCCCTGTCCACCGCAGTAAAGATGCAGAACAACCTTTTGAACAACTTTTGCTGTTTCTCCTCCAAGGAGAGCTGCAATCTGACCACTTGCATGGGCTCAGGATTAGGTGTTCCTTCAATCACTAAGGGAACAGAGGGAATTTACAGTGGTTCTGCCTGAGACCTACCCGGGCTCGCCGTCGAAGGTTAAATTGATGGTCCAGGAGACCAAATCATCAAAACTTGCAGGGGGCTCTATGGCTTAATTAACTGACTTTAAATATTTCACATACTTTTGAAAATCCAGCATTTATTTGATCCTGATAAGTGCTCATCGTCACAGTTGTAAACACGATGGCTTTCTTCTTCCATGAGGGGGTTTGGCGTCACGGCATCTTTGGCGTCACACACATCTCACGGAAATCCTGTATCATTCAACCAATCCGATGACGACTTCGAAACTCCTGAGGTGTTTCCAATTTTGTGTGCCATATGTATCAGATGTTCAGCCAACAGTCCATGGGCGTGACGTCTGATGCTGAGACTACCCTCTGCCAAACCCTCCAGGAAGCACTTGGTCCTATTCACTGGTGGTAGCGAGTGTGTAAAACTCAATTGCGTAGTCTGCCACTGACCGTCTGCCTTGTCTGCTTGCCTTCATGGTGACCTAACATGACTTCACTGAATCCCCTGCTGGGTCGATACTGGTCAGAATGTTCTGTCAGGTTTGTTGTAAGGAGGACCCAAGTGCAGAGGGTTAATGAACTGAGACTTTGAGTTTACAGAGAAAGCAACAAAAATATGTTGGGTCGCAGACTCCTGAACCAGTTCGAGAGAGCAGAGCAGAGGATGAAAGGGTTGTCTGATCAAGTCAGGCAAAGGTAAGCATCTCTCAATGCAGTCAGTTCAATCCAGCAAAAGTCCCATGTAGAAGACAGGTGAGAGCAACATGGAGAGCAGAAAACAAAAACAGAAAAGTGAAGCAGAGAGGTAAGCTGACAAACCCGAGCCCTGCATTGCAAGTGAAGAATGCAACATTTCTCTAAAGGTAATTTAACCAACAACAAGCAGAAAATTAGAAATTTGTACTGCATTATACTGTATGTGTGCTCAACTTTCACATGTTAGTCCAGATCACTTCCACAATAGACTGATACACATAAAATGAAATGAACACTCCCTTACAAAAAAATGTGCTATTAGTATATTTGTGTGCTATTAGTATACTTTTAAAAACTAAAATTAAGAGAGTATGTTTTCAGTCTCATTTTTATGATCTTATGAACTTTACTTAATAAAATGAACTTGAAGTACCCTCTTTTTTTTTTGTAAGGGCTTATTTAAGATAATATTAATGCTATAAAATACACTACAAAATAATTATAAGCTGATGCCCAAAAGCTTTGATAAATATATAAAGATGTTATTAGTATTTAAGAGGTCTTTTGGCCTATGAGATCGAAGTGTATAAATGAATGTGGTATGCATTTACTTTTTTAACTCACTAGCAGTGCCCCTGGTGGTGAATATAGAGAATAAAAAAAAAATGTAATTACACTGTGTTGCTCATTTTCCCTTCCTGGTATCCTCTGTTAATACAGAGCTTGGTCATGGCATGAAATAAAAGCTATAGTTAAAGTCATAGTTGCATATTTTAAATATTTTTTTGTGATGCTGTCCATTTGCCAGTTAAACTTGCTTTAAAAGTGTATTTACTGTAAACACATCATGTATGTTTTTACACAAGAGACGAGTCAAAATTATTATCTGTGATACTCGATGACACACCATATGTGACACATTAACATTAGGTTGAAACCCTGTAATATTCCTTTAAAGACTGCATGCAATTACAGATTGATTTATTCCCTTTTGAAACAGAGCATTAGAGCATAGTATTTACCTATTTTCTTTTCTTTTCTTATACATTTTTAATGTTTATATCTATGCTTATGACTGGAAAAAATATTATTTATTATTATAATTTATTGCTGTTGCTCATATTTCGATTTGAACTAACCCCTAAACCTAAATATATAACTTTGGCATGTAACATGATGTCTAATGTCAGATTTGGGTCCATGAAGCAAAACCACTTTTGAATCAAAAGTCAATGACAAGCGTATTTTTATTTAATTTGGTTATAACATTAACAGCTAGAATTCTAATAACAGAGAACAGGACATACAGTGCATCCTATGTGGTCAGTGAAAAAAGAAGCAACAACAGATTCTGCTTGCTGGTAAAATCATTACACAAAACAACATTTTCCTCACAAGTAATAATCTTTTGTCAGCAGATATATACTCTTGCTAATATATACATTACAGTAAAATAAATAATCAGAAAAAATCCAGACCTTCCAGAAATCCTTAAACACAGAACTAGTCCATACAAAACTTTGGAATTTAAGACCATGTTTAGAATACAAATTGAACTGTGCGGAAGCAAACAATTGAAATTTAGATGCAGTGATGTACACATAAAAACATGAAGTATTGATTTTGTAGTTGGGGGCGGATCATTTTGTTAAATAAAGCTTTGTGGAACGTTGAATAGGGCATGTGCTTTGAAATGATCCCTGATTGATGAGAGATTAAATCAGTGTGAGATGGGCAAGAGGAAACTTGAGTTCATTTTCTTTGAGGAAAGATCTGCAAAAAGAATTCTGCCAAAGAATTTTACAGCTGGGGTTTCATCTCTGCCTTCTCACATTTCCTTGCAATATTAGACAGACTAATAGTTAATCTCCTGTATGTTTACTAGTTACAAATGTTTTTTAAACTGTAATATCATAATTGTGAATGGACCATACGTATTTTCTTCAGAAAGCTGTTTTCGATGCTACTTTGTCAAAATATAGTGTGGCTTTTAATAACACAATATGCATTTTAATTTTCATACATTACATATTTTATAATCTATTGTTCAAAAGGACTCACAAAAGTGTTAGAGTATCTCTATTTGGTTAATGAACACAAACTCTATCAAGATTCCATTAGTAGAAAACTTCACATTTTAGTTCTTAACTATGCTTACACAGTGTCTTTCACAGAAAGAAGAAAACAAAGAGTCATGCACATATACAGACACATTTACATACAAACACCAAGACACATACAGTAGATTTACACAGAGAAACACAAATGCACAAGCACAATATCACACATAAATATAACAACAAACCTGTCATTAGTTAGCAGCATTATAAATGAGAGTAGTTCATTTAGTTTCTGCACTGCTGCTAACTTTCATGTACAACTGGGTAGGGAATGTTAGAATAAAAAGAAACATTAATTTTGGTCATGAATTCACATATAATGGCTATTAAAGGCAAACATGAAAAATACTTGAGTATTACAGTTGTGAATAAAAACTAAATAATTCATTTTGTCATAGCAGAAACAAAATTTATAATCAGGGTCCAAAATTAACCTTTCAACAAACACAAATAAAAATCAATAAATGAAAAAGAATAATTACAAAAATACTTTTCACCATCTGTCAAAGATGGGTGAGTTGAGAAAATATACCAGTCATGATACTGTGGCAATGATAATTATTTTCAATTATTATATACTTGCACTGGACACGCTTGGCGAATGTTAATTTTGGACCCTGCATGTACATTTAAATTATTGATTTAGCAGATGCTTTTATCCAAAATTACTTACAAATGAACAGTGTTTCAGCTACTGAATAAAGGTACAATTACCTTGTATATTCATTCTGAAATGTCGTGGACCTCTCTGTTTGTGAAATATCAATAATACTGTCACACACAAATAAGGCAAATGAATATCATGCTCCATTTCTAGATAGAAGTGCTCACATCTATTTGTTTTAGCTTTAATAGATTATTGATCTTTGGGGAAAACTGGGTTCTTTCACACTAGCACTTCGGGTGCAAGACTGGGTTAGTTTGAAGTCAGATTTCAGCTTGTTTGGATGATGTGAACACAGTTTTCTGAACTCTGGTGGGTACTTATGAGCCAAACACAAGTCCACAAGTTAAAGTTACTGCAGATATGAATGCAATCATCCTAAATTGTCTAAGTGAACCTCTATTGTTGGCGTATTATATAGTCAAATGATGTACTTGTGTGTGCTCTGATCTAAAATAAAGAACAAAGATCAGTGGCTCACTCACTTTCCTGACAAGCAGGACTGACACACTGCAAGTAGATGTTCTTTGGAACCTTTGCAATATATTTGCACAGACAAAAGCAAGTGCCGTTCTGTGTTGACCCTTCGAAAAGAAGCCCAAGGGTTAAAAAACCAAACCAAAAAGTACAAAACTGAGCAAGGCTGTGCATTTTGCAGCCTTCTCCTGCGTAGTTGTTATCTAGCAACAGGGTGAACAGCTGCCGCTTTGATGACACAAGTTTACCATGGTTCGGACCCAAAAATACAGTGTGAACTCAACCCAGCAGGGGCAGGGAAAAGGGGAAGCAACTGAACTCTGGTTTGGACCAAGCAATCAAACCAAGTGTAATAGCACTCTAAACAACATTATCTAGAGGAGGTCTTGATACTTGCGACAAGTTCATAAATCATTTCAAGAAAACAGTGACATATACACAATGCATGGACATTCACTCAGATACAAGTGCATTCACAACCTAATGTTAGTAACTTACAATAAACTCAACCTAATACATAAGTTCAGTGTTTGGTCTTGTACACAGAGACAACATAAAGTGTAATATATGTCATAAAAGAATCGGTTAATCAGTTGTTTGCTGGTATTTAGGAATGTTGGAATGCACTTTGTATTAAAAAAGATACAAATAGCTTCTTTAAAGGTGTTAGTAGTAAGGCTATCATTAATAATGCAACTATCACCACATTTCAGAGGCGCTTGTGGGCAAACCCTGGTATTCAGTTTGTGCTGCATGTGTTGTTACAGAGTTGTCCTGTCTGAGTTTGCAGCCACGTGCCGACAAAACCTCTCCCTTTGAAAGGTTTCTGTTCTTTTCTTGGAGACACAATTGGTCAAGGTCCCAAGGGCCTGAGTCTCTAGTAATCTGATCCATCACTCATCCCCTCCTGTATCAGACTGGAAACGATAAGTCCCTTCCAGAGCTGAGCCACAGGCCTGTATTTGCCCTCAACAATGGAGAACAAAGCCCTTATGGGTTTTTCTTTGTGTCTGTTGAAACAGCTTTCTTTGATTCTAGAATTACTTCACTGTCCACTGTATCTCTTTTTTGTGATTATCTTATTACTGAAACCACAACCAACTCTATTCAACTCAGTCCACAAGTTTCGGACAGAAGGCTCTCGCATGTTCACAACCCCAAATGTCTGGTCCAATCTGGTTTTGGGTTGGTGGTTTCTTACTTGCAGGTGTTGACATCATAAACTCGCGTACACTCCTGGCAACTCACGTAGCAGCACCAGTGAAAAATGCAGTGGCATTTCTCCTTGCGTTTCTCAGTTTGAGTGTTGTGGCCTCGGCCACAACAGAGCAAGTCGCAGCCATCGATACCGTGTGATGTCAGGTTACATATACGGTCTCGGGTGCCAAAGGAGCCGGTTTCTGGGTTGGGTTCACAGAAGTTAGGCGAACTTTCATAGTAGACAAGGTCAGTTTCGGTAGGAGGCTTGAAGAAGGTGTACTTCGGTCGTAAGGTCTCGACCCAGCCTCGTGATTCCCGATGTTTCTCCACCACCATTTCTGATGCGCTGTCATACTTGTCCTTCATGTAGTCGCCTATCACCCGAAAGTCAGGCTGTGACCACCAGCAGGTTTTCACCTCACAGCTTCCCGAAAGGCCGTGACACTTACATTTCAGGTACATGTGGTCTGAGATTGACTAGAGGAAAAAGGAAAACAGAATATTGATCTAGCACTAAGATTCTAGATGATAATAAATTGCCCCTATTATACCATTTCGAATATTGCCTTTATTGCAGTGTGTAATGTAGCTGTATGTGAATGCAAACAATCTGCAAAGTTGTAAAGCCGAAAGTGCACGACAAATAAAGTTATTGTCTCCCAAAAGAAAGAACGAGTTGTCAGTAATTTGAATTCCACTTCCATGATGGCATTGCATAATTGCATAACGCCCGCATATGTTCTACATTGGCCAGCCGCGAACAACTTGACCCGCTCTCAAACACTTTAGCTTGTTCATGTTGAGAAGACACTGTTAAAGTAAATTTGCTTTATTTTCACTTCTGAAGGATTAAGCTGCAGAGAATCAGTGGTTACCACAGCAGTACAACCCCCATCTTTTTTGTGTTCCCCGTCATTTTACTGACAACTGCTTCTCTAATCTGGGAGAGTTCAATGCTGGATTCACAAATGCTTGCTCTTGAAAGATGGCTCAGTACCCAGGTAATTTGGACCTTCTGGCTCCACAGAATCACAACCTTTAAGTATGGTAATTAATAGATGTTTATATTTTGTATAGATCCTTCAAAACGGGGCCATCTGCCCAATCAGAGCAGAGTAGGCCCACAGAAAGGAGGGGTTTAGAGAGACTGAATCTTAGAACTGCTTCGAAAGAATCGTTTGAGAATCACTGGAAAGTGAAGTGATATTAAATGCATACTTTGAGAAAACGAAAGCGTTTTTTTGACCTTGCATGCATGTAAACCTCTTGTAGGAGACTACCAAAACAATATTAGAAACCTTAAAAATGGCACAGTAGGGGCACTTTAAGCTTTATTTTTTTATTTTTACCACAGGAGCAATTCAAGAAAGACAGCACTTCTGCATTTGGATGTTGCTCCAGTTATTGCTAACTTTTTTAAATAGTACTAAGATTTGCTTGTTCACAGCAAGCAGCGTTGACTAACCTGAGCATATACTATCTCTGAACATGAACTAATCCACCAGCAAGCAGACTAAACTAACCTGAACTAGACTGGAAAAGCATTTTGGTATTTTCAGACAGAAAAAAAGTGCTCACCACACGTCCAGCTTCATTGTTGTGTCGATTCATAGCTGAGCGAGCGTCTGGCCGATTCTCACGAGCATCAGCAAACTCTCGGGATACCATGCTGCCAAACTCCACATCCTCACTGCAGCCGCCCCACTTCCAGCCCTCGCCTGGCGGTCCTTTCCTCCGTGTGTCGCAGCCGCAGATGGTGACGGAGCCCTCGGAGCAAGCCCGCGTCACAGCGAACGCTACCCCCGCTGAGGCAATTGCATGGACAAATGCTGATTCTCGAGTGGCTATGGAAGTGGACAGAGAAAACATGCATTGTTACATATGTTATACCTCAGAATGTCCATTAATTGTTCTTTTATTTGTCCTGATATTATTGTTACCTTAAAAGTACTTAAACTTCTCAAAACTCATGAGCGTGTGGTTAAATTTGTAGGTAAAGACAGTTCACTCAGGTCTCATTGTGGACATGGTATGCCATGAGTCAGGGAAGACCATGCATATCCTTCCAGATGAGGTAAATACAAGGCTGACAAGTCTATAATTAGAAAGACTTAATTAAGCAACTCTGAGGTGGGGAAATAGGCCTGTATTACTCATAGCTAAGACTCACTGTCGAATTGTGATTACAAGACCCAACGCGTTACATTCGGAATTAATTTGAAGAATGAACAATGCAAGTTTAGGTTGATTATAATCTCCAAGATGATCCAACATTCTGTCTAACAGGGGATTTTGTGACGATTCTTGCTGACGAGGGGCCCCATACAAACTTAAAAGCATTTTCCAACAGACAGCTAATGAGGTTGGTAATTTTGATAAATACTCTGTGGTCTTGTGCAGTCTTGCACTTGCAGGAGAGAGGAAATGGCTATGGAGACACTGTGAATCAAGTCTTCCTTTGTTGCAGGTTTCAACTGGTTAGAGAAATCAAGGCTAGAGATAATGATGTTGCAAAACTGGCCTCAAGTTATTTCTTATTCCACAATGCTAATTATAATGGCAAAACGATTTGGTGCCTTTGGATGTTTGGATTAAAATGACCATGATGCAGTGTTTCTTTGTTCTTGACTGCAAAAATATTAAAACCTATATCAGTTGATGCCTATGATATCTCTCGATCAAACAAAGAGCAACTTCTGCTTCCATCAACTAAATCACATAGTAGTTGGGGGTATGAATAGTTGGGTCTGAAAGGGCCATTCAATTTCAATTTAAAACCCACTGAGTGACCTGTGTTTTATGATCAGGAAGCCAATAAAACATGGGTCAAATACGGCTGGCCGACAATGACATGGCAGACCGGTCGGGGGAATAAAGGAGAGACGGTGTCAGGGGAAAGTGGGGGCAGATTAATATCCCGAGGAAGAATGGATCAAAAATGGATAAATGGCAGATACGGAGACACTTTAGAGTGGTAGGGGGTCTTTACCTGAGAAAAGAATGCAGGTGAAGCCAGATTAGACTGATTATTTGTGACAACAGTTTGCCCCTGCTGTCCACCTTCTGGCTAACTTTGCTGGACCCTCACATGGCAAGTGGTCCCTGTTACCTGCTGGGACCCTGAATCCCTCATTGTGCTGCCACTGTCACGGCGAATTACACACACAAAAGCCCCCCCGATATTTTATATGAAATTTGCCCTTGCCAGTGATTAGTGGGGACCAAGTTAAGTCATAGCAACAGAGAACTATGCATTGGCTGGACCCCACTTGTCGGCAGACGGGGAAATCCCCATTGAAATGGTTTCATAAAACAATCTAAAGGGCGTGTGAATTGTGAAAGGAGCTTTCTCTCTGGCTTAATCTTATGGTCGCCCAGATATTGTGTGGTGAGTTGGGCCCAGCAGGAGGCGGGGCTAAGGTCCCACCATCAACTCTGTTTGCCACACCCCATTCTTTCTTTCTTGGGCAGAGTTAATGATATACTGGTGAGTAGACCTCCCCCGGCACAGTTAAACATGCATTTGATGAAAGGCACGGTGCTCTCAGTACATCCTAAATTGTAACAGTTTCTCCTCCTGAGGGCAGAGGTCATAACCTGGGTAGCCTGACCTCATGCAAAGTTGGTTTAGTTGAGGGTGTTAGCATTGAGAGTTGGGATTCCTTTACTTCATTTTGTGGTGGTGGCCAACATGGTGGATGCCCCTGAGGAATTCCAATAAAACGGCTTTTATTCACACCCAGATGTAATTTTATTGCTTGTTAAACGTCTGAAGAAATTGCCAGGAGAGGCTATTTTGAACAAATATCACAAAACAGTACAATGTATGTAAAAGGCTGCAAAGTTTGTCAAGTCACTGCTTTTCAGTTAAACGCTCTGATTTTAGTAACAACAGAGATCTTGAGTGACAGAAAGAACAAGTTAATTCTGGTGTCCAATTACAGCTCGCATGCGACTGGCAACGTTATCTGCTGAAGGTGTGTTCAGCAAACTCTTCTAGAACACCTGCGCTGACTATCCTTTCATCGCAGATTCCAGTGGGCCGTGTTTTGACACTTTGGTTAATGTAAATTAATGAGCGCTGATGCAGACGTAGCCCGAGGCAGCGCTGTGAAATAGATAGATGAGAATGAGACTGGAGAGGCGGTTTACCTTTGCAAAACAATGCAATACTGTAGGCAACACATACACAGATTTATGAGAGGCACACTAGGTGGCAAAACTGATGTTCCATGCATAGGTTTGTGAAGTAACCAATGAAAGCTGTCAAATGGTCAGAGAAAGTATCAAAGGAAATGCGCTTTCTGTACAGAATTTGAAAAATAATGTCTGTTTTCAGACAGGTTTCCAGAAGACAAGCAAACAGGTCCCACCCTAAGTTACATCATTAGCTGAGCCAATGTCAGGATGATCGGTATGCTTAAACAAACAGAACGTCTTCTGATAGCCCTGCAGGGATAGGAGAATGTACATTTCTGAATGCTGAGGAAGCATCATCCACGTCTGTTGAAAGTGCCAGGGCAGATCTCAGACAGCTGTGTGATTGTCAGTAACAAGCCGCTGAAGACCTATTAAAGATCAGCGCTCCATTCAGCACAGCACAAAACAGAAGAGGAAACCGACGCACATCCGTCTGCGCCGCAGACATTAACACCAGCGCACAATAGCGCTAGCTCCACAAAAGTGACAGCGTTAGTCACAAAGGAGCGAAAGTGAGAGGTGCTCTTCTCTAAGCTCTGTGAAAAGCTTCTGAGCTTCGAAGCGGCCCTTAAACCGCCCCCAACAAAGCACTTAATCTACCCGCTTTGACCTCTCACATTATTAAGAGCTTCAGAAGCTTTAATCCAATCAAAATGATTTACTAAAGCCACCCCTGGACCCCGATGACTGACCTGGTTCAAACCCCCATCACCCCTGTCCCTGACCAATCTCCCCTTCAATTTAGACCGGAGGAGGGGGAACTGCAGGGGATATGGAGAGGCTATTAACACTACAATGGAGAAGACCTGAGCAGTCCTCCCATCATCAGTGGCCTGCTTGGGCTCAAGCCCTCTCCATCAATGTAACAATTGCTTGAGAGTTTATTAAAAGCAATTGGCGCGGCTGACACCGCCTCCTGCCGTAGCCGGTTATCAGTATTCATCCCACCTGCGGCCCCTCGATGCGCTCTGACTCCTCGTACCCTGACCCCTCATTTCTCCTGGACGCTGTGAGAGGACTAAACTGGTCCAGCTTTGAATTGATATAACTTTTTTTAGTAATGAGAAGGGCATAAAAGCAGCAAGAGGAAGCCAAATTCTTATTAAATCATCTGCCAGACATACTAGAGCAATAGTGACTGCAGTAGCAACAAACTGAAAACATATCTACATTCTTCAGTACAACAGCTCAGCCGTTTTGAATACGGAGTAATTTCTCCAAGCTACTTTTTACAAAATGTAGTGGTTTTGGGTGTCACTTTGCTTTTTGCAGTGTGCAAAATCAAACCCAAAAACTGGCCTAAAATGCTCTTTTTTTACGTCAAAACCTGGAATACCAATTCTTCATGGGTTCCACTGAGATAGGCTTTTCTAATGGGTTTTTTCCATTTATGAGTAAAACAAGGTCTGTGGTAAATATAACTTGACAAAATTTGGATGTTTTGCTCTACAAAGTAAAATACACACACCCATACTTTATTTTTATATATATTATTTTTATATATTTTTGTAATAAGGAACTACATAAGAACGTTTGGGCTGTGAGTGTTTGCAGTTTACGCTGTACAAGAAAATGTCTAAGTATCATTTTTTAGTATCATTATTTTCACGACAGACCTTATTTAACAAAAGAACTGGAAAAACCCCATTATAAAAACCCACAGGAAAATCTCAGAGGAACCCATGGCGAAGGGCTTTGACTTCATGGCTGAAGCACTCTATTGGAAAGGCTGATTCATTTAATGAAGCACTTTGTTTTTTAATTAGTAAAATTTTGTGTCTTATTTTTGGATATAATAAAATTAAAAATTCCTATACAACAATCCTTTAAATATTATTATTATATTTTCATAAATATGGCTATTCATCTATGTTTTTAATGAAGTTATGTAAAATAAATTAAACAAATCACATGATAGTTACGTATATGTGGTAACATTTAGTATAGGGACTGTCACTATTAACTAGTGCTTATTACTACTGGCTGTTTATTAGCACATATTAGTGTCTTATTCTGCATGAGCATATTTTACATCCCTTAATCCTACACCCATACCTAAACGTAACAACTACCTTACTAACTATTAATAAGCAGTAAATTATTTAGAGTTTATTGAGGCAAAATCATAGTTAATAGTTAATATCGAGAATTTGTCCCAAAACTAAAGTGTGACCAAAAATATTAACCCACAAAGAAATGCCATTGACTTCAAATTTTATAAGTATCTTGTCAAGTTACAGTTGTTTAATATGAGCAATAGCAATAATTCTGCTTACCTTAGCAAAATATACATTTCTGTAATGAGGCAATCTAGTTTAGTCTAGTTAAGCAACAGTTGATTCGGACTTTTTGCTGAAAATGCCACCTCATGTTGTTAAATCTACATAACCCTAAACTGTGCTGTGTTATGCACAGACTTGTGCCTTAGACAAGAATCCCAACTGATTAAAGACCAAAACAACACATTCATAACTTCACCTTAGATAAACACACACGCTGGCAATGTAATCCGTTTGAGCGCACGGTGAGGTATGTCTGTTAATGTGTGCGTGTTACACACGCTGAGATACTTCTGAAATGCCTTTTAGGAACGTCAGCGTGTTGCTGCTGTGAGATGCATTACCTTTACTGTGTCGGGACAAACACAATGAGAAATGTGGGGATTCCCTTTGACAGAAACAAACAAAACATGTCCCACCCACTTTACTCGCGTGCATCACTACATCTGTACAAACTGTCATAGTCCAGTGCACCTGACTAATGCCCATTGAGAGTGGGATTAGAGAGCAGCAAATAAATAATGTGCACAGAACAACAGAGTAATCTCAGTAATCAGAGCTGTGTGCAAACAGGGACTTTTGTTGTAATTGAGAAGTCATAATGTTACATAGCCACTGAATACAAAGAAGCACTGAGTGAAATATGATTTTCAAGTAGCTTTCATTATGGGGTGGATAAAGGCAGATCACATTCCTGTTCTCCTGTCTTAAAAATGTAGAAACTGAAATTCATAGGTAATGGATTTTTACCTCTGTAAGAATCAGGCTAAATATTCAATCATTCTAGAATTTAGGGTACATTTCACATCAGGAAAAACAAGCTTTCACAATGAAACTTCTATTGCTTTCAGTTGATATATTTTATCTGCTAGTTGCCAAACTTAATCATTACACACTATTTTGATAAAAAAAATGCTGCAGAGTTTGTCAGCTATGTTATGGACAAACTGGAGATCAAATATAGATTTTTTTTTTTACATTTTCCACAATGTGTTTAAAATGTCTGCCGCAGAAGATGATGCTGGTCACATTTTCAGAGGGTGTTTGGTTAGTAACAGTTAACAGATTTTTGGTGGACATGAGTAAAATATTTTCTTATTTGAAGAAAATGACACTTTACTTAAAGCCTTTATGTATAATGCATTATAAAGGGTTATTAAAGGGTATAATGCATTATAATTATTCATAATGTGCATTGTAATACATTATATCTTGTCCGAAATAATTATAACCAAATTTAAAATGCATAGTGTAACAATGAATTGATAAGTGTTATAATGTATTAACTGTGCATGGTTAAAATTATTCATGAGATTGTACAATGCATTATACATAAAGGCTTTAAGTAAAGTGTTACCAAAATTAAATTGAAACACAATCTATTTTGAAGGTATTTAGACTGTAGAAATAAATTTAATATAGAATCTTGACTAAATTTCTTATTCATTATTCTGAACTCAAGACTCGTTCAAAAAGTGGACATTGCAAACTGTAATTTAGGGGACAGAGACAATTTCAAGTGAAATGAAAAACAGGGTGCACAAAATATATGTATGAGATTATAATATGTATTCTCTTAATGGATATTTCTGAATAAAATAGTAAAAAAATATAATTATTATCATCAATGGACATGAAATGTGCCCTTAATTATACAATGACTCGATTATTTCCCATTGATTCTCTAGGCCTACCTTTATCCAGCACCGGTCCAAAGATGGCCAGGTTGTCATTAATAGTTGTGCAATTCCATCTGCGGCCACGGAACTGATGCTGACACTCTTGGATGCTGATTTTCACCCCCTCTGCCACGCTAGGCATGATCTCCACATAGTTGCGGCAGAAGCGGAGCTGTTTGGGTACCAGACCAGGGATTGAGCTGCACAGGATGGGCTGAGTACCCAATGAAGTGTACTGGTGTCCCACCGCCAGAGACCTGCCGAGGAAGACATGGAGGTGAGCAGTTTTTGGCAGCACTTATTTTTGCAGTCCTTTTCTGCATGTGCATACTATGTGCTTACTAAAGTGATTACAGTAACACTTTATCTGAATGAGCAATTCTCACTCTTAACTAGCATGCATATTACTACAGTGTATTGGCTGTTTATTAGTACTTACAAAGAACATATTAATGCCTTATTCTGCATGACCATATTTTAGAATCCTTAATATGATCCTGCACCTAAAATTAAGAACTACACTACCAGCCAAAAGTTTTGAACTGTAAGATTTTTAATGTTTTTAAAGAAGTCTCTTCTGCTCAACAAGCCTGCATTTATTTGATCCAAAATACAACAAAAGCAGTAATATTATGAAATATTTTTACTATTTAAAATAACTGCTTTCTATTTGAATATATCAAATAGTGTAATTTATTCCTGTGATCAAAGCTGAATTTTCTGCATCATTTCTCCAGTCTTCAGTGTCACATGATGTTTCAGAAATCATTATAATATACTGATTTCCTGTTCAAGAAACATTTATTATTATTATTATCAACAATATTTAAAATAGTTTTTTTTTTCATTTACATTTAAAAAAAATCAGGATGATGGATAGAAAGATCCAAAGATCAGCATTTATCTGGGGGGGGGGGGGATTATAAAAAATTATACTTTTATTTAGCAAGGATGCTTTAAACTGATTAAAAGTGATTAGAAAGAGTAATGTTACATAATATTTCTATTTCAGATAAATGCTGTTCTTCTGAATTTTCTATTCATCAAAGAAACCTGAAAAAATTCTACTCAGCTATTTTCAACATAATAATAATAATAATAATAATAAATGTTTTTGAGCAGCAAATCAGAATGACTTCTGAAGGATCATGTTACTGGAGTAATTCTACAATTTTTTTTTACTGTTTTTGCTGTACTTTGGATCAAATAAATGCAGGCTTGTTGAGCAGAAGAGACTTCTTTAAAAACATTAAAAATCTTACAGTTCAAAAACTTTTGACTGGTAGTGTACCTTACTAATTATTAATAAGCAGCAATTTAGGAGATTATTGAGGCAGTAGATTATTAAATCCATGTAGTTGCCTTTTATCTCTTAATATTTTTTTAGGGGTAAGTCCACGTACGCATACTGAAAAATTATGTGAAACTGCTTTTTCTTGCATTTGTCATTTGCTAAACTTCATTGCTACCTAGAATATGAATGTTTTCTCGATTAGTGACAAACTGATCAATGCACCAGAATTATCCACAGATACAGTGCTGAATGAAGACTAGAGCAGAATTCATGCTAGTCCATGCCTGTTCATGGTGGTTTGCTGCTGGTCTAGTTGATGGACCTGTGCATTAGCAATGACAGAGATGCTTTAAGTCAAGTCACCTTTATTTCTGTAGTGCTTTTATACAATACAAATTGTATAAACAGAGATAAACAAGAAAATAGCATGGAGACGGTTAAGATTCTGAATTTATTAAGCATAATCGTCTGTGATATTTGCCCGCTGGTTGTGTTTACCAAGGTATTGTCACTGGTTTAGCTAGTTAAGAGGACTGTTCTCAAAACCAGAACATTTGATGCTTGTATTTTCAGCCAGGATCCAAAATAAGCTTAATTTAGCTCAAAGCACAGACCCTCCTTTAATAACTACTCCTATTTACAGCATTATCACGGGTGTAGCATTTGCAAGCTGAAAAAGCCAAAACAGTGTAATTTGAACAATTACAGGATCAAACATGTGTGGATGGACTCCAGGTCCTAAAATGAGGAGATCAATCCGACACTTGGCATTGTATATGCACCGCAACAGTTTGAAAATTTCACAGTAGGAACTTGTGTTTGAACCCGTCGTAGGCATTGAAGATCTTTGGCTTTGTGGGAGGGGTTCAGATAAAGACATAACACGTTGCTAAGTGGTAAACAAACATGAAAGCCCCAGCTGAGACAGGAGCAGTATACTGATCAAGGATTCACAGTGTGGGACAGGTACCTTGTCATTAAGGGCCACCGACATCCTTAAACTGTCCAAAAGTGAAGCAGGTCTGTGGCTTGCTGTAATGACACAGTGTGCACTGGTCTGGCTGAGCATCAGAGGACGCTTGACTTATGTTAGTTTGAACCCGACCATTCTTTGATGACACACGGCTCAGATGCAACTCATGTGCTGACATGCTTTTCACTTACAATTCAGAGTTTCCATTGCAATGTTGTGGAAAGTTTGTCAGTTCGTCAGTCGGTACTATAGGGGTTTTGCTACTGTTTTTCTACTTAGTTGTCATCAAATTCAAATATAACACCTATCTTAACTATGACAAATTAAAACAAAACTTCCAAGTACTGTATCTGATATGCAAACAACTCATGTTAAGAACAAGACACATCTCATTCATCTCACCTCTGATGATTTCAAAAACTACTCAATTTTAGATAAAAACAAAACTCAATAGTGTGTGAAGTGAATGTGTAAACTCTATGAATAAAAATGAGCACAGCACCAAGCACTTGAAGTTTCCACAGCAACCTTAATCAACTGTTCTCTATTAAAGAATTTTTCAATTTATTTACCATTTAGTATTATTGTTTTATTAAAATATACTTACAGAAATGTTGTAATAAAAAGGAATAGTTATAAATTGCACAAAGGATAATTGCTATATATTAATTATGACAGGAGCAGAATTAAATTTAAAATCCACCTTATTTTTCTGTAAGAGTGGGTAAAGTGGGTAAATTTTATGGGTCTGGCATCCGATGTCATTGGCTTGCAGCTATTTTTAGCAGTAAAAAACAACTCATTTTGCTGCTTGATATTGCAAACTGGTGTGTCTTATTTTAATGTATTACATTTATTATGAACACTGGTTTGTAGAGCAAACAGCTTTACCGTTTACTGCACTTTATTATTCTTCTGGTTATTTCCCTACATCGGCTAATGAACCAGAAGTCTCGACACATTCACAGAAAATGGCTTACTTCCACATTGAAAAATAAGGTGGATAGGATTTTCATATAGTTTGGACAAACTTCCGTTTTAAGCCCCACCCACCTCCGGATTTATCCCAACAGAGACCGTTACAAATAATATTGTCTTTAAAACAGATACAGATACATATATTGGCTTTGCACATCCCTACAAATGATAAATATAATACTTATAATTTGTTATAGGCTATTTAATTTGTTAAACATTTTGGGTAGGGCTGCACGATGAATCATATTTTAATCGTGATCACGATTTCTGCTTCTCTCGATTTATTAAACATAATCATCTGCGATATTGGCCTGCTGGTTATTTAGCATGAAAACTGTTCTTTTTAATTTCGCATTTGTGTTATCTTGCATTGGTAACAAGCTCTCACATGCTGTCATGTTTGCAGTTGCCAGCTGTCAAGAGTTAAAGTCCTCCAGTCAGAGCTTTTTTCTTTAATCAATGCATTTTCTGCCAGTGGTTTACTTAATCTGCCCAACCTGGCAACCATGCGCACGCACTTTCTCTACATTACGGAAAATGCACAGATGAATGAAAACACCAGTAAACTTGTAAGTTGGACTTTAGCAATCTGAGATGTTCCGCTCAAATGAAAGTCTAATACAGACAATCTGTTTTCTTTCACTAGGTTGTTTGCGCTGTTTGCTGTGACTAAATCTACAACCATACAAATTGATTATGAATTGATTGATTGATTGTGAATTGAAAACGTTCTCTTGATTAGTGCTTATGTGAAAGTGCACTCATTCTTATGAGACGTAAAAACAAAAAAATAAAATGACAATAATCATGATATTATATTAATTATATTATATTATATTATATAATTTAACACAGTAGCCTAATTGTTGTCAGCCCTAATTTTGGAGATTAAATATTAACATATTTATTGAATATTTAGAGTTTAAATGAAGACGTGTCTGTAAAGGTGTGAGCAGTCTCAATTAGCTGTGTGTGTTGACCTGTGTTATGAGCCGATTACTAACCACAACAAGGGGCCCCTCGGTGACCCCTGACCGGCAGTGATTAGACCTGAAGGGCTCTCTCAATGACAAAGACTACGACACTCCCTCATCAGCTGATGCGCCACCAACCGGTTCCTATACCTGCTGCATTCCACAACACTTCCTCTCCTCCATTGTTCTGAAGGGGAAGTTATGGATCTCTGGTTGTAAAGGAAATGAATGATGTCTTAGATCAACCATGTTGGCATAAGGCATGAATTTCGTTGTGCGTGATTGTAGTACATAATTTGGATTTTTTAAAAGAGCACAGAAAGTACTGGAACTGAATTCCGCTCGAGAACTGTGAAAGAAAGAAGTACACATATTAGTCAGTGCTGGGTAGCTAACAGCTTTCTTGTCTTTCTCCTGCATGGCGTACTCTTTGATGTCAGTTCTATGACTGCTCTTGTCTAAACTGACTTCAATAGGTTATGCTTTGTATAAGTTGATCCCTGGCATTACTTTACTGTGAGTCAGGCCTTTTTACATCTTTCTTAGTAAGGAGCTTAATCTGAATTTCACTTTAAAGTCTAAAGGAGCCCAGAACAAGAGGGAACTTGAATGAAACTGGCCCGAGAGAAGATCCAAACCTCATCTAGCAGGGTGTAGCGAAACTATGAGGATTTGTTCACCAAGTAATTCCTATTACAATTTGACCTTTTCTTAGCCTTTGTCAGTCCTTCGCCTCAGGGGCCAAGTAGCCTCTCAAACCAATGGCACGGGACGTTTACGTCCCCCCCGCCCGCCCCGTCTGTCTCACGCTGATGCATGCATTTCTTTTACATGCATACAAATACACAACCAACCCTCAGTGCTACCCAAGGGCAGAACTGGCCGGGGGGGCATGGCCAAGAATGACCAACGATTAAAGTATCGGTCAGTTGCTATTTCTGTCACTTTTTTTTCTTGACAAGAATTGAGTTTATTTAGACCTAGTACCGCCTCTTTATGACCACAGCACATGGGAGACTTTTCAGGTGCGCAAACCAACTTCACCTCAATGCCGAGCGCAAGTCAAACAAGTGCGGAAAAAGCATGGACGCCGAGGGAGCTTCAGTAGATGAACATTGATTAAATGTGGAGATGATTAAGGCAGTGTCAAAACTATGAATACAACATGTCCTTGGGCTAAATATACTTCTGAGATCACAATATGAGGCACACATTTAATATTTATCTGTAATTTAATGCACAAATAAATGCAAACACAGTGCATTTGTCCTCAAAAATAGATGCCAATTTACCTTAGTTTGGAAAAATGCATTGATGTTTTATTTAAATAAGAAGTACAACAAATCATTATAAACACATTGTTTTTTCACCGTAATCAGAAAGATATTTACAGTTTAATTTAAGCTGTAAATGAGATTTATAATTTCTTTAATTTCTTTATTATTTTTTAATAGCACTGAGAGGTTTCATTATATTCACCCAAAAAGCTAAGAGAGGCTGCGTTACAATTATTTCACACAGGCAAGCCTTGATTAAACCATGGAAAAGAGACTGCAAGTAATATAGGTTTGCATGCATTAATATAGAATTAATTTATGCGGTCACAGGTGTGCATGCATTGGCTATTTTATGACAGCTTCAACTGTGGCTCATCCATTAGATTTACAGCTAGAACTATTGTTTCTACTGTTTTACTTTTTTCTTTTTAGCTGGCAAATGGTTTGTGGGTAAAGATGCCGTCAAGCGCGGACAGCCCTCAGGTATACTGCAGTCAAGACTAAAGTGATAATTAATAGGCTCTGCTGACGGCTAGAATCACCACCTCATACTTTGGTATTGTGCTTTGCCAGAAGCTGATGAATTTGAGACGTCACCACCGCTGAGTGAGGTGAACAGGTGTTTCAGTGACATGTCCTCATGCTCAGCTGTCTTGGGCGTGTGTCTGCCCCGTCATCTGCTGTAGCTCATGATATTGAGATCACCATCATTTAGTAAGAGCAGAGAACTCAGGCCCTCTAAAAACAAATTGGGCCAAAATGAATTCATTGATTTTGTATGACTGCACTGAGATTGGATAAGCTGGTATTTCTTCAAACAATTATCAGGCGATATAATCAAATGCAACAAGCATTTATAAGGTTATCCTAATTTGCATCAGGTGTGTGCAACTCTCAATTCTTTGAACCAAGCTCTGGTGCCAAACGTTCATATTTTAGCGTTATCCCAAACAAAAGGATGACCAACTGACATCCACCCTCCATCCTGGCAGAACAGTACCGTCTTTACCTCCCCAAAATCTCCTAAAGCCAGGTAATTAAAAGACAAAAGGACAGAAATGAACATTCCCTTTGCTCTGCAGTCTTAGATATATTTGCTCACTTTTCATCTGAAGTGTATCCAGTCTAGGTTTTAATGCATATTTCAGCAAGCCCAAGCAAGTGCTCCTCTGAATTACCACTTTGCTTGTAGGCCCCGGGCCACAGAGCCGACTTTGACATCAAGAGAGAAGTGTTTGGGAGAAGGAATGTGCGGCAAGCTTTCACCTCCAGGTATTTATCTTTTAAGGTGGAGCGCGGGGGTGGAGGTGCAGTCAGGCAACACTATGTCATGAGGAGATGCAGGAAGCCATGAACCTGGTCTCTATACCTGGCCCACATCACAAACCTCCAAACGTAACATTAGGTTCAGTGTTATCCAGCTGGATGTGTGTAGATACACCTGTGCTGTCCAGGTCTCGTCTGCATGGACATTAGCAGTCCTCCGCAGGTTATCATATCACATAACTCTCTCAGCTGGAGAACCGCAGGCCACCCTGCTGAGTTAAATTGCCTAGCGAAGTTTTCACATATATGTTCGGGGAAACCGAACTCTGTGGCTTGTTTCTTGGGAAAAATAAAGAACAATCTGTCTGCCTAAAAACTGAATCGAAGAAACTTCAATGACTTTACTTCTACCTCTGTCAGAAGCCGATTGTTTTAACCAAGAGAAATTGGCACATTTGGGTCTTTTCAAACAAAGTGAGGCAGTAAATTTCTCATAAAAAAATAAAAATAAAAAACAAACAGTATAGACTGATCTAGGTCAAACTTGACACTTTCTGATACTCATAACTTCTCACATTTTACCATGAAGCTGAACTTGAGGCTGGAGCTGAAAACAAACGAACACATAACATTCTGTACAGCTTGACAGTATTGATGGTTAGCTGTATACCTCAGTGTTTTTGTAGCTTTTTTTGTATTGATTATTAGACAATTTTATACCTTGACAGAACGTGCACACCCCTGAGCTCCCTTGTGAAACAGAAGAACACTTTAGCATTACTTTTAAAAAGAGTGCTTATTATGAAAATAATATACTTTAAAGGAACATATTTAATTGCGAACACAATGCATTGCTTTCAGAAACCTAATTGCATGCTATTTACAATTAAATGACAAAGTATTAAAGGTTACAATGCAATTAGTTGAATTTAAGAGTGTTTTGACCCAATTAAGTTCTTTATATGTAATTACTTTTATAGTCTTTGAAATATGGTTAAAGTGTACAAGTGCTAAAAGTACTACAAGCATTTATGGTGAACTGAAATATAATGTCATTTCTGTTGAAACTTATATGTCATGTATTTAAATGTACTTGTAATTACACACTCATTATGATAAAGCTGTAATTTAGTACAAATATATTAATTTTAAATTGATCAAATAATTATATTTTAACAACTGCACTACAGTTAAAATTATAACCAAATACGTTACATGTGCTTTAGTATGTTAGTCAGCACTTAAAAATAAGCGTTGTTCTTCAAAAGATTATTAAAAACATTATTAAATATTAAAATGTCCTTTAAACCGTTTCACTTGATTTTTCATTGCACTTTTTAAAAGTGTACTTAAATGTGTTACGAAACATAGTCAAGAAAGTGTATTTTCTTTAAGAGTGGGCTTTTATTTCATTAATATTATCTGCAAGTACAGTTTTTTTTTAATATACTTGTAAGGTTTGAAGTACATAACAAGTGCACATTCAATCCATCTTTTTCCACAAGGGTTGGCTCCCATAATAAGCAACAGAAGTTTCTGGATGCTGTTCTGTGAACTGACATTGTGAATGAGAAGGAAAGCACAGCTTTTAAAATCTCAAGAGGGTCAGACAGACAACAATTAACAATAAAGAGCAGCCTGGACTGTGACTAATGACCTTCTCAATTACAGCTTTTACAAGCACTGAGAAAACCCTGCTTTATTGTCTTGTCTCCCTGAAACAATGATCTTTTAGGGGTGTGAGTGAAATCGGTGTCCTAGAGAACACCTTGAACGTTTGCTATGTGTCAGTTATGAACTGTAATTTATTGTACAAGCATAAAGTTATTTTAAGAGAATATTTGTAATTAAATGCATTGAAAATTCCAGTGAATTTGATCAAACACGATCTCAAATGATAATGTAATTCTGCATACTTTTAACAATCAATTAGATGTGTTTAAAATCATTTTGCAACCTCATCAGCTACAATTTCCTATTTTACTTTATCATTATTAGAGGTGTTTTAGGCCTGTTCAAAATACAATGATCACAACTGAGTTTTCAAAAGCATACAATAATGTTGATAACAAAATACAAAAACTAAAATGCTGAATATGCTGTAAGCCTTATTTAAATGATTCCCGAAGTTTATCTCCGATGAACGAAATTGAACAGATTTATCAAACTGAAGTGCTACATTACAAATAACACGTGACACAAATAGCATTCAGCTCGGTTTGACGGTCAGTCTGGCATAAAATATATCAGGGACAAGAAGTCAACGTAGATGAAAATAACTTATTATACTAACAATTTTAATGACTAAATGAAACGTTTAATTAATACATTGAACATGATTTACACATTATAAGTCTTTGTTGATCCTGCAATTTACTTAATGAACTTCAAACGACTAACAGGTGCACGATAGATAGATAGATAGATAGATAGATAGATAGATAGATAGATAGATAGATAGATAGATAGATAGATAGATAGATAGATAGATAGACAGACAGACAGACAGACAGAGAGAGAGATAGATAGATAGATAGATAGATAGATAGATAGATAGATAGATAGATAGACAGACAGACAGACAGAGATAGATAGATAGATAGATAGATAGATAGATAGACAGACAGACAGATAGATAGATAGAGTCACCGATCATCATATCAATACCGGTATTACATTTACATTTATGCATTTAGCAGACGCTTTTATCCAAAGCGACTTACAGTGCATTCAGGATATATATTTTTTTATCAGTATGTGTGTTCCCTGGGAATAAGGTTCAACTGACGTCATAGATATTTTCAATCCCCCAAATCATTGTCAAGTTGAAAAGCTTGTCATTTACGCTTTCTAGACGACCAAACTCATTGTTTTTCACAAGGAAAGGTTAAAAAAGTCATAAAACTTACCACCATATCGGGTAACTTGCCATGACACGCGTGAGCCCACAAAAAAGAAACAGGAAATATCCAAGATATATCATCCTTTAAAAAGTTAGGCTTAAACAGACACGCACACACACATACACACACACACACATACACACACACGCACACATACACGCACACACACTCGCCCGCGCGTGTCAATGAGAAAACGCGAGGTGATGATGAGCGATATTTCTCTCCGATAATCCTACAGCGTTCTCCTGCGCGCGCTCATGAGGCACATATTAAAGTGGAGAACAGCTCTGCGTTTGGACCCAATCACAGGCTTTCTCCACGGGCTAAATTCTGATGATAGAGTCACTCAGTCAGCCTGAACCGCAAACGCTCGAGACACGCACTGTTTTAATAGTTATTGGGACATGCAAGGCTTTGTGTGTTATATATATAAGGTTGTCTAAGGGTGGGTGGGGGGACCCCTGTGGATTGGGTAGCTATAACAACCTGTCCGGATTTCACCCCCCGGTTTAAAGCCCCTCATATGCAAAAATTAAAACGTGTGAATTGCTTGCTTGCCTTGTGTTAGTTTTTCTTGCGCTATTGTTCAAATGATCAAGCTGTTTTGTTAGCCTATTTAAAAAACGAATAAAAATAAATTGAACCTATTTTTTTTAAATAAATGTTTAAATGCTACATTTTCTACAAACAAATAAATGTCAATATATTAAACCATAATTTGCTTCCAAATATATCTGTAGCATTTCAAATATATCAAAACCAATGAAAAGTTTTAAACGCGGACAATATTGCTCGGGATAAGATTGATCTGTTCATAACACATTTAACTGAAAGGGTTTGCCTAAGATCATGAAATTGATCAAAATTAACTAGGCGTATTGATGATCATAATAATGATAATATAAATACAAATAATCATAATCTATGTTATAATAATACAAAAAATAAGTTATAATGCTGTTTCCCCCCAAATAAGAAACTTTCTTTTTATTTGCAGATGTTGCAATATTTGTAAGTTTCAGAGTAAATTCCATCAAAGCACGTGTTGTGTTTCGTGAAGTGTATTCATATTCATCGATCCTCGTGTATCTGGATCTAAAGAAGAAGCTCACATCGAGTAAAGAGGAAATGCTGATTAATGAATTAATGAATGGCACGTTCTCCCTCATCATAAAGACTTCAAATCGAATGACTAACTTGCAGATCTAATCAGAGAATTCTTTCCGACTATTAAATAACTATTGATCAACTCTTACACAAAACTGCATATTTAACATAATAGGACACTGATCAAATAACGAGATAACAAAGTTCCTTATGGGTCTACATAGGCTTACATTTCTTCAAAGATCATAGAGACGGTGACCAGCTGCTTCCAGTTTGATCTGTAAAGTATTATATTGATACTTTTCAAAATACTTTCATAATGTCATCTTCACATCTGAGTCGTTTCAACCATTTTATCAACTCGTGTTTTTGATGTAGCCTATAATATTTTAATTAATTAATGAATTCACTCATTTTCTCATGCGTTCTATTTTTTCACGAATGTAGCTGATATGTTATATGTATAGGACTGTGTTCAAACACATTTCTGTTTCATATGTCTCCATCTAGTGGCAGTGAGCCGCAGTAAACTCGATGTTACTCTTCAGGTTGCTCAGTCAAGTCAAGTCAAGTCACCTTTATTTATATAGCGCTTTTAACAATACAAATTGTGACAAAGCAACTGCACAATATCAAAATGGGAAAATAGTGTCAATAATGTAAAATGACAAGATTAAACACTCAACTCAGCAGAGTATTTGATAAACGAAGCAGATCTTTTGACACAGTTCCACAGCTTCTGTCTAAAGCGTTCAGTGCTGTCACCTTCATGTTCCTGGAAACATCTGACCGACCTGTGCTCTCTAGTGGAAAAGAAACCTTATAACACACTCGTTTGTTAAACATGCTATAACGAGATTTGCATATTAGTCCCAAATGCTTCACAAAGTTACCGACAGATTCCTGGATTGAGAATGAATTAGTAAACTGAAGAATCATGTTTGTAATGAAGAACGCTGTGTTTCCTTGAGATATGATTGTGAAATATCTCTTCCTAACAAATCAGCTTCCGGGTATGACGGACATTTATTGCCCTTCATTCAGAAACTAGTGTTTTCTGGAAGTTATTTTGAATGCCTCTGTGTTGTAATAAGTGACTTGTGTTGAATGAGAAAATTAACTTTTGGATTAGATATTCATTAAAGGAATGGTTTACACAAAAATGATCTGTGCTACATTTTCAAGCTTGGAATAATTCATATTTAGTAAAGACTGATTATTGATGTTGAAGATATAGAGGTTTCCATGCAGAACATAAAAAGACAAACTACCCTAGTAAAAAAAGTTATATATTTAAAATACATTTATTTCATACTAAGTATAGTTCATATATATTAACATGACATATCATTTGAGACTTACTGATATAAAAGTATAATTACATTTTATTAAGAGTACTGCTTGTGCACCATGTACATTTCTTAATATTAAGCCTAAAATGTGTTTTAATGTCACTATTGATGAGGACTGTATGATTTTTTGAATAATATCGGTCTTTAAATGCACAATATTTAAAGTGTATGTGAAGTATACTTGCAGTAGTTCCACTAACACAATCAAATATACTTCAGTATGTCTTTACTTCAGTACTACTTCCACACAGTTAAAGTGCATTAAGCCCAAAATTACTTTAGTTTAAGTATAACAGTTTAGTATGCTAAAAGTACAATTGCAGAGTTTTTTTATTAAGCACATAAATATGTAAATGTATTTGTATATTTATTTTTCACTAGGGTAGGCCTATTTGAAAACTGGATTTCTTTATCTGCACAATCAGCATTAGTCCATGTTCATACGCATGTTTTTTTTTTGGACACCTATTCGTTGGGTGTTGGGAGGTGTTTCTGTCAAAGTACGTACTGTGCATGATATAGAGTGTGTTTTTACTCTTTATTTCTGGAAAAGAGACAGAGGTGTGAGTCGAGGCATTTTTTCCAGCCGTTGTAATCATCATAACCTCACAGACAGAGTCAGAGTCAGCACTGAAAACATACTCAAATAACACGAACAACGTCCACAACATCTCCGGTGAAACAGAGGTTCTGCTTCAGAGTCCAGCTAACAGAGCTTGAACAGGGTGAGGTGTTGTTTAGTCATGGGTTACAGTATATGGGCACAGTGTCAGCTCTATTATTCCAGCCATGAGAATGGAATATGATTAATATTGCCCTCAGGTGAGTATGAACTCAGCGAACCTTCACACTTTTTCCTCCTTACTCAACATGACTACCGGTTCATGTTCACAAGGTTTTTCTAAAACTTCTTGACATTTGGGTCATTTAGATATACATACAGTGCCATTAAAGGGGTGATTAGTTTTATTTTTAATAACGTTCCATGAGGACCACTTATAATGTGATAAATAAAATATCGTGTTTATATGTATATAATATATGTAAAAAAGTGGCAATTTTCTACCTTGTTTTTGTCTGTTTTCAACACTCATTTAAAAGGGGCATGTCTCCTTTAAGACTTCAGTTACACATCTTTGCATATGAAATAAGTATTATACACATGGAACTGTTGAAATACCATTTTGTTTATGATTACTGGGATTAACTAATTGTGGAAAAGTCTGGATTTTTACAGTATATCTACTCCATCAAATATTACTTTGAATAATGTATATATTTTTTTGCAGTATTGAGCAATGGCCAAATTTTTGTTCAGCATGTGCTCACATACACTCACTATTTCTCTCATTATAAACAGCAAAGTGCATAAACGATGTAAATATGAGATTTATATGGAGTGTAGACAGTTTCAATGATTTTAATGGAAGAGAGAACTTGCGCCTAACTATAGTGATCGACATCTCCAGCGATTATAAAGTGAGCATTCTTTTGTATATAATCACAATTTAAATATCAGTTATTTTTTATGCTTCTAAAAGAAACAATGTGAACACGACTGTTCAGTCAATGGCTTGATTTTGCCGATGCATAGATATAATGAGTCTTCATGAGTCTTTACATATCAGTCATTTCTCACAGATCAGGCTTCAGAATTAACACGGCTACCTAAGTGTTGTCACATTATGTCCTTTTCCTTTCTCTAAAAGTGTGTTTGTGTCCAGTTGTGACATAAACAATTATGCCCTGCTGACATGATCAGGCACTTTATTGAAATTAAACAACCACATGATAGAATTCTTGAGGCAGTCTTGCGTCTTAATGTTTTTATAGCACAATGACCTCTTGTCAAAAGATCAAGGAAATTTAGATTTCTCAATTCATGACCCTTCAAGCAGAGCTACTGTAGACATTCATGAGCACATTACCTTAGTTAATGTAAAACCATAACATGGTGGAAGGTGAATATAAATCATTAAGGCATAACTGGGTGTTTCTTCAACAGTAAACTTTTTGTCCCAGCTAAAACCATGCTAAAACTGTATTTTTAGTTTCAATTATTCTAAATGAATTATTAACTGTAATAAAAATCGACTGTCTCATCTGTGATGTAATTTCTACCATGACCAAAAATCTACACAACCAACAACAAAAATGTTTATTTTTATTTTTTTTACGTCAGTGTTTAGTTTAGTAAGTTCTTGGAAACCATGGAGACAAACCGTGTCAGTAAAGTGCAAAGTTGAGAAAAAGAAAAAGGCATTTTTTTTTTTTGTTCATTATTTCCAATTGGAATATATTATAATGTGTGAAAATATTTTTTAAGTGTGTGTATTTAGGTCATGCTAGCTATGAAATCAGCTTTAACAAGGGAAAAGAGACTGCTATTTTAGTTCTTAAAAGTGTTGAAAAAGTAATTTCTACCACAAAACACAATAAATAATGTTAGGGAAATTACATTTCTCATTTTTTGGTTCAGATAAAAAAAGAAATAAAGAAAGAAGAAAAAAACCAAGACCCCTGGACAATACTAAATCAAAAGTCTTTTCATATTTTCCCTGGTTTCACAGCTTTTAAATGCTGTTAATTTCTCGCTCTCAATCCTTTTTGCCCATCTTTCACTTTTTCTGGGTAACAGAGGGACCTTGTGTCAACATCATGGTGTTTTCACGCGCCTATTCTGACCTCACCGAGACCATTATGTCATGTGGAGCAATGCAAAGTCAAGGTGGTATCCAGGAGAGTAAGTGCACTGGGTGGGCCAGACCTCCACATTAGCTGCACGTCATCGAACCGTCCTCCTTCCAAGTTCTGTTTCACCACCTTCTACCTCGTATGGTAGTAGCTCTTTTTCACTCCAGCATTATATGAGACAGAAAATATGGTACCATTAATGTGGGTGCTAACGGAGATCATTCATAATGAAAAAGAACAAAAATAAAATCACCCATGAATTACAAAAACACTTGTTTCGTTCCAAATCTCTAACCTTTTCTTTCTTCTGTGGAACACTAAAGGGAAGGTTCTGAAGGATGTTGTTCACACTGCTCTTTTAATACAATAGAAGCAAATCTGAGAGCTACACCAGAGGGCAGGATTTTCATCGAGCAATGAGATACAATTCATTTTGTTGTTCACATATCGCAAGCACAAAAGTTTTCTGGACTACTTTTATGGTTGTATTTAGAGCTTGATAGCCTTTGGTCACTATGCTTTTGTTGTATGGAAAGAGCAGTTTGGACATTCTGCATAACATCTCCTTTTGTGTTTCACTGAAGAAAACATGTACAGGTTTAGAACAACATAAGCGTGAGTAATGTAAATAATGGTGGAATTTTCATTCTTGGGTGAACTATTCCTTTAAGGAGAGATGATTTGTTATTTAGCAGAGCTGAGAGTGAAGTCAGGACCCGTGTGTGTGTGTGTGTGTGTGTGTGTGTGTTGTAATCTGAGCTTTTTTTGTGAAGGTTTTCAGCAGCCACATAGTTACTGTATGAGAGTCCCTCCCTTTGAGACTGGTAACTGTGACCATAGATTTGTGTAGGTAGATGCCCTATTAGTGGCTGTTGTGTGTTTATTATTTGATTTGATTTGATATTAATAGTTAACTATAATAACCCGGCTCCCTTGTGACATCTAGTGGTTGAAATATCTTATATAAGAGTTGGCGTAGCCTTTGATTTCCATAATATGAAAGAAAAAAAAATACTATGGAAATCAGTGGCTACTGTCAATTCTTTGGTTGCCCACCTTCTTCAAAATATCTTCTTTTGTGTTCAACAGAAGAAAGACGTTCATACGGGTTTGGAACGACATTAGGGTGAGTAAATGATATAACAGAATTTACATTTTTGGGTGAACTATCCCTTTAAATTCTTTATTCTGTAACATTATGAAGTCCAAGCATATTTTTTTTTCAAGTCAAGTTCAAGTTGAGCTTTATTGTCATTCCGCTACATGTGGGGACATACAGTGGAACGAGATGTCGTGCCTCACAGGACCACGGTGCTACATAAATACAGACATACAACACTATAAACCTATACACAACTAACCTACTGACAGATTTTGACTAAGTGTACTATATATAAATGTTTATCCTATACAACTAAAGATAAAAGATAAAAAATACAAACTATACGAATGCTTCACATAATACTGTACATGTGCAGAGAGAAACATTGTGAGTCAAGCAGCTGGCTGGGGAACAGTACAAGATGATTTGTAGTGCATGAGCATGTAAACATACATATATTTCCATTTGGTAAACAGTCATAAGATCAAGCGATTTGAGGTTAAATTTTTAAAAGATGTGTGCGGGTATCAAACAGTTAGAGCGCAACAGAGAAACATCAGTGTACACAAGAAAGTACATAAGAAAATATATTTTATAGTGACAGTAACTGTAATGGAATCTTAAAAGAGTCCCTTACATTTCAGGAAAGATCATGACAATAATTCAGGGTATAGACTACATGATTTTAGGCCTGATTTTGACTCGCTGCCAGTTTTCTGGAGGCATATCTTGCTTTATGAAAGACTCAAAGATGCGATCTGAGAGAAGCGCTGATGCAGAATTCAGAAGGCTCTTATATAATATAGTTTTTCAGATTTTTATGAGTCTTTGTTTTGCCAAACTGTCATCAGTGAAAAACAAATAAAAAATAAGTGTTTTTCTAGCAATTTCTTTTTCTTCTGCTTTTACGGGACAGGACAGCTAAATCAAACCGGACAGTACAGGTTGAATGGAATCAGGAAAAAAGGGGAAAAAGTACTACGTTGCTTTAAAATGTTTTACAACACTGTTTTTTTCTTCTTGTGACTCATAAGGCTGAACTAATAATTTCCTCTAGATGACATGAATACATTCCAGTCTTGTCTCTTCACAGCATGAATACAATCTATTTTCCAAGAGCAGATGAGCAGAGAGCAAGAGCTGCCGCTCTGAAGGACTTAAAAACAGAAAGTCATCCGCATCCTGTCTTATATCACCCACTGCTGAGACGAGCATCCCATCAATCCACTCAGCCTCACTTTCCTTCACAGCAGGCGGACGGCCACGCAGTATATTTCATATTCCTGTTTCATAAGATGCTGACCCACTGCCTGGAACATCTGTGCAGCTCGAGAGAAGAAATGTCAGATCAGGTCTGTCTCAAGGGACCGCGTCTGTGGCGTAGGATACGTGAAGAAATGAAATGTTGCAAGCAGGCAAAAGCATTAAGAGAATGATTAAGTTTTTCAAGGTTACAGCAATGGAAAGAGCCAGTCGTACGGTAGCAGTTACTTTTAAAATATGAATACTCACTTTCACTTATAAAAACAGTTCACTTGTGCATTGGGGTTATTCTAAGGTAGGGCTCTTCAGCTCTGGTCCTGGACCACCGTCATGCAGAGTTTAGCTCCAATCCCAATCAAACTCACCTGCCTGTAACTTTATAGTAATCTTCAACCTTAATTAGCTAGTTCAGGTGTGTTTATTTAGAGTTGGAGCTCATCTCTGCAGGACAGTGGCCCTCCAGGGGCCTGTGCCATGAAGCTAACTGAGCAAACTCAGGGTTACGGGAATGTTTCGAATTGACAAAACCCATCCATTCATGCTTTACTGGTACGGTCTTCACCAGCTCATGCTTTGATTCGGAGTTCATGATTAACTTTGGAGCATGTGCAAGAAAGGTGCGATTCACTTCTGGCAGGAGAGTCGGTGTTAACTTCACTTCCGATGAAGATCAAGAGATTGTTAAGAAAAATATGAAGAATGCATTTACACAGCAAGAATTTTTTTTTTTTTCACAAAGAAAGATAACTAAAAAGTATCTGGATATAAAAGTACAAGTGAAGCAAGCTAGGTAATATTTAAGCTTAGTAATATTTAATGTTTTAAATATTGATTTTAAAGCTTATTTATTACAGGCTGTCTGTATATACAAATTAAACTAAAAGCATATTAATTGTAAAATTATAATTGTGTAATGATGTGTAATGGATTAAGGATATGGTATAATATATAAATCATATAAAATAATGGTAACACTTATTAGTACTTATAAAGCATGTTAATATATTATTCTGCATGACCATATTCTAGATCCCTTAATCCACCCCCTAAACTATTCATAAGCATCAAATTAGTAGTTTATTGAGGAGAAAAGTCATAGTTAATAGTTAATAGTGAGAATCTGACTAAAATATTTTGAATGAATTATCACTTGGAGATTTTGTCTTTAAAACTCTTTTACTGTGAACTGACCTTTAATTTGGAGTAAAAACCCTGAGGGAGTGACTTTATTACATCAGAGGTGTCACATTGCTTACAGCTGGTTTGAGATCTCTTACCCAGAACAAAAGACGACGCGAAGCAGGTTAGCCATGGAGTGTAAGTTACTGTGGCATTGAACGCTGGTAAAAGCCAAGCCACTTTCTTGGTGCCTAACACCCAGGGTTGGCACAAAATAAACTGAATCTTACTTATTATAGCAAACTAAATTGTCTTCATGGTATAGGCCTCAGGACCCCAGGACCAGAGTTGAGGAGCCTCATTCTAAGATGATAAATGGGTGTAAATTACAAACCACTAGAGGTCAGTATTGTTTGAAAGTCTGGTCATTTTTGTGTATTTTTTAAATATTTAATTCAATCCTAGTTTAATATGCAGGGACAACTACAAATCATCTGTATGTTGATTCATCTGTATATGGCTACCAAAAACATTTTTCTGTTTGTTTTAGCATTCCCATCATTTTGACACAGCAACATTGCCTCAACCTCAAACCAGTGACAGATAAGGGTGCGTTCAGGAAACCCACTTTTATAATTGTATAAAAGGTTTTTAGTTTTTAAATTACACACTTAACAAAGGTTTAATTTATAGCTTCTACAATTAGTAATTCAACTGATGCAATAATTACAGAGACAAATAAACAATACATTTCAGAGCCAGGAACATCAGCAGAAACATTAATGCATGCTGACATTTAAAAGCCTATAAAATAAGCACAATAGTCTAATAGCAAATGTTACAAATCACAATTCCTTACTGTTTAGGGAATGTGATGGCTAAGTTTAGCTAGGCATTGTTAACTGCAGCATACACATGTGCAGCTTTTGCAATCAAACTGTCAACTTTTTCATGACTCACTGACAACAGCCTGTCTTTTGTTGTTGAGCTAAATCTATAAGAGCGTTCTGAATTCCAGAGGAGAATGTTAGGACAGAACACAATGAAATACCTGTAGCAGTCAGTCTCTCTCAGGTGTTTGATCTGTCTCGCTCTTATCACTCCTACCCCTGCCAAACGTCTCAAGCCAGTGTGAGAGCACTGAGTAAGGAGCAAAATGTGGAGTGAGTATGGAACAGATGAGAAAATAAGCCACACATTTGGAAGGGAGTTCTTGCAGTAGCATGTGTTTTACAAAGGATTATGTACATCCAGCGGTTTGTTATCACAGAATAAACCCAGACCTGAAGAGGTTTATTTTATTTTGTGATAACAAATGGCTGGATGTACATGATCCTGCTTATTACAAGGCTTGACTCATAAGTAAATACTTAGACACAAAATATTGATTTTAGTTGAAATATTTTAATAGCTATTTAAATGCAAAGTCAAATGTCATGATTATGACAATTATGTTTTGTATGATTTATTAAAATATTCCTTTTTATCACAGGATTTCTGTGAATATCTTTGAATTAAAACAGTAACACTAAATGGGAAATAAAATGAAAAAGTTATTTTACAAAACACAAAACAACAGCTAAAACCAGCCTAAGCTGGTTGTCTGGTCTAAGCGGGTCTATTAGTCTTCTGGTCTAGTCTAAGTCCAGACAGCCAGCTGGAGTATTTTTGGCAAACTGAAATACATTTTTCGCTGAACTTGTTTAGTGGTTAAAAAAAGTGGCCGGTTTATTATCAGATCTGGTGACACAGTTTCTGTGCTTAAAGTGACCTTTTCTGAGCAACGTTTACAATAAATCAGCATGCAATGTATCGGTTTGCTTTAATAACTTCATTCTCTTGGTGCTGCATATCAGAAACCGTGACACGGGGATTGCACTGTGCTTATTCTCATTCGTAGAGTTTAGACTAATTTCCTCACTATTGCATTATAGTTTTTGTTGTTTATCTAAAATATCATGCTGTCATGAGGAAGATCAAAGAGTTCTTGCTGAATGAGCCAGGTCTGGTCAGGTTTTGTGGTAAGAAGCACACACACATTCTGGCAGAGAATGATGTCCAAACTACTGACTATCATGGACAACACATGTACTTTTAACACATACTTTTTCTATTATTCATTTGAATTTGTTATGGATTTTGGAATACAATCCCTACAAGACTGACCCCAGTGTTAAGCCTATCTTGCGGCAAATATTAATCTTTTTTTATTCATTGCCTCCACTTTTTGAAACAAGAGATGAAACGCGACATCTGACTGTGTCTTAGTTACTCCAGACATCAGGATCATTACAGCCACGTCCATCTGCGTCAACTTTATTCCATCCAATCATTACATAGCTGAAATCAGTCGGGTGGATGCCTCGTTCCTCCATTTACTGACCTGCTTATCTGACCCCGGCCTTTGAAAACCGGGCTCTTCCCTGGAAGCTCTCGCCCACTGCTGTCACTTTGTCATTCCCAGAGTCTGAAGAGACAGTGAGGGGCAGGAAAGGGCTTTTTTTTGCTGAAGGTAGTGCCTTCTTTGATGATCACAGAGAGCTTTCATCAGCTATCAGGTTTGATAGACTAAGACAAAGCTCTAAGAATCATGGTCTATAAGGTTAACTGCAGGACAACCCCAAAAAACCTTGGTTGAGTCTGTTCACTGAAAACTACTCTCAGATGCCACATAGTTCACTAAATGGGGGAAGGAGAGAATGAAAATGAGATTAAATTTATGGCAGGAGGTGGAGTACAGAGGTCTGTTGAACAGTTTTGTGGTATGTAGCACACATATTCTGGCAGAGAATGATGTCTAAACTACTGGCTGTCATATAGACAACACACACTGGGGATATGAGGGAAACAGGAACATGTTTAGCAGTAGATTAATCCAGCATCATTGCAACAGAAAGTCTGCTGCTATAAAACTTTCCATCTGTGTGGTGCAAGCAAAGAGGCCACCTGTAAGATCATTTTACTTTACTTTATTCTACTTTACTTGACATTACTTTGCTTTGAAACTATTTTATTGTACATTATAGGCATGTTCCCAAAGCCAAATGCCTTATTTAGAAAGATGCAAATAATTCAAAACACATAAGTGAATAATCAAAAAAAATATTCTTTACACAGATTATCCAACAAGCATAGAGCATTTTTAATAAAGATATTTAAAACTACAGCACAATATGGCTATAATGTAAGCAATATGACTAAAGTGTGAACTTTATGAATGAAAATGCTCACAGTGTGATCTCAAGTTCAAATCGAATGGCCACATTAATTTTTGAGAAATCGGAAATTGTTAACAATGATTTTTGAAATGTCCATGACAAAGATTTAAACCTTCATTTTTCTGTCTCAATCATGCTGCATGAATAATGCTGTTATATTCGTGAATGAATCTGCATTTTTGAGCAATTTGAAAATGAATAGTGAATGAAAACTAGGGAAAAATGTTCTGCTTTGGTGTCATGCAGAATACATTTACATTTAGTCATTTAGCAGACGCATTTATCCAAAGTGACTTACAAATGAATACTTAACCACTCTCTTTGGAGGCTTTTGTACACACATAAGTTTAATAAAAATATCAAGACTTGTTTGGTTCTTGAAGGACTTTTTGTTGTTTTAAATCTGAACACTAGACATCATATACAGTACTTGCTGAATTTGTAAATAGTTGCAGAGGAAAAAACTGGGCATCAAACATTAAACGACTGAGGATCACACACTACAGACTTTCAAGTCATTCTGAACACAAACTCACACAGAAACACATGCCTTTTTGCTAGGAGAATGAAAACAATATGTGTTCCTAAAATGGGCTCAAAATATCAAACGTTTGATATCTTCCCACTGGAAGAAGTCATATTGTGACCATCATACACTGCACGATTTTCTATGAAATCTGTCAACTCAGATCTGCAGACTGGCTCTGACTTTAAACAACTAGCATCAAACTTGTCCAGACTGTAACACAGTCTGACCTGAACACAGGGTCAGTGAAAGAACTGAAATCTTTTTGGTGAACTAATTCAAACGAATCAAGTCACTGAGATGACTCAAAAACCTCCATTTGCAAGCATGTATTTACACACAGTTGTGTTTTACATGCACGTTGTAATAGAAAAGAATAAGCAAATTTATGAATTACATAAACACATTTGCATGGAATCTTTAAATTGCATTGAGTTGCATCTAAAATTGTTGCTTTTGACACACTTTGATTTAAGACATGCTGATTCAGTCTGCCCAACATGGTCAGTGTTCACAATTACATTGCCACCTAACTTACCTAGCTGCTTTCAACATTTTTACACTACAAGCAATCAGCTTCTTTTCTCGTGATGTTGGGGTTGATTGCTATGGTACCGTGTTTCCCTCAGGGCCAGCAGCCATGGAATCTAAGCCCCAGGAATCTTTTTCCTTTATAATGTTTAACTAAGAAAACTAGGTTGTATTGTGAGGACAAGGAGTCTACAGTGTTAGCCTTAAGGAGATGGACATGCTCCTACATGTCTTTACATATCAGCAGAAGCATTTCACAACAATTAGAGAAGAAATTTGCATTAACAGTAGCTGACTGATATTTAGAACACTAACAGACAGGGTCTTTCCATGGACAAACTTTGCCGCTCTACTACTTAGTAATGCACTAATGCATTCTATGCAATAAAGTCCATTAATGCACACTGCACAAACAGCAGTCTATGGTTTCTATGTAAGCTGTGTTCTGCTTGCACATTCCTCAAACACCTTGAATAGGGGGCTCCTCTGGACTAGATCTATAAGTTCAGGAAATGATGCTTAAAATAATTCTTTACATTCTCTTTACATGCCTGTTGTCTTTCACCAGTATGTTAGATAATTGTGATGCATGAAGAGAGTAGCACTGGTATGTCTGAGGAGCAATTAAGGAATTCTGCAGGACAGGGTATATGCATTTGAAACATGGTGTATTCTCTCGCAAAATAGGCTATATGAAATCATATCAAGCCCATTTGCTTTCATGCTACTGGACTTACAGTAAATAATTCATTGGTTCACATTATTCTAAGCTATTCACAATTTTTGATCAATTTAACTTGCGCCACCTCTAACGACTTTTCCTTTTGGCCTTCATCTTTTACTAAAAATGAAAATCAGTTGTTTTAAATGCTACACATCACTACATGCACAATAGCGTAAGGTGCATTTAACATGCTATAATTGTGTTATTACGTTAGTGTTTCAAAGATTAACTTTAAGTGAGTGTGAGTAAAAGTAATCTAAATATGTAAATATGAGAAATGCATATCATTATAAATATGAATAAATAATTATTCACTGTCAATATATCCAATATTGGGTGATACTTAAAATGCCATTGCATATTGACTTTAAGTGAAATTTCTTAGCCACTAGCAGCATTAAACGCCGTTTCTTAACCAACCAGAAGTTGACATGTTGGACCACTGAAACAACCAACCATTTTACTTCTGTAATGTGACGTGTTTCAAAGTGAAACAAGATATTCGATGAGAAAAAAACATGTAGGGCGAAACTTGATTTTATCCATCTGGAATTGATTGGATCATGAAAAGTGGTCTCTAAATGACAGGGGGTTGGAGGTGGAGGAGTTGAAAAATAAGAGAGCTTGGTGACATCAGCCAAAAAAGAAAGTCTTTTCAGAGCCAAAGCAAGATGTTACATTTTGATTAAAGATTACAGAGACAAACTTTTTCTCTCTCTCTTTGGAAAGGCTTTGCACCAATGAGTTGCTCACAATAAGACCAAGACCAACTTTCTTATAAGATGAGAGAGTAAATATGTGGCCAGGGTGTAGTGATGTTGTACCCTCAGATGATTCAGAGAAAATAAACACTAGAGGGTGACTCCTCTGAGGTGCGAGACCTGAGACAGCCCCGCTCTACAGATGCAGTGTCAGCCTCCACATCCCAAACCACTAATGATGCCTAAAAATCCTGAAAATACCACAGGGCCCCGAAAAGGTTGGCAGAGGAGTCTGCCTGTGATGCGTTAATGTTAACTGGATGGAAGTTACAACTTATACACACAGCCATCGTCACGACATGAGGAATATATTTCATGAAAAGAACCTCACACCCCAGTTCCCAGCCTAGCTGTCCTTACCTTTACTTACTGCTGGTATTCACAAGGGATAGATAGGTGGCAGGAAAGCTAACGCTGATTTATTCTGTTATAGGGTCTTATATGCAAAGAGAGAAAGAGAGCATTATTTTGAGCTTCACGTGAGTCTACATTGCCGTGCATAAACAGATTTGTACAGTACATCATTATGAAATAAGAAATAATCATGTTGAACAGCTGTTTTCTTTGCAATAATTAAATAACTAAATTAAATAAGAAAAAAGTGGAACACATTGGATACAATACATCGCTTTGTATTAGAGGAAATTTTGAAATAGAAACTCTAAAATAGTACTTCTTGTACAACTTGGTCCAACTTTTTTTGTTTTAGTTATAACTTTGCAAAAATAATTTTAAATAGTGTAAGAGCTGATGCGCAAATGCTATTAAATATGATTTTTACTCATGCACCCTTAAAAAAAAAAATTTATTCTTTTTTTTTTAAAGTTTTACTTAAAATCTCAGTAAACGCATAGCATTATGACAACACATTTTGAATAGGCATGCACATTTTATTTTATTTTTTCTTACTGAAAGACACTTTTCTTATGTTTTCTTGTATTTGACATTAGCACAGAAAAGTATAAACCATTTTAAATGGTGGCTCAAAAGAAAAATACAATTTTTACTGGTTAATCACTCCTGTGCACATGCTCAAATCTGCGGATATTCTGATAATTTACAGGTGCATGTTTGGGCATGTCTGATCTGGAAAAACACAAGTATAAATGCACAGACATGGATGAACTGTGTGTACGAGTGAATTTGTCTTACACACCTAACCATAAAAGCCTTGAAGGCAACAGGCACGATTATTCACTAACCATGACATGGCTTTACACATCATTGCAAATGACCTGTCAATCATCTTCTACAGCTGTCTTTTTTTTTTGGTAAATCTCCATGCATACCTAACATAAACATAAACATACATGTCTCTATGAGCTAATTCTTTCCATTAAATTCCACTCATACCCTATTCATTGAAACTGGTGTGAACATATATCGCAAACTAATGGGTGAAAAGTGAAGTTTTGCTACTGCCCCCTCAACATTTTATTAAGTACTCGTTTTATACCAGTGCACTACTGTATGTAGAACTTAAATTCCTCTTATAAAAACCATCCATTTGTACAGCTGTTTTCCTTTAATTATTTATTTATTCTAACTCTATAGGCCTAACAATGGTGCAGTGTGGTATAGCGATGGTTCTTCATTTTTTTAATCCAACAGTTTTGAACAGTTATGAAGCAGGTCTATTACAGTACAAATCACATTGAAATAATACAGAATAATACAATGGATTTCCTAATTTGCTATATTCAGAATTAAAACACCCCTAACCATTAGTTGGAACCAATTAGTTATATCTTTTCAGGAATTAAAACTCCTACATTTCAGAATCTTAAAGTCTTGTCATAAATGCATTTATATAGAAGAATAATAGTGAATATTGTGAAATTGTGAATTCGTCACTATTGATTAGGAAACGAAAGAAACATGACAGGGTATTTAACATGTACAATGCATCTCAAATAAGTTTACTTCACATGTTCTGAAAAGTGAAGCTAAACAATTTTGATCTCCCCCATTGGCTGGCTGCAGTATAGGTCATAAACCCCACCCTCTCCATGTAAACAAATGGGACATGAGCCAAACTAAAAAAAATCAAATTACACTTCAAATAAATATTCCCAAAGATGGTTTCCATGTAGTTCTTATCGTGCTGATATATGCTCAAGTGTTTAGGTTCAAGTTTAGTTTTAGTTTATTTGATGCTATAAAAAGGGGGTGTGGTATCATGCCAGTGTGTTTGTGATTGGGTCTGCAGGAGTTTGGGTGGGACTTTGATACTCCAACTGCGCTGACACGGCCTCCAAATCATTGGCACAAGATGGCAGCGGCCATACCTGAGACATTTAGCATCACTTTTCAATAAAGATGTGTATCATCCATCATTTTTTCCCCTTTTTACAGTCTTTGATCTCAACAGTAACATATGGCACAGATTTTGTTGTATATCCTTGCATGTGTCCTTGCTAAAACAACAAACATCATATAAGCAGGTTTGGACTCTGAAAAGACTTAACGAAACAGACTTGTTTAGAACAAGCTTGATGATGCATTTAGTGTGAACCTCTGGTTAAATTGCTTTCATTCAAAAGGTTGTAAGAGATGATGGTGGTCTTTCCTAGCAGCACAACACGGTCTGCTGTCCAGGCCTGTGCTTGAAATGAAAGGAATAGTTCACCCCAAAATGAATATTTTGTAATCATTTACTCACCCTCATGCCATTCCAAATCTGTATATGTTTCTTTCTTATGTTGAACACACACAAAAAAGATATTTTGAAGAGTTTTGAAGAACCAAACAGTTGTTGGTCCCCACTGACTTGACTCCATTGGAAGTCAATGGAGACCATCAACTGTTTGATTACCATTCTTCAAAAGATCTTCTTTTTTGTTCAACATAAGAAAGAAACAGGCTCATTCAGGTTTGAAATGACATGAGGGTGAGTAAATGACAACATTTTCGTTTTTGGGTAAAGTATTCTTTTAAAGTAGGTGGTCATATGTTAGGATACATACAGTAGCTCCTTCCAGTGGAATTGATGGGATTCAGAAAACCCATATAACAGGTGCTTGGAGGGGAGGGGTTAATAAATGAGAGGGATTTGTGTCGTCAGATGAAAAAGAGGTGGAGTAGACAGCAAACTTTTTTATTTGAAATAACTTACACTGAAGAACGCATGCTAAGAAAGTAAATAAGATCCATTTTGATTTCGTGTTGACTTTAGGAGACCTAGGCTTAAAGGAATTATGGGATCTTGCCATTTAGTCTTTTAAATCCAGTTCTTTAATTTGTGAGGTCGAGCTCCCCATCATCCGGTGTCAACAAAGCAGACGTCATTGCCTCGTGGCTGCTCAGGTAGATCCTCAGTAATGCCATTTCACCCTGTACCTGTGTCATGATCCAGCAGAACAGGCAGCTTAGCAAACAGAAACTTGGCAAAAGCTTCCAGTAGCCCACCTGTTGTTGCTACTGTGATCCTTGTGATGAAAAGGTCCATATTGTTGCAGCATTCAAGGGCTGTCATTTGAAGCATGTCAAGAGCTCCTTCCAGGTGTACCCAAGAGTGAGCTGGAACCAGCCCAACAGATCCCTATCTCGCTAACAACCCGCTGCCAAAACAAAGATGTGTAAGTGGTGGATAATCATGCCAAGATTTGTGTTTCATCTGTGCTATTTATGTTATGTTAATGACACATCATTCTTTACGTGTCAATAATTGTTATCTCCTTGAAGGAAGAGCAGATTAGCTCTAGTGTGGTGTATGTTGTCTTCACTGCTCATCAATAAAACAACATTCAAACAAGAATAGACAACCATTTCTCCTGTGCTCTTGCCAAAACAAATCTCTCATCATGATTGATTAGTTCCAACAATTCATTTTTTTCTTGCTTATTAAACGTTTCATTTAGAGCTTGCGAAACGTAAAGATTGAACAAAAATAATAGACCTGTTTTCGCTCACTGCCACTGAACTTGTGCCAGTATGTCCTCTCAGAAATGTATAAAATAAATCTGTTTGGTTACCCACATTCTTCAAAATATCTTCTTTGGTGTTCAACTGAAGGAAGAAAATTCACACAGGATTGGAACAACTTGAGGAAAATGATGACAGAATTTTCGTATTTGAGTGAACAACCCCTTTAGCATAATGGAACATGAATAATGGGGAAAAATATTCATATGCTGGTTGAGCATGCTCAATATCTTTCATCAGCTCGAGAGATTTTCTCTGATATTAAAAAGTTATATAGAATAGCCAGATGCAGTAGGCTATATAAGAAAACCGGTACACTTATTCCATTTTAGAAGTATCACGAAGTAGCCTATTAGTGCACATGCTTAGAAACAATCTAGCGTTCATATTACAGCAAACGTAAATAATTAAGCCAGACTTTCAAAATCCAGCTGCCCAGTCAGCCCCCCCCCATCTCTCTCTCTCTCTCTCTCTCTCTCTCTCTCTCTCTCTCTCTCTCTCTCTCTCTCTCTCTCTCTCTCTCTCTCTCTCTCTCTCTCTCTCTCTCTCTCTCTCTCTCTCTCTCTCTCTCTCTCTCTCTCTCTCTCATTCTGTTCTAAGTGAATGGGAGGGGCGCAGAAATCCTCGGAGTGTATAAGAAGTGCGGTTCTCACAAGCAGGGATTTTACACAGCAACTCAGGACGAACGAAATGAGCTGCCCCAGAGCCGCTACAAAATGCTGGATGGACACCTTCTCCTGGGATGGTTATCATTTACCATTATAGTGCATCTGATCAGCTTGCCTGGACCGTGCACAGCTTACTTCGGGTAGGCAGAGGAACTCTTCCTCAATCTTTAAATGTTTTTCAAGCTTCACGTTTGCAATGAATAGACTAAAGATAGATTTGAAATTTATGAATCAAAAATCACACAAAAAGACAACGCAGTCTAGGAAATGTTATGTAAACTTCTCTCTACAACAACCTGTAGAGTTCAGATTCAGTCTGAGTGATGTTCTCATTATAGCATGTTTGCATTAAGTTAATAACTTATTTATAAATTCAATAAATTTGCCCTTATTTACAAGTTCATGAAATAGAGCATATCGGCACATTTATCGATGTCTTAATTCAATAGCGTGTTTTGAATGGCAGGTACTAGCCGGTCAGGTTTGTCTTTTTCATAGATGCTTGTAGAAGAATGAAAACAGACACGAGCAGCTCTCAACAGCTGTTAACAATAAGCTACGAAGATCTCTAACCTGGTGGCCAAAACGTCTGTTCAGATCGCAGATAATATTTCTTCATCCAGCATAAACACTCGTTTTGGCACCCCCATCGCTCGCTCACTAAGTTTAATAAGCGCAAGTTCAAGAATGTGTGTTGAATTTACAGTTTCCCCAGTTCCCCCTATAAACATTCCCCTAGCATAATTTTAATTGAGGTAATTGTGATACCGCGGGAACGCCTTTGGAATATGTTCCTCTATGACGCGTACATTTCTGCTTATTGATATTCTTCCATTACGCGCCTTCATGTTTCGAGAAACATGTGTTTAACTTTTAATCATTGTCTTTAAATCATTGTCACTTGAATCAACATGTTTGAAAAAACAAGTTTGGAGGGTAAAAGTAGAGAGGTTGACTACAATGAAAGTCTTTTATATACAGACACAGAATATGTAAATTACGAGTGCATGTAATCCAAAATTATTGGACGAAATCCACGGACAGGTGTGCGTTTGTGTTCTAACCCAGAATTTGTAGTGATGCACAAGATAGAACATTTTTCCCGTTCAACAACTGCTCAGAGGTTCATGTCACTGTATCATTATTTCTCTTGGCTCAACAGTGATGGAAGGTTCTATGTTAAAAGGTGTGCTAAGGAGAGGATATTGTTAGGGCAAATCAAGGGCCAGGGCGGGAGTGGCTCCCTCAGGCCCCATTGAACATTATGAAGCAGTAAACCGGTTTGTTGGGCTGCAGTGGTTGTAGACTGGGTCTAAGCCTATTCTACCCCCTCTTAGGAAGTCAATAAATTTAATAAATGCTGGCCTGCGTTCGCATGGGTGGGACAGTACTTCACATAAAGATTTATAGTCTCCATTATTTGATCTGAAAGATTGTTATCAATTGGAGTTAGCCTCTTAAGAATATTTTCCCCTTGTTTTTTTGGCACATTTAATGGAAAACGATAAACTACAATGTCTGATAATAAGCAGATATGCAGTGTCAAGAGGCTGTGTCTAATAAATGTCTTGATATTTTTAACATTCAATTTGTCATGCGTATGTGAGGCTAACTAGCCATTGTTTAAAAGTACTCAAACTTTTGCCAGTTTCAGCACTTTGTTGACTTTGACGGAAACTGCTTGTGCTTCCATGTTATCGGGTCATGAAAACAAGCTATAGGAAACTCATTAGTGATATACTTCACTATGGGTGTTCTTTCTTATCTCACACAATGAGTGTTAATTTTGAACGCTGATATGGGTGTCATTTTCTAGGCTTTTTGTTGAACTCTACAGTCAAAGAGGGGGGCGACACCTCAAGACAAGGACACAATCACAAATCAAACAAGTCATTTCAACCTTGTGCCAGAAACAGCACGAAACCATTACCTTCTGACATGTTGTCACACTTGCTTCCACTAACGTGCAAATAAATACCTTCCATGAGGCGAATGCATCTTCTGGCCACTGATTTACTTAAATAGAGGGTCAATGTTGCATACCCAATTTCCCCAGTGCGGTGGAGCATATGTGAAACTTAAACACAGTCTCTGTTTGACCTCGGTCTGTGTCTCTGAGGGTTGGGTGGGATTCCTTGCCTAGTTAAGCCGCTGCTGAAATTGTCATCCTGGCCACAAGAATGCAAAGCCTTAGTTTTTACCAGGCGTCCCCTCCAGCCTGTAGCGGCAGGTGCCCAGTGTTTATTTCAGCTGTATCTCATTCAACAGCAGTCCCAGGGAGACCAGGTTCGGTTGGTTGGGGACAAAATGGTGGTGGAACAATGCAGCAATACGGGGGCCACACACTTTTTGTCTAGGTGTAGAGCTCACCTCAAACAGCCTGAGGGACGAGAGGGGAAGAGGTTACGTGCTGGGAAAACATGGGGAAAACAAGCCCTGAATATCCATGGAATGAGATTCTTTTGTACCTGGCTTTGACAAGTTTATGCAGATCTCCTGAGGAAGCCAGCCTGGGGTCACATGTGGGGAACCTGAGTCGAAATGAGGGTAAAGACTGAAATGTGAGAAGCTGGTTATTGCCACCTAAATTATGATTCTAGAGATGTAAATTATGCGATGCGTTTACTTTTGAAAAGCCCAAAACTGTTGCATTGCTATCTCAACAGTAAGTTATGACGGATGTCTTGCAATTTAAAAGGAAGACTGGTGAAATGTGCTCGACCTGTTAACAAGGAACTATTTAAAATCTTTATCAGTTGATAAGTGTCAGACACTTTATTTTAACACCAGCTGTTGCTCAAATGTTCCAAAATTCTGTGTTGAAGATGTTGGCTGCAACAAGATGCATGTGTATGTGCGTTATAACCCTGTAATAAGGGCTTAACCTGTTCTGGTTCTGTTGTAGTTCTGGCCCCTAGAACACAGTCAGAACAGGCCCAAAGCTCCCACAGTATTTCTTTAGGAAACACTCAGGACTTTTGCATTTGTAGATCTGCAGTGAAAGCTGTGCATCACTCCTCATATAATTTATGTGTCATTTAATTTGATTTCGTTAACTAAATAATGAGTCATGTTTTGTCACAACCTGTCCATCAGTAGGTGCAGCAGTATTTGCAGTGCCTGATGTTTCCACCAGGGGGTGGAGTCACTACTGTAAAAGTGCCCTGCTCTTCAATCATCATCTGCTGCTTTATGAAACCTTAGCACAGTGGGAAATCAGTGGCAAAAACAGATATGAGCATAGAGAGCTGCATGACGAGGATACATGGAGAAGGTCAACAGAGCAGCAGTTTTATTCAAAGGTAGTTGTGGTCAGTTTGATCTGTTTGCGATGGCATTTTTTGGCCGAGACTCTCAGGAAAGCCCCTGTACAGAAGCAGTTTGCTGCATAAGACTTCAGATTAAATCTCCCGACTAGACTTGGGCTCGGGAATGTTGATGAGTGCGGCTGCCTGAGCTGCGGTGGATCGCCTTTCAGTGCCAGAGAATAGCAGTGTCTGCAACTGAAGATCCTCACATGTGACCACTTCCTACACACACCCACAGACATTTGACTGAATCATATGCATGTTTTCTTTACATCAAACTTAAACTGTGTTTCACGTAACAGACACGTGACAGTCTTTTCTAAAGGTGCAACTCCACCGAGGTGTGTGTCATTGCTGGACAGCTTAACACAGTGTAACGTTTCTACTATAAACACACTTACGATTATGAACATTTCTTTGGCTTTCATGACATTTCAAGTAACCACTTGAAAAACATCAATCCGTGTCTCTATATTTCTACTGGTTTGTTTTTCCTCAATGGCTTTCTCGACAAGTTGTGAGAATGGCTTCTCCCGCAGGAGTCATCCCAACCCTGCCTTGATTATATGGTATTATTGCTCTGGGGAATGTCTTTAAATGTGTTTGGCACACTTGCATCCAAACGGCTCAATATTCTGGTAGTATGGCTCCGACCACAGTTTGGAGGTCTGCCTCGATTTTTTAAGAGAGGGCGGGTCCGCTCCTGCCATAACCCAGTCAGCGGTGTGTTTTGTAGATATGTAGGCTGTTGTTGGGAATGCAGTGATGGGCATCGCAGACAGGAGCACATTGCCAGGCAAAACCGGAAAGCCAATATGGAATCTGAATAGCTTTTGGTGGTCAAAGATTGATGAAATGATGTTAATTAGTGGCACTACCATGTCATGTGTTTTCCATCTCCCACCACAGGCTGTTTTCCGCCACAAAGGGCTTTGGGTGGACTCTGGGCCAAAATGATCAGTGACTACAGCCAAGATTAGATGACTGAAAAACCATAAGATGACTGTAAAAACCCTGAGCTATGAACCATACATGCACATTTATTACATGGACTGGGTGTTGATGTCAAAACAGTAGGCAAGGCAAACCAAGAATGTACCTTGAGTTCGTGCTTTTTCCGTTTCATTATGCTTGCATCAAACATGGAGGTTTTAATTAAAGCTGTTTGCCTTTTCATTTAGTCTGTTAGAGCCGCACTGCCTGCATAACGTGAACAAACAAACAAAAACACACAACCACAGATGAATGTCTCAATAGATGGTTTTGGCTAGGGTAGCTTACGCGCATGAATCAGTCTTCGGTCTTTATGACTGAACTGGGGAACAATATACTGCTAAATTATTATATAAATATAATATATATATATTATATGAAAATTCAAGTACTTCAGCTGGTTCCTCTAGGCATCAGTAGTTGTTCTTGTACACGTAGATTTCACGAGAGTCTCTAATATGTAGGAAGATATATATAATCTCTGTCAGCAGCAAATATAAATAACCAACTAATATGGCTTGCATTTTAAGCTTAATTGGTTCTGTGAAAGGCATTTTGGTCTTTGGTTCCTCAAGGCACCAGCTGCAGTACTTGTAACTGTAGTACAAGGTACACTTAGACTTTACGGGAGTCTCTAATGTGTAGAAAAAGCTATATAATTTCTGTCAGCAGCAAATATAAATAACTGTAACTAATATAGCTGTCATTTTAAGATTAATTGGTTCTGTAAAAGACATTTTGGTCTTCTATTTGGAATGAAGATAATCAATGTATCAGCGCACCCATAGAATCAGTGACATAGACGCCATGTCATTATATTGTCACGCAACTTACAATAAGAACCATAAATGCTACGTTACTAAGCCCCGCAGTCAAAGCATGTTAGGATTCCCATATTCTCGAGTCCATTTTTATGCTTTTATGGTCAGGAAAAACACATCATTAAGGGCTATGTTTGCATGCTTTTAGAAAAGGCTTTTAGTGGAAGCCCAAATGAGAGAGTGGAGCAGCTCTCGTACCTGTCACTGGGTGCTGGGGTTCTCAGTGCCATGGTGTGAGGTCGATAGGTAGAGTCATGTGGAGCTGTGTGGTGCACCCATGCTGTGCCAGTCACACAGTCACCATCGCTGAGCAGCTGACCTGTGTCGAGCCCCGTGGTTAAACCTCTTACTAATGCTAACCACACGCACGGTACTGTACGCACCAACCTACTGTGTGTGTCCTACTCTACTACCACTACATTTATAGTTAAGTTCTTTTCTAAGATATTGTGCCCTGTTAATATTGTTTCACCATTGAGATTACTTAGAGTGAATGGAGACTATTGCTGTGCTGCTTCTCAGGTTAGTTTCCAAATAAAACAACCTCAGTAAATACATTAGTGACTCCTCAATTGTATTTCAAAAGAGATCACAACAAAATGAAAAACTATGGCTATATTTGTCGTTAACATAATTTCTTTAAAATATGTCACCTGAAACATGCTGGGACTGTGTGTTCCAAAGCGACTTATATAATTCCATTATTATAAGTGCACACATTTGGATTCCTGCTGAATGAGTGACGTATATTTGCCCAAGTTTATTTGTATAACGTATAGTTGATAACGTATAGTGTAGTTGACATGTAGTTGCAAAGTTACTTTTAGTCAACAGAATGTCTAAAGGTGACCATCAAAATAAAGTATAATTCCAGTTTCGCTTTGAATAAATTAGTTTTAGCTTGGTGTTCATAGTTTATAATGAATGATACTATAATTTATGTTTGTTTTATACTTATATTTTTCATTCCTGTTCTGAATACCGTTAAAGTAAAATGATTTGCTATGGAGTTGAGGGGTTTATAGTCTTTCTATGTTTGTAAGCATTTCATTTTATTTACTGGTATTGTACATTATTTCTAAAAGTAATTATAAATTTGGTCTCACACCAATGCGACTTGCCTGTGCTTTTTCTTTCAAAAATGCTATTTTGACCTGGTGTGACTTGTAGTCATTTTCTGGAAAATACGGTACCTACATTCTACATTCAAACATCAGTGGATTCAATTTTTATTGAATTAATTTGTCATCAGATTCAGGGCTCGCAAAATTTCAAAATCCCTGGTAGCCCTTCGGGCAGGTACTCTTCAGATTTTGGTAGCCCGAAAATTAATTTAACTAGCCCAAATAAAAAAAAAAGACCTTTTTTAAAAAAAAAAATATAGAAAATCAGATAAGAGGCTAAATGTCAATAAAACATATTTTCAATACACAAATATAAACAAATATGAAGGAAGGAATTTTATTTCACTATTTACAAGGTATATGCAGATTTTTTAAAATAAATTTAAGGCAATTTATGACCCATTTTAAGAGCTGCACAAGTAAAATGAACACAGTGTGAGCGGGGTTAGACATTGTCTATGGTAACATACAGTATTAAGCCAGAAAATGACATGATTTACTGTTCAGATATAAGTTTTCACAAAAACAAAAATCTTATACAACAGCATTTCAGCCTTTAGACCATTTTTTTGAAAAGGCATAAATCAAGCATATAAATTATTATATTAAATTAAAATGAATAACTGTCTTTATTACTGTCTAATTGTTTAGATTTTTAGAAGGCACATTAACTTCTTTCTCATTTACAACTCTATGTGTTTGCTGCTTAAAAACATGGGTCGATATTTGCATTGATCTGACCATAAGCAGCAAGAAAGGCTTATTGGAAATGCAAATTAATTTTTTGCCACGAGGTGGCTTTAGGAGCGGTTTCCCCGTTAACGACTGTAAACAAAGCAGCACCGTTCTCATAAACACTGCTTTATCAGGCATTATAGGTAAGATGAAATAAAAATGCCAACGACACGTTTCTAAGGACAGACGGTTCCCTTCAGATACATTCACATAAAGACATCCGTGCCGTGTTTTGACTTTGAAATGTGCAGCGCTCATATTTATTCAATGACATTATTGCCTTTTGATGTTTAATCCAGCTGTATCGCCATTCTTGTCTTTCCGTCCCCAACTGTAAGACCTCTTGAAATCATAATTAAGACATTTCATATACCATTTAACGTATTTAAAACTTTTTATGGCCTTAAGTTTGATACAACTAAATTGAAGAGTTTTTAAGGACCTGCGGGAGCCCTGTATTTAAGGTAGCCCGTCGGGCAGGGAGGTGATACATTTTGGTAGCCCGACTGGAAAACACAATAGCCCCGGGACGTCGGGCTAGCGATTTTGCGAGCCCTGAGATTCTGCTAAGACCACACTCTAAAAAACACTGGGTTAAACACAACCCAATTTGGTTTGTTTTTAACCCAAGGGCTGGGTAAATATAGGACAGAACACATTTGGGGTTAATTTTACCCAGCAAATTGGGTTGTTTATTTAACCCATCATAAAGGGTTGATTCATTTGTATTATAATACTAGCTTTTTTTTACTTTATGCATGAAATGATATTTACAGATTAACTTAAATCCTCTAAACTTTTGTAAAATACTCCACAACCACTGGTTTACATGATAACTTCCTTTATTTTCCTTTATTCTCATTTACAACATTGTTTATCTTGTTTTTATGTAAGATATACATATTGCCTATTTAATCTCGTTTAACAAACATTAGAAGTAAAAATTAAACATTAAACAGAAGTATTTCACGAGTAAATCGACCACTCTCTGTAATTCTGTTTCCACCGTAACGGCGCTGGCTCTCGCGCCCGAGCTGGAGTCGTGTTCGGCGGGAACTGCTCACGGATAAGACCGCCGCCTTGCGTTTCACTCATAGCCGAAATGTACTGCGATTGCCTTCATAACCTGCCCAAAAACACAGCACAGTAACGATTTTATCAATAAAATAAAATGTACACAAACTACCCAAACACTGAAAAAATAACCCCAAAAAATGACCCAAAAGGCTCAACCCAGGATTTGGGTTAAAAAAATAACCCAGGATTTTTTAGAGTGCAGGTATTGCTCAGGTATTAAACTAAAAACTATTGTTAAACGCTTAACTTGTCCCTCACCGTTTGTGCTACAGGCATGAACGATATCTCAACTCAAGCATCTTGTTGAGGAAAGATGTACTACTACATTTCCAAGACTTAATGTATGATTTTGGCAGGTGAGCTTGAGATGTTTCTTTAGCAATGGTCTAGCAACAATCCACAGCATCGTGTCAATTATTTTTCATGGATAAACACCAACTCATACACTTACACGTAGTGTATCTCAACAATTGCTTGCTTATTTAAGACTGGCTCATTTTAAAATACATTTGAGACAAACATCAATGACAACATTGATATTTAATTCAAACATAACTGAGAAATCCCTTAAGAAATTAAGCTTTCCTTTGGGATGTTCTAGGTATTGTCCATTAACTTTTCCTTTAGATATTACACCTGGTTACAGCTGTAGTAGACTGGCAACTCTGTTAATGATTTTAAGTACATACTCATGTGACCTTGCCAAACAAAATATTAGTGCCAAGTGAATAAACATGTCATCCTCATCCATCTGGCCCCACTAGCACATGGAAAACACTTTTCTTTGCGAAATGTTTCAAACATTCTGGAATGACTATCCGTGTCCGATTGATTTTTAGCCATCCTGTGTGTGTACATCTGCAGTTTTTCTGTGTTCTGTCGTGACCAGAACTGACAAATTTACAACGTGATATTTCTCAACATCTCAGCTATTGTGCCAGTGACTGGTGTTGGGAATCCAGAGAGCTAGTCTCATTAGACAGCCACAGCCCACAGTGACTCTAAAGGTCATGGTGACTCGTTCACATCCTGTGTGTGTCACTCAACTGTTGCCATCATGTCCCGTCATCTTCTTGCTATTTGGGAGCACTTTGTTCTTGCAAGGCTGGTGAATTCACAGATAATTTTAGGGGTGCAGACTGTGTTCATGAAGATTTGTCATCGTATAGAACAGTTTCTGTATGCTGACTTGCATTTAGTGGTCATGATTGATTCCAGTCCCAAAAATGATAATCATGGAACTGACTACAATGCATTTTTGTCAAATTTGTGTTAAGAATTTTAGAGAAAGATGGAAAAGTCATAAGTGATATTTACCACTAGGTTTTAGTCAGGTTCATTCTCAAACGTGCAGTTGTTCATATATACAGTATATACAGGTGCATCTAAAAAAATTAGAATATCGTAAAAAAGTTTTTTGGTAACTTATTTCAAAAAGTGAAACTTTCATATTTTCTAGATTCATTAAAGTAAAACATTTCAAAAGTTTTTTAATTCAGCGGCATTAATTTTGATGATTAGAGCTTACAGCTCATGAAAGTCAAAAATCCAGTATCTCAAAATATTAGAATATTTCCTAAGATCAATCAAAAAAAGGATTTGCAAAACAGAAAAGTTTAAGTTCTTTAAAGTATGTTAATTTATGCACTCAATACTTGGTCGGGGCTCCTTTAGCACAAACTCCAGCATCAGTGAGGTGTGGCATGGAAGCGATCTGCTGTATTGTTGGATCGACAGTTTCTCATCTTTCTCTTGAAAATATCCCATAGATTCCATATGGGATTCAGGTCAGGCATTTTGGCTGGCCAATCAAGCACAGTAATATCATGGTCAGCAAAGCACTTGGAAGTGGTTTTGGCACTGTGGGCAGGTGCTAAAGTCCTGCTGGAAAATGAAATCAGCATCTCCATAAAGCTTGTCAGCAGATGGAAGCATAAAGTGCTCCAAAATCTCCTGGTAGATGGCTGCATTGACTTTGGACTTGATAAAACACAATGGACCAACACCAGCAGACGTCACGGCTCCCCAAATCATCACTGACTTCAGAAACTTCACACTGGACTTCAAGCAGCTTGGATTCTGTGCCTCTTCAGTCTTCCTCCAGACTCCAGACCTTGATTTCCAAGTGAAATGGACAGTAAATGGACTTTGCTTGACAGTATTCTCAAGCTTGCGGTCATCCCTGTTGCTTGTGCACCTTTTCCTACCCAATTTCGTCCTTCCAGTAAACTTTGCATTTAATATGCTTTGATACAGCACTCCTTGAACAGCCACCCCTTTCAGTAATGACCCCCTGTGACTTACCCTCTTTGTGGAGGGCGTCAATGTTCGTCTTCTGGACCATTGCCAAGTCAGCAGTCTTCCCCATTATTGTGGTTTCAAAGAACAAGAGATACCCGGAATTTATACTGTAGGGATGGTCATTAATTGAAACTCAAATGTAAATATTCTAATATTTTGAGATACTGGATTTGTGACTTTCATGAGCTGTAAGGTCTAATCATCAAAATTAAGACAAAAAAACTTTTGAAATATTTTACTTTCCATGTAATGAATCTAGAAAATATAAAAATTTCACTTTTAGAAGTTACCAAAAAAACTTTTTCACGATATTCAATTTTTTTTTAGATGTACCTGTATATATATATATATATATATATAATGGTTCCATGTTTCTCAGATCATTTTCCATGTGTGACTTCCAAACAGAGAGAAAATATTTGATTAAAGCATTGTCATTGAATGCACATTCTTTTACTTTGACAGTTTTGTGACTTTTTATGGCAGTGAAGATATTGGCTAAATGCATCTTTTGGGAGAATTCTTTACCTCTAAAGACACTGACACTGAGGACACTGAGATTCAAATTGCTGTCAAACCTGTGTACATATAAAATAAAAGTTGTCTAATAGTAAGTAGAACTGTAAGTACAACAGTTTTGAGTACATAAAAACATTAACCAGTTACTGCTCTCCTTAAATAATACACAACACCTGTATACTTATCAGTTCTTAACAGTTGCCACAATTCCTTCACAATTCAGAAACTCATAAACAATAAACACATCCAGCAAGTCTTACGATATATCCACCTGTCAAACCAGTAATCACTAACCTGCAATGCTAACCGCACCCCACAGGTAAACATTCGCTTGAGCATGATCATTATGAAAGGAGTCATTAGGATTTTTTGGCTGCCACACGTGGGGGCGGAAAGATGTAAAACAGGCTGCCACTGCTGCTTGGCTGGATCTACCACTGTTGCTTTCCTGCTGGGTCAAGCCAGCCAAACTGTAGATGGGACGCCAGCACTGCAACCTGAAATTCATCTAGCTCTCTGAAGGAGATGTTCTCCTACCCCTGGAGTAGGAGGAGGTGTTTTCAGTACCCAACAGAGGAGGGGTTCTTTTTCTAGTGGAGTGTTTCTCAGGCCCCTCACCTCCTGGAGGAACTGTTCTGACAACAAAGTCAGCTCAGACAGGGTCAGGGTTGGAGGCCACAGGTTCATTTCACTGACACTGAGCAGATATTGTGCAATTACGATTTGCTTGCTATATTTTGGTATCTATAACATTCATTGTGATGTGTGAAATGTCATTAAAGCATCTTGAAACGCTCTGTCTGAACGAACATCATGGACTAACGCTAAATCCATCTTGCTGACACATCTGTTGAGATCTGGCTAGGATTGCCATGTTTTTGTCCAAAGAATTGAAGTACATTCCAAGCCAAATCAGAAACACGAATGGACTCCTCAAAGGTTTTTGTTTGGCTTGTGCGAGTAACTCACACTTTTCCTCACATCTGTCTTTGTTTTGGGTTACTGTGGTAGACAGCTGGGGGGGGGGGTGTCTGAGAAAAGGCTTTGTTTGGGGTCAACAGCTGGGGGGAATGATTGGCATGCATTTGAAGTAATTGGGGACCCTGACTTGCCAGCCGAGAGACCACACAACCAGCAAGCCCAAACTCGCTGAAAGCAAGTTCGCTTTGTCTATGTTCGAGACTGTTAACTGTCTTGTGTGTGTGAGGACTTGTGCATGTGTGTGTGTGTGTGTCTGTGAGGACTTGTTTTTGTGGTGGGACCAAAGCAGTGACATTGAGTGTTGCTGTGTAGTTTGTTTGCAGATATTTACTATAAACACTACAAGTTATAAACTCACTAAGTGCACACTAAAAGATAAAGTAAGCAACTGAATTTAAAGGAATAGTTCACCCAAAAATGAAAATGTACTCACCCTCAGGCTATCCAAGATGTACAGTTTGTCAATGGAACAGATGGAAGTAATTTAGCATTGCATCACTTGCTCACCAATGGATCCGCTGCAGTGAATGGGTGCCGTCAGAACGAGAGTCCAAACAGCTGATAAAAACATCACAATAATCCACATGAAATGAAAAGCTGCATGTTTGTGAGAAATAAATTCATAATTAAGACATTTTAATTGACTAGTCCCTGGAATGCGATTTTCAACCTACATTTCACTACTGATTATACCCTGTATGATTGTGTATGTGACAAATAAACAAGAACCTTGAACCAACGTGGAAAGCAATCTAAATGAACGCGATTTCAACCAAAGGGATATCCCTTGGATCTGATTTGTGCCACCTCACATTCAATTTGACCTCCTCCAACCCCTCGAACCGTGTCGATTACCATTCGATGCAGACGATCTCTAGTGTATTTAGAACATCACTGATGAATTCAAATGTGTTTTCGCTCTTTGTCTGGCTCTGAGCCAGAGACGCGCTCAGTGATTTTCATAGCCTATATCACAATAATTCAGTGTTTTAAACCACATAAAATTTATTTTAGGTTTCAGACATTTAAATTAATTACTAGCAAAAAATACATTAGTTAAATACACATGGATGTTTGTGAGTTTGTTAAATACACTGGTGTCTAAGGAAAGCTGCAATAACAATCCTTTTAATTAAAATCTGATGACGTGTTTTATTCACATAAACGTTGTGTAGTTAAATATAAAGTTCACTCTATGCTTCTCCTAGTTCAACGGTGACTTACTTTTATGCACTTCGGGAGAAATGGGTGAATTTATGTGATGTTAATCCAAAGATCCGATTCTCTGAATGAGTATTATAAAGTTTTTAAACGACAAACACATTCACTTACACACATTTGACAATCAGAATATGGCAGCAGTCTCTAGCTCCATGGCGGGAATGGACTCTGGCTATGGGTGTGGGCTCTGGCTCTGGCTCTGTGACCGTGGTGGGTGTGGGCTGTGGCTCTGGATCTGTTGCAGGCTTGGGGAGAGGCTGGATGAGCTCAGGAGGGTGAGCTGGGCTGGTGCAGACACTGGGGGGTTGAGATCCTCCTCTCTCGCACAAATACTGTGAAGGCGGATGCACAATGCATGAGCACCCAGTCCAAATACTCACTAAGCATCCCTCAAGGACCAACTCTGAGCAGACATGCTCTCCTCTAAGCTTTGAGTCACGCACGGAAAAACATGCAGAGGCTGTCATTGGGTCAGATCTAAAACAATCCTGTGTGTGGTCTTTGAGGGAGCAATCCCCGCGTGAGAGGAGGAGGATCTGTACTGCTGTTAGATCCATTTCAAGGTCCATTCTTCTGTCATTGGGTGGTTGTGGAAGCAAGGAGAAGAGATGAAATTAAGAGCTATATTTACATGGGAACAAACAAGATACAAAATGAGACAGAGGTGTACACAAATGTGTAGCTATGGCAAAGCTATGGCTAGAAAACACTACATGATTTTAACACTGGGCATCATACACTTACCGACTTTGTAAACATCACAGAGGAAAAACTGGCCATCATACATTAAACGACTGAGGATCACACACTACCAGACTTTTAAGTTGTTCCGATCACAACAAACTCATACAGAGTCATGGGCCTTTTTGCTTGGAAACGCATGACAAATGAAAACAACATGTGCAATATTGGCTGAAAATATCAAACATGTTTGATATCCTCCAACTGGATGGAATCAGAGTCTGAAGCTAAAAAATCTGAGTCTGTGACTATAACATACTACGCGATTTTCTATGGAATCTGCCAAATCTAATCTGCAGACTGGCTCTGACTTTCTGCAACTCGCGTCAACTTATCCAAACTGTAAATCGTGTAGTGTATTCCAGCCTTAAGGAAACAGGAACTAAACAAATGAAACACAGGGTGCTTCTCAATATCCTTCCTCGTTTCCTCGCGCCTCCATCCTATGATCCGGAAACCGATCAAGCTCAGCCATCTTGTAGGACATCTCAATTCTCTTATTGCACCACGATGAGGCGAGGACCAAGGAGTGAGGAGGCTTCCTGAGGAGTCATGAGCGAGGATACACAGGTGTACCCTAGCAGAAGTCTTTTTTGGCGAAAAAACTGACGCACATATAAATTCTCCTCCCCCTTCACATCTGTCGTAATAATTTACATTTATATTTACCTTTGCAGTTTAAGTAAACCATACATGTCATATATTTCAAGAGAGCATCTTGCTTTATTAATATTTATTATGAATGCCTTAAATAACGAATTTTAACAACATAAGGGCAGATCCCTTTAGCGCAGCTAATGACGCTTTATGTGATGCATGAGTGGTCAAGAATATTCCAGTGTTCATCCTTTGATTCCTCCGTCCTCATTTCCTTCCCTTGCATCCTTCCCTCATACCCTAAGGGGGGTGGAGCTAAGACGCGAGGAAAGGAAATGAGGATGCACAAATAAGAAATGAGAAGCACCCACAGAGAGTGTAGGAAACATACATCTCAAAATAAGAGTCCATGGATCAGAACATAAACGTGACATTTAGGTGAACTTAAGAGTGTTTTTTACCCCCCCCCATGTAGGACTTAAGTACATCTTTATATATAATTTCATAATTACTTATATTGTCTTTGAAATACAGTTAAAGTGTACTGCTGAATGTACTTACAAGCAGGTATGGTGAACTAAAATATGCTCAAAAGTTATTTCTATTGAAACTTGTATATCGTTTATTTAAATATATTTACAATTACACATTTGCAATGAAGTTGCAATTTTTAAATGTACATTTGAAATAATATTAACTTTAAATGTAATACCAAATAAACTGTAGTTCAAATTGTAATCAAGTACTTTACATGTACCTTACTATGTTAGTCAACACATCAAAATAGATGTACCTTTTTAAAGCACAACAAATGATTATTAAAACAATGATTTTAGATGTACTTTAAACTAAAACTTTTAATTTGACTGTTACAAAGTGGACTTTTTAAAAGTGAAAATAGTCATAAAAGTGTACTCTCAGTGGCATTTTATTTCATTAATATTATCAGCAAGTACATTTTTTATTTTAAAGTATACTTTAAAGATTTGAAAGGATGTTGAAGGTCACAGGAGTGATGCAAGCAGACGATAAACAAGCTCCTCCTGAACTTTTGTTTGGTACTCCATATCTCAAACTGTCAGGGTTCTGAGTGTGATTAGTTATGCTGTGTCTCTTCACATCTGTTTTCTATAATCTCTCTCCCATACTACGAACAACATCAGGTTTTTAATGTTATCCACTGACCTTTCATCTCCCACAGGAGCCTTTCCTTTTCCCAAATGATCTTTTCTCTTCTGACATCATGTTGTTCATGAGCCAAACAATTTCATAGCTCACATGCACACTTACACTTACCGTTATGGTGCATGCAAATAAATGTTTAACAGAAGGTCGTGATCTTGAGCTTGTGAATGGAATGTCACTCATTTGTCATGTAGTGGACAGCAAGCAGAGAGAATGGCAAAGTTTGAAACCCCATGTGTGGAAAAGTTGCAATTCAGTTTGATCGTGTTTCTGTGAACAACATAAACAGATGTCTTTTGCATTCAGATAAAGCTCTTGAGGAGAAGGAACTGAAAGAAATTTATCCATAAATAGGTATTAAAATTGTAGCTGTGTTAGTTACTCTTGTCTGTTTTTTGTTAATAAAATTGTGTTGATAATGTTGATAATACGGAAGGAGGCTCTACAAGTTGCAGATATCTTACAAATCCTTCAGATTGGTCAGCTGACAAACTTCCTCCAATTTGCAATTTATTTACTTCCTTGATGGTTCTTTTACTGTTAAGGTGAAATTCCTTAGCTGGTACCCGAAGTACAAGAGAGAAGAGTCACCTGACGCTCCCACACTCACCTCAAGTGACATGTAACCAAAACTCATAACATTAATTTGGTGCCACATGTGAGAACCACTAGTCATGTGTTTTCAGTATGCAGGAACTTTAGTATTTGACTTAGTAAATCCTCAGACAAGGGCATAATTTGCTTTACTGCAATACACTGAGTTGTGGCTTTTCCTGTGTCTCAGATTCATCTTTGAAATCTACTCTGCTGCTCATCCATTATTCATAAACACTTTATTGCATGGTCTAATCACAAATATGCTGAACAGAGAGACAACAGAGTTTAGAATAAACAACAACTTTAAGGAACCTGGCAAGAACCTCCAGAGTGTGTAATGAACCATTTTAGTTCAACCCACACCACGGAAAATGCATATGACGGTTATGTCACGGGTAATATGAAGTGCTGACAGTAATAAAAAAGGGGCAAACAAGCCCCAGAGCGCTGAGTGACAGAACTGCAGCAAAGACTCTTGTGAGAGAGCATGATGGAAAAAGCCAAGTGGTGAAAAATCATACAACCCTAAAGATAACACACCAGTGCTGTTATAATTTCATGCCGAATGTGAACACCTGTAAAAAAAAAAAAAAAAAGCTAAATGGTCTGGGACTCATAACATGAGTCAGGTCAAATTTATTTGTATAGCGCTTTTCACAATACACATCTTTTTAAAAGAAGCTTTACAGTAAGTCATAATGTTTTGCCTATACTGTCTTAAATCTTTAACATAGATCACTTTTTAGAGCTGGATAATATGGTGATATAGAACAATGGTATACAATGGTTATGGTTGAAAATTACTCATATCATGATAAGGATTTTAGTCATGTGTTTTCTGAGTTTTTAAGCTTCCAGAGTTTATTTTACATTCCTTTGTATCGCATTTCCTGTGTTCACGTTTGTTACCTTAGTTCCTAATTTTATTTTATATATACACTATATCAGCCACAATATGAAAACCACCTGCCCAATATCATGTACTGTAAATCCCCCTTGTGCTGCCAAAACAGCTCTGATGCATCGAGTCATAGACTCCACAAGACCTCTGAATGTGTCCTGTGGCATCTGACACAAAGGCAATAGCAGCAGACCCTTTAAAGGTATAGTTCACCCAAAAATGAAAATTAACTGAAAATTTAATTAATTTGAATTAGCTTCAAAAACTGTCATTACAAAGCTGGGAAGAGCCAGGATATTATTTAATATAACTCCGATTGTATTCATCTGAAAGAAGAAAGGCATATACATGGATGGCTTGAGGGTGAGTAAATGATAATTTTAATTTTTGGGTGAACCATTCCTTTAAATCCTGTAAATTGTGAGGTGAGGCCTCCATGGATTGGATTACACAAATTATCGTTACACAAATGGATTGAGATCTGGGGAGTTTGGAGGCCAAGGCAACACCTTGAACTCTTGTTCCTCAAACCATTACTAAACTATTTTTGCAGTGTGGCAGGGTGCATAATCCTGCTAAAAGAGGCCACAGCCAACAGGAAACACCATTGCCATGAAGGGGTGTTTGTGGTCTGCAACAATCTTTAGGTAGGTGGTACATGTCAAAGTAACATAAATGCCAGGACCCAGGGTTTCCCAGCAGAACATTGTCCAGAGCATAACATGCCAGCCTGCCTTCTTGCCATAATGCATCTCTTCCTCAGGTAAACAAGACATGCACCCAACCATCCAACTGGTTTAAAAGACAACATGATTCATCAGACCAGGCAAACTTCATCCATTGCTCCATGGTCCAATTCAGACACTCAGTGGTGGACATGGGTCATCTTGGGAACTGTGTTTGTTCTGACACCTTTCTATCGTGGCCAGCATTAAGTTATTAAGTTTTCAGTAATTTGAGCTACAATAGCTCTTCTGTGTAATCGGACCAGACGGGGTAGCCTTCGCTCCCCACGTGCATCAGTGAGCCTTGGGTGCCCATGACCCCGTCACCGGTTCGCTGGTTATCCTTCCTTGCACCATTTTTGGTAGGTACTAACAACTGCATACAACCCACAAGACTTGCTGTTTTGGAAATGTTCTGACCCCTTGTCACTCAGATATTTTCGCTTGCCCATTTTTTGCCCAGCTTTCAGCGGTTTAATGTTGTGGATGATCAGTGTATATCACTCTGTTTCATTAGTTTAATAGTCGGTTCTTGTTTGATATGGTGGGTTGATATTGGTTGGTTCTTTTTTAACGTTTGATAGTTAAACTGTTTAGCTGTTATATTTGCATTTGCCTTCCTCTGTGTTTTCCTTATTGTTTCATCTGCTTCTCTACAGAATATTAAAAAAGGGCTGCACTCTGTCTTAAAATTGCATGTGTCAGATGTGTTCAGCTGACTTCTCAGAAAAGTTAGCAAGCTAGTCTGTTTTTGATTGATTCTGGAACTCAGTTTTTCAGTTTCCTCATTTTTTTGTGAGGCAAATTAGTCTTATATTGCAGATGGGAGTTCACATCCGTACCTTGTGTACAGTATAGTTGTAGAGACCCATAACACTAAGCTTGCAGCAGCAAACATGAATCTCACAAGAGTTTAAAAGAATGAGGTTCTAGACATAACCCTACTTTCCTGCAATGTTTAGTTCCAACTCTAATCAAACAGACTTTAACCAGTCAGTCTAGGTCTTTGAGTTCACATGAAAATGACAGGTGTGTTAGAGCAGGGCTGGAACTACATTCTCTGGGAAGGTGGATCTCCAGAAGCAGGATAGAACATTTCTGATTTGGAAGAACAAGAGATATTGTCTTTTTTTCATATATTTATCATATTGGCAGCAGATTCTGTTGTAGCACAAAACCATTTGTCTCCCTCCTACTGATGCATCTCTGATCGATCTGATGGATAGAGTCATTGTTTGTTTCCACCTTGTAATTTATCCTGTGTTCACAAATTACATATCTCTCTCTCTGAAATGCACACACATACACAGTTTGATCATACTGGTCATCTAAAAAACATGATTTTTTTTGATAACCTGTTGTGCAGGTTAGTACTTAGTATAAAGAGTTGTTTTTACTTGTTTGTGAAAAAGTGCCAAAGCAATTTAAAATAATAATAATAATAATAATAACGTAGCATCCAGACATATTGTTGAGTAGAGTCAGCCTTGACAGCCGTGACGACCTGTAGGGATTTAACATTCGCTCACTGCCATGTTGACAAGTACACAATTATTCGTAATAATCATTCATACAAATGGGAGATGTAATAACACTGATTATTCTGGGTGTAGTCCTACCTTAAATTTAAAAGAGGTAATTGTCTTTTTGATAGAAGTTTTGCAACACTCAATATGTTGGCCTTATAGTTAAGTTCTTAATAAGTCCTGTCTAACAGTTAAAACAGCCGGTTTGTTTACTCCAACATGTGCATGTGGACAAGCTGGAAAGTCTAAAAAATGTCTTTCTTTTTTTTTCGATTTTATTCCTTATAAAAATTATTGAAACATAATTTTAACATTTTACCATACAGTTACCATAACATGCACCATTTTAAATATGCTGAATGGAGAGTAAGATTTTACAGTTGCAGCGAGGGGATGAATAACATCTTGTTATGAAAATGAGCTGTGTGAAGATTCTTCAAAAATGCTCTTTTTTTTTTTCGTGTTCTATGGAAATAACAGAGCATGGTTTTGGAACTGAATGAGGTTTAGTAAATTATGAAATGGCAAGTTTCCTTTTTGGGTGATCTATTGCTTGAAGAAGTCAAAGGTTTGTCCAGAGATAAAACTTCAATATAAGATTTATTGCTAGTCTCTATTGACATACTGTAGACACTGTGAGCGGTCCGTCAAATCTATACAGTTTTGGATAAAGACCACACATAAAAGCTCACACATAGCTGAGGTGACTTCATTTTTCAAAAGCCTGAATACTTGACTGCTCTCCATTCTCACACATTCAGGCTTGCCCTCCAGCACTCTGGGTAAAAGGCTAAAAATACTGGGCTGTAAGCCATCGCCAGTAGCCCAGGGATTAGTGGAGCTCAGTGTCTCTGGCAGCTCTCCAGTTCCATAGTAGCTTTTGTTTTCAGATAGAAGCATGTCTCAAAGACTTCTCAGAGGCCAGACATGATATCTCTGTTTTGTTTCTGTGAGATCTGTCAGTTTGTTCACAGTTGCTTGAATTCTTACAGCCCAACATGTCTCTGGTCTGCATATTATCGGCTGATAATGAACTCTTAATCCTTTTTAAAGGACTGAAGGGTAAATGCACAAATGCATAAGTTTTGCTTTGGGCCAGAAACAAACTTTATGCAAGAAATTTGTAATTAAGTTACAAATCCGCCATGACAGTAGCTGACTTGAAAGAGAAAAATGACAATAGAAGACTGTATTAGCTATTGTGGCAAAAAGTACTTACAGTAAGTTGCATTATGAATGGTATTTTGAAACATGCATGTCACATGCAATTGAGCTTGTGTAGCTAGAAGTGTTTGTGTTCACATACTTTTGTACAATATGTTTTGGGCCTCATACAATGACTGCATTACTAAAGTTTCAGGCATTGCCATTAGAAAGTATGAAGTTGATTAATCAATACAGCCATGAACACTACATCTATTTTAAAGCTTTAGTTTAACTGTTGTGTCTTTGATATTTGATAATTATTAAGCAATGGTCACTTGTGAGTGATTGCAGTTTGCACCAATTTTCTTTGAAATGAAGTTTGATACTAATGAATGAAGTTCAGTTGTAGTGTTAAACACGGCTGTGTTGCAGAGGGATAAACTGTCATTATAAAATAAGCTATGGATGTGGGTGTTGTTAATATGCTTTTGCAAGTCTTTGCTTGCCTAGTTTCTGTTCTTTAACTTGTCAATAGATGTCAAATTGCTGCAGTAAACAGATTCCTTACACTTAGCTTCAACTTACAAAGATTGTGCTTGTGTTCATTTAAACATGCTGAACTCATGCCTCGTCAGGGCTCCTGAGAGAAATGTCTCACAGACATTTGCAGCCACCTGTTTAAATCTGTGTTATGTGTTCAGAATTTCCCTTTAGTACTTGGAATGAAACCTGTAGACTGTATTTTTGGCTCTCATGACCATTTGCATCATATATTTTATTTTGTCAGCTTCTCTGCAGAAGCGTCATTGCACTTGTTTGCTTATTGAGGTTACACTTACAGTCTGCCTTCTCGTCTGAGCTGTACAAGAAGAAATCGCAAGTATATTATAGCCACTATATGAGGATGTAGTTATAATGGAAAGATACACTTTGCTGAGGAACTGAACATTCCTTTTTTCCATTTCCAGAGGACCGTAGTATGTTGGTACGTTGAGGGTGGTCTCTCTGCGAGCCAGGATATTACAGGATCACACAGGCAAGCCACAAGCGTGTCTAATGTCCTAATTGGATTATGCAGTTGCGGTTTCTTGACAGCAAATTATTCGAACAACCTGAACCCCTTGTGTAAGAGATGACAAATAACGCAAGACAGCATTTTTGGCGTACACCTCATAATTAACTCAACTCGACTTGAAAATGTTCAGATGATATCGCCAGGTAGTATGTGACCACATAGGTCAAGCTCATTCATGAAGCGATCAAGAACTTTGTGGTCATTGCTAAGCACCCCACACATTCGCTTAAAAAATTCCTGGGAAAAGTTACTCTTTTTTCCCCCAGAATTCCCCCATTTTGTCAACCAGATCTCACAACAAGCCTGAAGGTTACAACTTAATAAAAACACAAGTGGACCCCCTTATATTTTTGCATGAAGTCACCTTTAAGCAACTGAATAAACATCATATTTTTTCTGTGTCATTATTTCCTTATGAGGCAGCTTCTTTTCAAGCTCAGAATATATTGCCTGAACGTTTGGAAACTTAGCTGCATGACAAGAATCAGTATTTTGCGCCAAAAAACTTGGTGTCTTGACATCCTCAGCAAAATTACATTGAAGTGATCAGAGCAGAATACCTCCAGTGCTGTCATTAATGTCAACATCTGTTGCTCTGTTGATCTATGTTTTCTGGGCAACCCCTAGGTTGTAGTTAATAATAGCCAGCAACTATATTAGGAGACAAAAGTGGCAGATTTAAAGCTATAATCTTCACTGTAATAACATATGTGTTTTAAGACCCGAGTCTGTGAGTTTTGTAAATCCATTTATTCCTCTGCCTCTCACTGAATGTGTAAAAGGAACCCAGAAATTGCACATAATGAGCTACTGCTCTGCCAGTGCTGTCAATTGGTGTGACCAATATGGTCATTAGCTGACAGTCTTGTCCCCTGTATGTGTTATGAAAGTAACTCTCAGCTCTCCTCGTCACAAACCGCAGAATGCTGGTTAGATGTTCGCCAGCTATGCGGCAGACCCAGCCAGTGTGTTTTATGCTTGCATGCTCTAAAATAAACTGACAAAAGAGGTGCTGCTCCATCGCATGCTGCCTACACCATGTCTAAAACATGAGATATTGGTAAATAAGTATATGTGTCTTTCTTTGTTCTTAGTTTGGTTGCTGATATTTATGTGATTATTGTTGGTGTTATCATTACTATTATTGTTGTTAAGGGTTAGGGATTTGAACAAACCCCCAGCTTTGGTGAATGATAAATAAATCTGTCTGTCTAAACAAAGCCATAGAGATTTGGCTTTTTTCACTTGGGCCACCTAGCAACCCATCAACATTTCAGGTCTTGAAAAGGTCTTGAAACAATATGATGAGTTGAATCAGGTGTGTTTGATTAGGGAGACGTCCAACATGTGTACTTTCGAACAGTGTTGGGAACCACTTCCCAAAGTTTGTAAACCCTGTTTGGGTTGTGTCTTCCATAGGGAATTATACACTTGAGAACATTAACCACATCAGAATTCATTCTTGCTATTGAGCTGACAGGACGCACATAAAAAGTGCCCAAAGCACCCCTCATTCATTTTTCATTTCTGGCGGTGAAGCCAGGCTTGTCCTTTCACTTATTTAATTATATAGTAAAAACTGTAAGGTAGTTTATATTAGTCTGGACTGTGATAGTATCACATTTAAGACATGGTCACACTTTGTGCTCCTTTTACCTCCATTCATACACATACAGATAAGAGAGATCAGCAACACAAGCTCGCACAAAGAAATGTGGCATTATACTGCGTAAGAAAGTTGAGGTTTGGTGAAGTTCAAGTTTGATGTAGGACCAATCCAAACATCGAAGAGCGACCTCTTGGCTTAATAAAAATATTCATGCTGCAAAGGTTTGCAGTGTTATGCATAGATTATGTATTTTGACATTTTGACATTATTAATTAAAAACTGTAGCCCTGGAGTGTGACATCATATCCTGTTCATTGCAGTGTCTGTAAAAAATTAGCAATTTTGCAGTCCAGTGTGACTTGCTTCACTCACTTTTACATAAAAGTGCAATATTTCATGAATGCACAAAAAGGCTTATCAATCTAAAATAACTATTGTCAGTATTGGACCCAAATACTGTGATATGATATTCCACGCAATCAGTTTTGTTTTGGAAGGGTGCCACTATAAACTAATAATCCTACGGGTCAACCTCTGCAGCTTATCAGCTCATCAAAGTTTGAATTGGCATTACTTGATTAAGAACAGCTGTAATTTCAGGAAAAAATATATAAGAAAGAAAAAAAGTGTAAGTTTGGGACTAGAATTGTCTTATACAACTTTGTCCCCAGTGCTTGTTATTGATGACGAGCGACGTGCTCTGCTTTGTCAAGTAGAAACACATTGTGTTGTGGTGCTTATGTGGGTGCTGTAAGTGAATTTGGCTTTTAACATTTTCCTGTTATAAAAATTAGGTCCATTGGCATTACAATATACAGTCCTCCTCAGTACAAAGTTGTATGTATAACCCATTTCACTTAATAACATAAACTTCAATAGATGACAAATTGATTTTCTTATGTATGGGATTTCTTTTTCTTTGAACGTGCGTTGGCAAAACAAACAGCTTGGCTCAATGTGTAGAAACCTGTGTGCAAACACTAGGATTAGGGGTTGGTCGAACATTCAATATCTTATACCAAGGTATGAGAACATTTATATCACAATAACAGTATTGTATATCACAGTAAATGTACTGGAGATAGAAAAATACCGGTCGGTATATTAAATGGACTTTTGGACTTGTCTATGTTTGTGACACACCCCTTTCTAAATGCTAAAGACACATCTTATCTGGCCTTTTAACAATTCCTCAGTAACGGTGATTGTATTTGTCTCTCTTGTAGGCTAACAGGTAATGAACCCCTGTCCATTTTGCCACTGAGCTCACAGCCAGACGAAAGGGCGGGCAAGGCGCACTACAAGCTGTGTGATCGACTCAAACTGGAGAAGAAACAGCGCAGAATGTGCAGACGGGACCCTGGCGTGGCCGAGACTCTAATGGAGGCCATCAGCATGAGTGCCTTAGAGTGCCAGTATCAGTTTCGCTTTGAGAGATGGAACTGCACCTTGGAGGGCCGCTACAGGGCTAACATTTTAAAGAGGGGTATGTAGAGTGTGATTTTGTACAATATCTATACAATATTGATGGTTTACTGATTATAAGTAACTTTGCAAGTAAAAGTCAACTTATTCGACTAACCCTAACCATAACCTAATAGTCTAATACTCTGATGAGAGTCAGAGGCCGTTTACACAACACCGTTTTCAACTAAAAACAGAAAATCTTTTATTCCCTTTGGCTGTTCATTTACTTGACAACAGCATTTTGGAAGTCTGAAAATGCCAACCCAGGCTCACTGAAAATACGTGCTTGTCGCGACGTTTCTGCAACATTGATATTACGTACCTAATTGCATATTTTGCCCAGTTTCAACGTGAAAGGTCCAGTCAGTGGTGCTAAAACGTGCATTCAATACGTGACCGTGGCCACATTTTTATTATGTTGGTACATGTATTGTGGCATTTTTATGACGTAGCTTCAGGCACGTATTGGAGCGGTTCAGAATTCAAATGTCTGGGGACTGTCGCCAAAAAAGGTTAATGCCCTATCGTGTTGGAAATACTCCCTACAACAAACCCAACTGTAAACCTACCTGATAGTGTTACCGAAAGCAAAAATGATATAAAAACAAATTAGCTGATGCAACTGTGCTATTTTAACTTCCTTCTACGCAGGTTTGAGCTGTTTTGTTGAACCGTAGTTTCACGGGACTGTACCTGTGAACCTCCGTACCGGAGCGCTTCACTTCACGAGTGCAACGCCGTATCGCGTGAGCTACCAAGTAACTACTACATTATAAAACCCTGACATGTGAAGCTATATATGTGATGCTAATGTTCAAAAGAATCCGTTTTCAAATCTCACAGCATGTTAGAATTGTTTTGAAATCATAACACAATATTGTGCAGGAATTGTGCGAAAATTGTACTGATTACAATTGTATATAACTGTAGCGATTTGTACTGTACGTATAGGTAAATTTTTGGGAGAGGCACGTATTTCCAATGAGCCTGAGTAGGAAAACGCAAACTTTTGAAATAGGGTTGAATGCAAGTTTTTGAAAACAATACCAGTATAGTCTCCGTGTAAACTATAAAAACGTGAATTTGTGAAAACAGTGACATCATGTGCACACGTACTATTTGTTTAGTCTATCCACCTTATTCCTACGCCCCATGACACTTTGCGCGAATTATGGGTATAACTTCCGTTAAGCTGTAAACAATCAGTGAAAGGCTCGCTCTATGAACGCAATAATACATTGTTTTAAAAACTGGGTACAATGAGATAACATTATACTACTCACCCTTCAACCGTCGAACAATACAATGACATTTAAAAGTGTAAAAGCATAAACAAGGTACTTTTAATAGACTATGAATAACCCCAAAAGCGCAATTCTTTCCATAGCAATAACAGACAGAATACATAACTGCAGGAATATATATCTGTATTATGTAGTAACATACATTGCCTTAATCAAAAATGTTCATTAATTTAAGCATTGCGTGACACTATTTCAAAGTGATTTCCGTGATTTTGACAGATAATAAATTGTATTTACCTGTGAAAGAGACGTGAGGATTTGAGGAGAAAAACAAGAAATTCGTCTTGCGTTCCAGAGAATTATTAATGGGATATATCGTAAATTAAATCGGGAGAATATTGTCCTTTTTCATACTAGTACAGCGAAATGCAAAGGGAAAAAAGAAAATAATCATGAGGAAAAGAATGCAGCGACTGAAAACAGCTCTTGCTATAGATTTTCTTGTTATAACGTCACGTTAAAATACCAAGTGTTACTTTATTCTCATGATTCTAAAAAATAAAACATGAAGGAAAATCGACAGCTCATTCTCTCAAACAGATAGGTAAGCTTTATTTGTAGGGCAAACTTATGATTTGAAATTATTTGTTTCAGTTTTTTTAAATGGAAGTTCCCCAAACCAGATGTGCCACCCATAATTCAAAACACAGTAGGCTCGTCAGGAATACGGTGGATAGGCATGCGAGAGTTTCTTTACAAAGTGACATCGCCAACTACTGGCCTGGCATGCTTAATACAGCATTTTAGTCGTTTTCAGATCCATGAGAACAGGGATTGTTTTTGCAATGTTGTCGCCTGAGAAGCTTTTGAAAAATGCAAAGATTTTTTTTCATCGTTGTCTTGTAAACGTACCCTTAGGTGAGAGGTGGTTGCAAAATTACTAGTTGGTAGAATGTCTAAATAAAATAAAATTAAACTGCTTATGATACTTTTTTCCAGTTTAATTTTTTTTTCAGGTTTCTTTGATGAACAGAAAGTATTTATGCGAAAACAGAAATCTTTTGTAACATCATAAATGCCTTTACTGTTATTTTTGATTCATTTAATGTGTCCTTGCTGAACAAAAGTAAGTGCAAGGGGGGCTTGGAACTGTTACTAGCATTTTCTGTAAAATCACAGGATTGAAGGTCAGGAATGAACTATTGGCTGCCTCGTAATCTCCATGTTCCTCACAGGCTTCAAGGAGACGGCATTCCTCTATGCCATCTCTTCAGCAGGCCTGACCCATGCCATGGCCAAAGCCTGCAGCGCTGGCCGCATGGAGCGCTGCACCTGTGACGAGGCTCCTGACCTGGAGAACCGCAAGGCTTGGCAGTGGGGAGGCTGTGGAGACAACCTCAAGTACAGCAACAAATTTGTCAAAGACTTCCTGGGTAAGAGGTCCAACAAGGATCTCCGCGCTCGGATAGATATGCACAACAGCAATGTAGGAATGAAGGTAGGCTGCTAAGATATATTAAAAAGTGTGGGGATCATGGGAGTTATAAATAATGTGGGAAATGTTATGTGACAGAAACATGCATGAGAAACGTGGAGTTATCTGCATATAGTATACTGTAAAGAAGGTGACTGTATCATTTATCTTTCTTTCTTTCTTTCTTTCTTTCTTTCTTTCTTTCTTTCTTTCTTTCTTTCTCTGTGGTGGTTAAATGTTCAGCTTCATAAATTCTTTAGGGTTACTCAAATAGTCTGTAAAGGTCCCATTTTAAATCACTTAAATTGGCTATTTAATTCAGTAATTTATAATAAGTGCCCATTAATCAAGGTTAGGTTTCCCTTACAGTCTGAAGAGCACTAAGTTTGTCCAAGTCTTCCATTGTTTCTGGTAAGAGAAAGAGCCGAGGTAACATTGAGGCCCTCGTAAGAGTAAAAAAAATAAAAAATAAAAGAAGGAACAGAAAAAGACCCATAACAGCGAGCCAAAGTAAACTACAGGTCTGGCACCAATAGATTGTCTCATATTGTTAGTTTTAGTTGTAGAATGAATATAAATTACAGCAGCGCTCAGCAGACTTGCCCTCTTTGCTCAGTCCATCTCAAGTAGTCGTCCTCAGGCCATTTTGTCTGCGATAAGAGATTTACAGCACTGCATATTTTGGTCCATCTGCACATGTAAGGAGGTGTACGGGGTTTGGGGTCAAATCCCATATGGAGAACAAACTTGGAATGTGCTAGCCTCGGCATCACCTGCATTTTAAAGCTGACGTTACACATTTTCCTCTCCTTCCATTGTGGTGGATTTGCAGTTTCTGTTGAACTAGTCTACCACTTGTTTAACACAAAATGTCCAGACAGCACCTTTTATATGCTTATCTCAAAGTTCACTTTCTTACAGAAATGTTGAATGGATCAAACACTGTGGTCGGTAGTGCTCTCTGCATAACCTGAAATTTAAGTACCTCTGTCAGTAGTTCACAGAAACTCACAGAATCAACTAAACTCATCCATCAACAATGCTTGTACCATCAAACTTAGACATTTGTCTATCATTTATTTCAACTTTTTTTTTTTCAATCACATTGACACTCATTTCAGAACCTTGATGTCTTTTTTTCAAAACTTTAGACACAAAACTCAAAACGGTCATCATTGGTAACACAGGCTGTTCAGTGTTCAATTTTGCATTGTGCATCTTTAAAGAAAATGATCACTTTCTGATTCACTGTTTCTACTAATTTATTATGAAATTTACAAAAACATAATTTCACCCACACACTAGATAGTAAATAAAAGAGTTTTACTGTGTAGTTACTATTTACTGTTATTAATTTAGTAGGTAGATGCATTACGGGATCTGTTAACACTTTATTTTACAGTGTCCTTGTTACACGTTGCATTGACAAGAACACTGTAAAATAAAGTGTTAACAAATCTCGTTATCCTGAAATTTTCCTGATGGAATATTCTTTGTAATTTTCCATAAAACTATGCATTAAGAGTAATGCAACAGTTACATATCATTTTGGGCAGTTGTTTCGATTGATAGTTTGGTCATTGTAATTAAATTAATCATCTCAGCAACTCATCAACAGTCATCTCAGATGTATTTTGAAATGTTACAGTTTCTACAATCCTTACTACTCATCTCAGTTCTTAGTTCTTAGGTCACTTTTTCAAAACTCTTCACACAGTGAGCACAACAGCAGTCTATGTGGGCTAAACTGTGGATCATTTATCATTGCTTTGGCACAAAATGCATTCAATGACTACAGCTTTCAAATTACATGAATTCTTCTCTTACTCAAACACAACCATCGCCAAAACTACCTACCTACCTACAGGCCAATTTGCACATTTATATACTCTTTTCAAAACTGTTGAACTTAAATTTAAAACCAAACATAATACAGAACTGAATAAGACAGCAATTTACTACATTTCTAGAATGCTACCATATTAAAACACATTCTACTAAAAAAACTAAATTCTGTCAAAACAATTAGATGTAGTTGAACACCCAAATAGGTGTTAGACTTTTAATAAATCATTACAAAAAGGACAACTTTGTGATGATTTTGTACTGTTGATGTGATGAAATGTGTCCTAGTGATAATAAAACTCGGTAAATTGTGTTATTTTGAATAGGTGATTTTAGTTCAATGAACAAATGAGGTTAGGTTTTTGTGTGTTGTATCCAAGCAATTGGAGAAAGGTTGTGAGTTTTGTTGTTAGAGTTGTTAAAAAATAAAAAGGTTCTAACATTAGTGACAATAAGGGTTGTAAAAAGCTATATAATAATATATACATATATAATAATATATTATACTGTACTCTATTGCATATATCATTATAAAACCCACATATATCATATTATCATATTTGTAATACATTTGTAATATTTTTAATATTTTAATACAATATTAAAAAACATCAGTAAGCCTCCACTTTGCGTCTTGTGACTAAAATTAAAGTTACCATAGCCATCATAATAATTACATATTTGGTCGACCTTTTCTTAAAATTGTATATAACTGACATATTTTAAAGCACAGCTTTTTAATGTCAACTGATGCTGCTTTTGATAAAACCAAAATTACGGCAATTAGGTAAGAATGACGATAATGCCCTACTCCTCAATGGCCTGTATTATATCTTCAGTCTTTGGTTGGGAAGGTTAAAAGCAATCGAAATATGCGGGAACATCAAAGTCACTGCCTCAATGTGCTTTTGAAATACTTGTTTTGTAAATAGCATTGCCCATCTGTTTAACTGACCTATACAGATTTTTCAATACGAGGGGCAACATAAGGGTTCGGTAAACACTGCATTTACTGTGTCTTTGATGTATCGCAGCTGAGCGCTGTGCTGTGTCTGCTGAGATAATTGGAGACGTAAATGTTGATGTTTGGTAAAAATCTCGAATGTAATTCCTTTGATGTGTGTAGTCTGACTACTTTTAACATTTGTCCCACACAGGTGATCAAGGCGGGGGTGGAGACCACCTGTAAGTGTCACGGAGTTTCGGGATCGTGTACAGTGCAAACATGCTGGAGGCAGCTGGCACCCTTCCACGAAATCGGCAAGCAGCTCAAGCAGCGTTACGAGACTTCAATCAAACTGGCCAGCCCCTCCAATGAGGCGACTGGGGAGGGGGAGATCTCCCAGACCAGACCCCAGGGGCAGCAGCCCTCTCCGGGCCCTCGAACGGAAGTCATTCCCCGCACCTCTGACCTTCTTCACATCGAGGACTCGCCGAGCTTTTGCAGGCCTAGCAAGTATTCGGCAGGCACCATGGCCCGCAAATGCTACAAGGATAAGAACTGTGAGGCCATCTGCTGCGGCCGGGGCCACAACACTCAGAGCCGGGTGGTGACGAGACCGTGCCAGTGCCAGGTGCGCTGGTGCTGCTATGTTGAATGCAAACAGTGCACACAAAGAGAAGAGGTTTACACCTGTAAGGAGTAAAACCATCACGACCATGCAGAATATCTCTCACCAGTCTGAATGAGCGGAAGGCAAAAAGAGAGGAGAAGTGACAAGTTGTCCTGGTTTGGAGAACGGTCTCAAAGACATCAAACTAGTTGAAAGCACTTTTTTGAGATGTTTTGCAGGGCATTTTTTCCTGTTTTCCATGTGGAGCAGCGTGAAAGCTGTATAATATACCAAGCCTAAGGGAATGGTCTACAGCTTTGAGAGACACCTTGGAACTAGATGAAACATTTCAAGGAGTAATTCGTCTGCCAAGATATCAATCAGCAGTGAAGTCCAGTCTTGGACAGACAATTGTTTGTCCAGTGATTTGACAGTCTCTGAATAATAGCTTCAAGCCGTACATGTAAGAGTATGTGTTCGTATGTGACTTAATTCCAACTTGGAGACGGAATTTGCAATGAAAAAATGGTGGCGTCAGATTTATTCTACATGCACCTGTATCCTACATCCACACAAGAGTGTGTATGCATATGTACATAGATAAAATTACATTATAATTCTATTATATACACCACTTATCTGAGTATGTTAAATAACCACTAACCACACAAATGTTTTATTGTTTGTGTGCTTGCATTCACTTTGTGTTGTAATTCTCTTCGACAAGGCCCATAGGAAAGCAATGCTTTTTTTGATTTGTGTTCTTCTGTGGATATAATTTATGGAACATCTCAAGGAACAGTCCTTGCATTGAAGGAAAATGTGCTTTTCCTTCCTTTTTGTTTTTTATTTTATTATTTTCTTTTTGCTTGACAGAGGAAATCTTTGCCAGTCTATTTAAGATTTAACTCGGTCTTAAACCAACTCTACAAATGACTGTTCAGGGAACAAGTGAAACCACTATTCGCCGTTGGATGGTAAAGAAATCTCAGAGATATCGCAAGGAGCGTTAGTCTCCATGATTTAGGCTTCCACTTGACGACAGATCTGTCCATCCAGCTGCTGATTCATTGCTGTAATCGTTGCAGCAGTGCTTTTCAGGACAATGCTGATTAAACATGCCATGGTTCGTGGCCACTTTACGTTCTGTCAGTTTCACAGACAGCTGGAGGGAGCAAATAAGAGTTGAGAATAAACATGACAGCAAATGTGAGACACAAATTTGCATTGCAATGAAAACATAATTTTCGTAATTTTCCCCTTTTTGCATTGTATTTCTAGGGGGGAATAATTAACCTTAGAGCTAATCTAATACATTTTCCAGCAGATATTGATGTTGGAAAATTACGGTGAACATTTTTTACATTCAAGTGTGGATGATGTACTGTTTGACTGTGGTTCTCTCTCATCACATTGTTAACTTTTACTCAGAAATTTATGCTGAATAACCATATAGGACAAATGCCCATGCATGTTGATCAAAAATGACTGTTTCATTGAATCTATTCACAATTGTGGAAAGGCTGGACATGGCATATTTTTATGACTATATGGACATAGAAGTCCATATATCTATATTGTAAAATATAAACACTGAAATTCCATATTTTTGAAAATTATTTAACATTGTGTGACCAAATGACAGGATCTAAGCTTCTGATCAGACTTTTAATCATTTAAATGCTCTGTCAGTTTAGTGGCAGTACAAACGTGTGACTTTGTATTCAGATCGCCAAACTCTTTTGAGATACACATCATGTAAATACAATATATAGAAATTAAGAAATGACAAAATATATATGAATGAATTATATATGCTCTTTTATTTTTTTTTGTTTAGTGTGAATGAACTACTGAGTGAGAGACCGACAACAAGAAAAATGGCACCATTCACGCACTGAAGCTTGGAAGCTCTTTTATTTATTTATGTATTTTTTTTAAAAGTTGTAAATAGCTATGGTTATGTTCCTGTGGCATACAGACAAAAGTGAGGCACATGCATACTGCTTTTGGACAGAAGTTTCCAGAATAAAGATGTTTAGACCTGTCTGACTAAGTAGAGGTACGTTGTTGTTTTAAGTTCAAATTCAAACTCAAACTGTTTTTTTTTTCAAACTTTTTATGAAGTGCCAAGTTCAGTGCTTTGTAAATAAATGTCACAATTTTATGTAATTATCCTCTCTGTGAGGATATCTCATCTCTGTGAAAGTATGCATCAGCTGGAAAGCACTGTATTTTATCTTATTTGTGTCAAATCTTTAAATAAGCAAAATTACTTTTTAATTTTTGATTAAATGTTGCAGAAACATCTGATGGATAATTCAATAAGGAACGTTTTGGTGTTGCATTGAAGATGGGCAAATGCTCAACTAAAAAGACATCTACATAAATAGACAGCACTACAAAAAACATAAAAAACATTATAGTAAGAAAAGCTTAAAACAAGACAATTTACTTTTGCAATTGTGTGTTAGATCTTAAGACTTTTTGCTTCTCAAGTAAGGATGTTCATATATTTGCCATGAAAAAAACAAAAATGCTGATACTTCATATTAATATTAAGAAAAAACATTGTCAGTGAAGATTTTGATGCAAATGTTGAATACAAAAACCAAGGGGTGCAGGAAATAATTCTGTCTGAGAAGGGATTCAATTTTTCTTTCATTTAAAGTAACGAGCTGAATTCCAAATAGTTATTTGATGAGGAGACATGCCAATTAAAGAATGCATGGAAACATAAACATAGACTTTAGTACGCTAAATGGAAACCATAATGGCTATGCTGAGTTTTTCACCAGTCATGTTGTCTGCCCACAGCAGAAGTGAACAGAAAACAGCAATGACAAGATTCAATTCTCTTCAGCTGCCCTTTCACATCTGTTCTGATTCACTAAATATGCTGACAAACAATGTAGATATCACATATAGCTGCATTTTTGGCATGCTGCATGTTCTCAGTAATCAGTAATATTTTTTTCATTGACAGAAGGCATTGTGAAAGCATATGTTATAAGTTTCTTTTTGTTGTTGTCTTGGTTCCTTATTCTTACTTTCCAATGCAACCTGTATAAAATGTATTTGGTAGGAAAAATGGACACAGAGACAAACTATAACTTATTTTGAAATGTTTTATGAGCATGTGTTAATTGTACATTTTGTAAAGTTCAAGATGATGTTCTATATATTTTCTCTGTCTTGCATTTGGCTTGTAATTGGGTATTTGCTTTCTGGGGTTGAGGTATACATTTTTGTTCTTTCTTTATTTTTATTTTATTTTTTTATTTTTTTAACAACATAATTGCTCCCGATGGTTAAAAGAAAACATTTCCCCCCCAAGATAAAGAACAATGCAAACCCTCTAAAATTCAGTTCCACTTCTATGTCTGAAGTGCAAATTTGTCATTTATTATAAGGAATGTATACCAAAGATTAACACTATTTAGTATGCAAACAACGCAAAACTACAACACCCACAATAAGACTATACATGTCCCAGTTAGCTGAAGCAATCTCATCATTTGTAGCATAAAGGCTGTACAATTTTATACTATTTTATACTACTTTGTTGATTATATGAAATAAACATAACTAGCAAGTCAGTTGATTGTTTTAGACCTACATTCATTGAGAGTGGATCGCAGATACTTAGCATTGAACAAATGCACAGTAATTTTTTCCATAAATTCCAATGGCTTGGTCACTATTCTGATTTTTGTCAGGGTTTGTGCAATGCTGTAACTATTAAAAGGCATTCTTTTTCTTTTAAGGGCAGAGTTTTTGTCTTCGTCCACTTTTTCTTGTCTTATGGGAAACTATTTTCCTCTAAATTATTTTCCTCTACCTCATGTGTATAGCTTGTAGGTATAAACTGATCATGAATGACTGGTAAGAATGTATTTAAGTTATTTAACATCTTTGTATAACAAAGGCAAGAAAATCTGAAAATAATAAAAGAGTTTTTAAAAGAATGTTGAGATTTTGTGTTTCTGATTTTACAGGACTTTAGATGTGGGTATTTCATTTATCTGAAAATTGGTTATCAGAAATGACTCATTTATTTTGGTGAAATCAACTTTAAAATAAAGAAATATGACCAAATGTAAAAAAACTAAATCTGATCAGCATTACTAAAGGTAATCCTCTCTGCTGGTCAGTTGTTAAAAAGAAAAAAAAAAAACTTTGGCTTCTGTTGGATTTCATTCAGCTATGTCATATTTTCATTATTAAAAAAGTAACCTATGCTGGCAGGGTTAACATGTAATATGATATTACAAACCTTCTGGTCTTTTACTGACCCCCTTTCCTCTGAAATTTGGGAAAGCTACACAATCAAGTGTAAAGACGTCATCAAGGAACTGGGAACATGAAACTGATGTTGCATGGTATGTCGCAGTTTCCTGTTCTTGTCCTATTTTGGGGGAACAGAGATTAATTACAGGCAGGAAACAGCTGTCTCAAGGTGCTTTTTTCAATGACAGATTTCTGTAATGACTTTATATTTAATGGCTTTCATATCTGTAGTAAAGTTCACAACCGTGGTTCAGTTAAATCCATCCATTTCAAACTCCTGCTGGAATAGCATCTTCCAATGTCCGGCTGTAATCGGGGATGGGATTGAGACTGTCGCCACCAGAGATGTAATTAGTCAGAATTGGTGAGCTGAGAGGAAGATGTACATCTGGGCAGATGGACAGGACATGAGGGGAAAAATATGAAGTATACAATTCCATCATTTGTAACATAATTTTGACATGCCTTGGTACCAAATCCTACAATGATTTGTAAAATATAAAACAGCAGAACAGCATTTATATGCATCTCTCTGCTTACACATTTTTGCAAACCTGTTCCATATCATGCTGACATGACTCAAGAATCTCTGAATATGTTGAATCAGAAGTCAAAGAACTTTGCCAGATTATGATACTAACTCCCCACTGAGGATCTTTTGTTCGGTCAACAGCCTCAAGTTCTTCACCAGCTGTGTAAAGCCTTATAGTGAGAGAGCTCTGAGTTTCCCAATAACACTCATGTGCTAAGAACATAAGAAAATGTATAATAAATGCGACTTGGTATCAGAAAATATACTTTAGCTATTCACATTATTATTAATAGCTCACCCTAAAGTTTCCCCCAACTAAAGATATATCTAGTCGATTAAAAGTCATTAATTTAAGCTATTAGTTAACTAATCGCACGCTCATCATTCATATTAATTTAATTACTTGGATAGGTATTTGGGGGGGGGGGGGGGTGCTTTAATATATAGCCTATTCAGAGCTCAAGCATACGTATAAAGCTTGCAAAAGTAATGACCATGAATTTATCAGAAAAAATAGCAAAGAGATACTTTAATTATTTATTAATAAGCTAGCGATTTCTGAGTCAGTGTCAGATGAAGAAGTTGACAATGCTGACTCGCCATCTTTCAGAAAGAAATGCACCTTTAATATGGATTACATAATGAGAGACTTTCTGCCAACTTCAGAAAAGGAAAATAAGGAACAATTGATTCTTTATGGGAAAACAAGGGACGCTTAAAATCTTTGTACTGTACCATAGTATATGTAATTTCCATGCCTCCAGTATGTGTATAAAAGGTGTATTCTCAGAAATAATACCAAATCAATCCAAGATGGCGGCGCGATCGGATGCAGCGGCCGCTCCGGGTCCCAAAGACGGTGCTTCTATGACTTTTAATGTCGTTTGTTCGTCTCAAAATATTGCCGATTTACCGCCAATTCATAAGGAATTCTCTCTAGAACACATCTATGACCGCCAAAGCCTTTTGGATGTCGGCAACGCATACAAACACGAACTCTCGCCGGCGGCTGCTGAGAAGCTACAAGGCCTTTGTTTACTGCTGAATCCGGACCTCGAGACCGCGGCCTCGCCTACTGACACTACCCGCACAAGGCGGCGTCGCAAGCGGTGTGAGAGAGGACGGAAGCGTGGTAAGCGCGGAGGTATATGAGCTAGGCTAAGAGCTAATCCCACAAGACCGGCTCTCCCAACACTCATTATCTCAAACGTTCGCTCTCTGGAAAACAAACTGGACTTAATTCAACTCAGTCGGTCTACACAGCATGAGGCAAGGGATTGTTGTGTGTTTGTTTTCACTGAAACATGGCTAAACGACAACATCCCGGACTCTGCCATTCAGTTGAACAGGCTAACCTGCTACCGAGCAGACAGAGACACAACACTTTCTGGTAAGACCCGTGGTGGTGGCTTGTGTGTGTATATCAACAAAGAATGGTGTAACAATGATGCGGTAGTATCAAAACACTGTTCACCGCTGGTGGAGTTTATGTTTGTGAAGTGTCGACCGTTCTATCTGCTGCGGGAGTTCACGGCCATTGTTATTGTCGCAGTTTACATTCCACCGTGTGCAAACGCTAAGGACGCGCTTCGTGAACTGTATAGCGCCATCAGTGACCAACAAAATAAATAACCCGACGGCTGGAGGAGAGAGGACAAATGTCATCTAGACAAGAGGTTAAGGTAGCGCATAAAGTGTCAGTAGCTGCATTCACATCCAGAGATGAGAAATGGGTAGGTGAGGGAAGAGAGGAGGATACTACAGAGGAAAGAAGGGAGTGGGAAAGGGAGTGTAGGTTACGTCTGAAAGTAACCGGTAAGGGAGATGGTGGCACCCGGGTAGCAAAATGTAAAGTAAATGTAATGAAGAAATGGTCAGAGATATGTAGTGGTTGTACCAGAATGTTATCTGTTCTGAGCACAGGTGCCCCACAAGGCTGTGTGCTCAGCCCGCTGCTCTTCATGCTGCTGACCCACGACTGCACTGCCAAGTTCAGCTCCAACCACATCATCAAGTTTGCTGATGACACAACAGTGGTAGGTCTCATCAGCAACAACGATGAAATGCACTACAGAGAGGAAGTGGCACAGCTGGCTGAATGGTGTGGCGCTAACAATCTGTCCCTCAATGTGGAGAAGACAAAGGAGGTTGTGTTGGACTTCAGGAGGAGGAACTCCATTGACCACCCCCCACTGACCATCGACAGCTCGACTGTGGAGAGAGTCAGCAGCACTAAATTCCTGGGGGTGCACATCACGGAGGATCTCACCTGGACCACCAACACCATGTCACTCTCCAAGAAGGCACAACAGCGCCTACACTTTCTCCGCCGGCTGAAAAGAGCAAGTCTCCCACCACCCATCCTCACCACATTCTACAGGGGCACCATTGAGAGTGTGCTGACCAGCTGCATCACTGTCTGGTACGGGAACTGCAGTGCTTCTGACCGCAAGACCCTCCAGCGGACAGTGAACATGGCTGCAAAGGTCATTGGTGCCCCTCTCCCATCCATCCTGGACATTTTCCTTGCACGATGCTTCAGCAAAACCAACAGCATCGTGAAGGACCCCACCCACCCCTCCCACAGTCTCTTCCAGCTCCTACCATCAGGAAGACGGTACCGGAGCATCAGAGCCCGCTCCGCCAGACTGCTCAACAGCTTTTTCCCCCAGGCTGTGAGAGCCCTGAACCCAAATCACCCCGCCCTCCTCTGAAACCCCATGCAAACCCCTACCTCCTGAAACATGGACCACCCCCCCCTCTCCAAACACCCCCCAACCTTACCACACCAAAGAAAAAACTGTGTGAAACTTCTTTGTGCAATTCAAGTGTGCTACACACAGGTGAGTGGGCCTGTACAAACCACCTGTAGTAACACACTCTCCTCTATGCGCACTAGACACTGCCAGCTGCTTGACTCACAATGTTTCTCTTTGCACATGTACATTATTTATGTGAAGCATTCGTATAGTTTGTATAGTTTGTATTTTTTATCTTTTATCTTTAGTTGCATAGGGTAAACATTTATATATAGTATACTTAGTCAAAATCTGTCAGTAGGTTAGTTGTGTATAGGTTTATAGTGTTTTACTTCATTGTTGTATGTCTGTATTTATAATAATAATTTGTTACATTTATAATAGCGCTTTTCTGGGTACATTCATATAGCGCTTTACATGAAAGGGGGGAATCTCCTCAACCACCACCAATGTGCAGCATCCACCTGGATGATGCGACGGCAGCTATATTGCGCCAGAACGCCCACCACACACCAGCTTACTGGTGGAGAGGAGACAGAGTGATGAAGCAATCAGTGCATGGGGATGATTAGGAGGCCATGATGGTCAGAGGCCAATGGGGAAATTTGGCCAGGATGCCGGGGTATGTAGCACCGTAGTCTTGTGAGGCACGACATTTCGTTCCACTGTATGTCCCCACATGTAGCGGAATGACAATAAAGCTTAACTTGAACTGTTTTACTTAACTAATTTGCACAATAACTCTAAAAAGAAATGTAATGTCATACAAAAAAACATAACGTGTCATAACATGTCACACATTACACACAAACCATTGGCATGAGTAAATTGTACCATTATAGAATTGTGACTGCACAAGTGGTATAGTAATTTAGGAGGTGGATATAACAAAATTACATACGGCGTAAAATTTGAAAGCATAACAACTGAACGTCAATGAAACTGTCAAGGATCTGCAAGAAATAGGATCCAGATGCAAATGAGCAGACAAGGGTTTTTTATTAACATGTCCGTAGACTAGAGACAGCAGGGAGAGTGAGGAGTGAAACAGTCCAAACAGAGGGGCAGGGCAGACAGAATACGGGCAGGAGGGATGACCACTGAGACAGTCCAAGTTGGCAACGGACTTGAGCACGGAGGCAGCTCCAGAGAAAACTAGGCTAGAACACAGGAACAAAGGGAACCCGTAGCTTGATGTAGCTCTCAGATGTAGCACCAGTCTTGCCGCCAGGTAGAGGCTCACAGAACCAAAGACTAGACACGAGAGAGTGGAGAGCTGCTTCCAGGCAGTAGGGGTCAGTGGCCAGGGAAGTCTGGATACAGGGCAGGACAGAACCAAACACGATAACAAACAAGACGAGAGTCAGGACAACAACACGACATAACAAGACAGACAAAATGCTAAACAATAAGAGAACAAAAAACAGATAAGAGCAATGGCCAAAGAGACTAAAGTTAAAAGCAAAGAATAACCAAAACTAGCCAAAGAAAAAAAAAAGAAAAATACAAAAAGTAAAACAAAAGGGCCGGGGTCCAATAAGAAACTGGAAATACAAAAAAAAAGAAAAGAAAATTTTAAATCGGAGGAGAAACTAAACTAGACTAGGATGCACAAAATCTAAAACTAAAGCAAGACAGGACTAGAGAAAACAAAATAGAAACAAGGATAAAATATACTGGATATGAGATAAAAAAAAAAAAAAATCACTAGCGCAAGATCAAAGGATACTTTCTAGACAAAGAACAGGAAACACCACAACAAACCAGCAAAGACACAAGGGAAAGGAACACAATATAAAGGAGCAGAGCACTTGAGGATCAGGTGAACACAATCAAGCAAACAAGGACTAGACAAGGACCAAACAATGACCAGGGGAAACAAGGAGGTGGGACAAGAGGAGCACATGGCAAACACAAACAGAGACAGAGCCATGTGCTCAGACACAAAACAAACAAAGAACATTGAACAGGGACAAGACAGACAAGACTGTCAGGGCAGGATCCTGACAGAAGCGTCAGGTAGAAATCACATTCCGCGGGGGGCCTCCCTGGACAGCGGTGCCCCACACAATTGCGTGGGTTGCATGGTGATTAACATGCTACTGGCTGGATGTTGGGCTCATTATCAATAATCACTTTCTTTGCATTTGCCCAAACTGATTTGGTCAAATTAAACGCTGACGGTGAAGATAATTGCCATTAAGTCATCAATTTAGAGTTGGTTATTCGTATGGTCTAGGTGGTCATATGGCCTGCGGATACGGGACAAACTGAGTTCCATATAGATTTCATACAGAAAGCTTCTTGGATGCCTTCAAAGAAGCCTAATAATACATTTTAGCTGACTTAGCTTAACATTTAGTTGACTATTAGGGGGGCAGCCCTGCAATTAAAGCACATATCAGATCAGTCCTCCATTCACTTTTTCTATTGGCTACCTCTCTATTGCATGGATGCAAGCTGCTCTTTACATCTTCTGTTAGTCGATGCAACAAAACCAACATAAATAGAGTGCTTTAATTGTTAATAAAGTCTTTATCATTATTATTTGACAGATTATTTGGTCCTGACTGGATAACTATAACTGTATGGAGACTTTGAGCCTCACTATGTTTCTTCAATAACATCTTGTGGTGGTGGTTTAAATCTAATGGTGTATGCCACAGAATATTCAGTTTTCACATGGTTAATTTTTGTTAGATCATCACAAACCCTGGGATATATCTGACATACTGTATGTTAGAGAAACATGGTATATATCTGACATACTGTATGTTAGAGAATGACAAGCATTGGAATGGCATCGTATTAGCTTTTCCTCCCTTGGGCTGCTCTCACCTCACTCTGTATGACCCTTATTCCCAGCATGCATCACCCCTCCTAGCTTCCTGTCCTGTGCCAGGCTCTAACGCCAGCTGTAACTGTGCGGTGTACTGTAATCCTGCAACGTTTTGACAGCTGTTACCATTGAGGAAGTGGGTGCAACTAGAGCAAAGGCTGTAGAAAAAATACCAACCAGACAGACAGACAGACACACACACACACACACACACACACACACACACAATCAATCTGTTTCCTACATTCTCATCGTTTTGTCTGCGAAGTCCCATAACATGGTTGATGTGGTCAAGAAGGGTGGGAATGTGAGATAACCTGTCAGTTAAAACGCCCTTGTGTGCTGAAAACAACACAAGTACGCAGCAGTCCCCTCACAGTCTCCCATAGAGCAGAAGTGTGTAGTTGCCCATTCCAAAGAAGCTTTGTGCTGAGGCATGTTTCATTCTGCCTGAGGTTGGATGTGAAATCAAGGGCTACGAGGTGAAGAAGCCACAGAAATGGAAGAGTTTGCACTGCAAGTTGAACAATGTTTACTCAGGTAGTGCTTCTAGGCAACTACGAGGGTTTGTGAAGAGACCATCAGATCAGTCAAGCTATTACAGTTACAACCACCAAATATATAAGATCTATATTTTACTCCCTCTGAGGAAAAGTTCATGATGTACACACGTGTTTCAGACACTGGCTCATACTGTATATGGCATGATGCAACGTTTTTTATTTTATGAGCAAACAAGGTCAGCGGTAAATGAAAATGAACAATACTTTGATGTTTTGCTCTACAATGTAAATTACACACACCCATAACGAAAATGTGAATTTTGAAGTTTGATATTAAAAATGTATGTTTGTAATAAGTAACTACATAAAAACTTTTGGGTTGTTGGATGCTGTAGAGCCAAACATCCAAGTATCGCTAAGTTATGTTTACTACAGATATTATTATTTTACTCATGAATTTTATGACCTGATTATAAAAATCCATAGGAAAATCTTGAGGGAACCCATGGTTACATTTACATATGAATGTACATTTCTGTATGTATGTATGTCTGTATGTACATTTGTCATATGAAGTAAAAACCTAAATAAAATGTATTAGAAATGTTAACAATTTCATATATTATCATGTATATGTAACACAAACAAATGTGTATGCTTATTTATGTGTAATACATTTTGGACAAAATCTGTTAATATATGTTGATATTATATAAGTAAAAGATTGACTTTTTTGGATTGATGTTTTTGATGTGTTTGCCTTTATTGCTTTAGGACAGTATAAACAGACAGGAAGCGAAGTGGTGGAGATGGGGGGATGGGATCGGGAAATGTCCTCAAGTTGGGACTCAAACTCAGGTTGCCAGAAGTGCAACTGTGCTACATCTCAGAGCACATATATTTCTGTATGGGTAAACAGGGGTAGAGAAACTGAACTCAAAAGAACCAAAACACAGATGTGTGACATTTGTCTGGTCTACAGAATGGCAAATATAAAACAGCATTAAATTATATCTCAATGCTTAAGCTTTCACTGCATCCTAACCAGACACAAAATTTCCAATGACAAATGTTTTGTCTGTGCACTATTTTAAATCATATTTAATAATTTGAATATGTGACATGAAGTTATTCATAAATTCTGACACGGGTAATTACATTCAGGAAAAAGACAATCATAATAAATGAACAAAATAATCTATAAATAATACATTTATTAGGGTTAAGGTGAAGGTGGTGATCTCTAATTCAGGCTAAGATGTCTTAAAAGGCAGGCAGAGATACAAGCTTAGATTAAGTTGTCAGACTGAAATCACAGGTAGTCGAGCAAAGGAATACAAGCATGGTATTCTGTTAAAGATAAGTAGAGATTTAATTGAAAACAACTCAAATAGTTTTTGAAATGGGTGGTAGAAGTGAGACAGGTTTTCCTTTAACACAAGATTATGAAAAATTAACAAATCCATCTATAAATAATATACAAAGCATGTGTTTTTTTGCATTGACGCACATACTTGCACAGGTAGGGAAAAAACTTTGAGAGACCATAGCTGGATTTCAAATAAAATGAGACAAACATGAAGTGGATTTGTCCTTTGGGCCTCAGGTTCTGGCAGATCTTACATGCTTGAGTTTGCAGTGGGTGAATCAGTCACTTTGCCAGCAGAGGTGCAGGGTTAGCAACATTTTAATCTAAAAGGAAATTCCACCTAGTACTCCATTATTCATCCTAATCTCAGAAGTACAGTGGTAAAGGTCTAAATATACATTTGTGTAGAACTGTGTGTGCTGCACATTTCATTAATTACTTGTGTGCAATATTTTATTTTTAGAAATCGAAAATGTACTCAGCTCAGTTCCCTACATTTCCCTTGATGTCATTCACTAACCCTGTAATTCACAAATTTTGGTTACAAACTATGTATTTTTATGCTGCAATAATGGTTCATCAATAAATTGCAGACATGTGGAATGTGTTAAGCGTAGAATGCATTGGTGTGCAACCCCATTAATTCTAGAGACCTAGAGATGCATAGAGACTCTATAACCCGGCCCAGCAATGTTATATCAACAAGAATATTGGGCCAAACACAGATCCCTGTGGCACCCCAGACCAGAAATGAAGGTGGATTGGTTGTCATCTGTAAGTTATTCTGTGAAAGACATGCAAACGTGATATGCTGCAATAACGGGTTATGAATAAATTCACATGCATTTTTATTTCTAAATTTGGGACAAAATTTAGAACCAATTGTATGCTAAAATCACTCCTGGTGGCCTTAGATATGTGGAATGCGTTAAGCGTAGAATGCGTTGGTGTGCAACCCCTTTAAATCACTATAGAATTTGGACTTGGACTATAATTTGTTATAGCTTGATCCATGATAGGTTGTAGTGAACCTATAATGAAATACCCATATAACAGACTTGCAGAGAATGACAAACTCTGGGCACATGCTCCCTCCTTTATAATCATGATTTTTCAACTTTGAACTTGGTAGGCTGTTCAGAATTATCAAAATAACCATTGGGATGATGCTTACAGATGTACAATTGGCAACTGATGCTTAATCAATAGACCAGTCAACTCTGACTTCAGTGAGAGGCATACTTTTATGTCATTTCCAAGTTAACAGCCAACAAAGTCTGGGTTTTGAAGATGCAATATCACCACAAATGGAACACTTTGAGGTCGGAAATGGGCAGTATTAACTTGAGTATTTCCACTTCCAACTTTGTCTGGTTTCAGCATGAACACTTGAGTGGAATCTGTCCACTATGGTGAATCAGGTGTCTGTTATTTGTGTTGTAACATTCTGGAATACCTTTACAGAGAGGGCAATGATTTTTTTCCATGTCTACAGGTGGGTATCATATGTAAAAAGCTAAACAAGACAAGGAACAGTAAATAGTGTGAGTGCTAAAGGAAATATGGTCCTCAGAATGACAGCCATAAATCTCTCATGAACCCATGTCGAAACAGAGGAAAAATAAGGGAGCTCGGCGTATCTTCCTTGGACACGGCACAAGAAGATATTTAAAAGATAGAGGTCAGTCCCCATAGCTCCTACATTTTCTTCTCAGCCATTCTATGTCTCAATGTTTATTCACTTACCGGATTTTTGTGTTACCATTTACATAATAGTGAGGAACCACAACCACAAAATGAGATTACAGACCACCCAGATCAAAATCATGTGGTGTTTCAAAAACACTCACAACACTTGGGTGGATAATTTGGTATAAAAAAAAAAGTTATATCAGCTGACATTAAATATGAGCAAAGTAACATTTTTATTTAATATTGTTATTCAATTTTTGGTTAATATGAGCTGCAGAGATTGTGTGGAGTTCTGTCTAAAAGGCAGGAAGAGATATGAGCTTATATTGTGAAGTTGTCAGGCTCAAATGACAGGTAGTGTTGTGTATCATGCCAGAAAAAGTTACATAAAATGCCTAGAGACTCTATAACCAGGCCCAGCAATGTTATATCAACAAGAATTTTGGGCCAAACACAGATCCCTGTGGCACCCCAGACCAGAAATGAAGGTGGATTGGTTGTCATCTGTAGGCTATTCTGTGAAAGACATGCAAACATGATCATCTCTTAAAAATCTAAAGAGTTTACTGAAAACAACTCTATAGTTTTTGACATGAAGGGACAGAGACAGGTATGCAGTTTTTGACTGCTGAAGTGTTGACTTTTTGAGTACAGGGTTACCTAAGCCTGCATAATTATCATGGTATCTCTTTCTTGTTCCGTAAAAATATTCTAAGCTCTACTTCTCTGCCTTGTAGAATGAAAGCTGCATGTGTAAATAAACTTATTTACAAAAAATAAGTTTATTCAGGTGTGCTATTAGTATACTTCTTTTAAACGAAAATAAGATGAAGTCCAATCCTATGACTACTGCATAGGTGAGGGCTTTGGAGGAGAGCAGCAGCCCATAAAATAAAATCCTTCTTGTGGAGTGTAATCTGTAGATTTATCATTCCTAACTGAACTTCTGCTTTACCATTGGCCAAATAGAGCAGACCAAGGGATCAGGGATGGAGATTGTCTGCTGGGGCAAGCTCCTTCCAAAGACTCATTGGCTTTCCCTTTCCAGATGCCGATACTTATGTGGGCTACTAATTTTTGAGTTACAGCAATGACGTAGAAGCAGTGGAGATTAGTTTTTTTCCAGGGGTTGAGGATGATTTGGTTGTAGTTGTGGAAGACACAGTGTTGTTGAAGGCTGACTACCTGGCTCCAGAGTCATCTAAAAGCCTTACAGTTTTGGAAAAAGTTAACTTAAGGTGGTCACTTTTGACAATAGGAGTGTGTTTTGCAATAGGAGGCATTTGTCCAGTCACTGAAGGTGGAGTTAGTGGGAAATAGTGGTGGCACACTGTTCTTATGTAAGGCTGTCTTTTCTTTTTCTTGCATTCTGAATCTGTCAACCAGTTCAGTTTTAGACTTCTTCAATATCGGTCCTGCTAATTGTTCAACTGGAGCTATTCCATCACGAAGAGCACCCCAGAAACAAAGGTAAACATAACTTTTTGGAGTTCATCTGAAATCATAATTTTGATTGCTTTAGTCATTTGATCAGTCTCTGTCTCATCTTGTTGTTTGTTTGCCGCTATAAACGTTAGAACCTGTCGTTGATTGTCCTCCATAATTTGGCACTTGTGTTGGGAGGAAGTTGCCTTCAGCCCCTGGGTAAATTTACAAATTGCTTTCCTTTGTTTTTCCAACAATGTATCCCATTTCCTTTGTACTTGTGAAGTAAGTTGTTGTCCCAGGAGTTAAGAGTACACCAGGCAGGTCCTGCTGTGCGAAAGAAGATGGATAGGAAGATTCAGGAGATGTGCATTGCTGCATGTGGTCTGGATCCTGTTCCCAGGTAAGGGTTTATACTGGAGTGCTGCCAGTTAGTACTGAGAAGGCAAACTGCACATGGGTTCCTGGATAGATGGAGCTGGAAAGAGTAGGAGTGTAAGGAAAGGCGGAGACGCAAGGTGGAAGAGGTCCAAACAGCTCTAAACAAATATGATTACTTGTGGATTATTGTTATATTTTATCAGTTTGAATTCGCATTCTGACAGTACCAATTCACTGCAGATGATTTTCTGTAGAGCAAGTGATGGAATGCTAACTTTCTTCAAATCTGTTCCAATGAAGATACAAAGTCCTCTGCATCTTGGGTGGCTTAGTACATTTTCAGCAAATTTAAATTTTTAAGTGAACTATTCCTTTAATGTGAGAACTTGACAGCACATTTCAGCACCAAAGACATTAAATGCTCTTCAGCTGGTGTACGAAAATAGAGCACACCGCATCATCATCAAAAAATAAGTAAATAAATGAAATAAAATAAAAAATGAAAGAAAAAGCAAAGAAAGATTCTTTTTAAAAGAATAGGTCCTTTTTGAGTAAATAGGTTTAATGCCAGAGAATCCCCTCTGATGAACAAATAATGGCAAATGTTGAAGACTAAAAGAAAAAAAAAACTATAATAATCTGAATTTAAGAAAATGTACTTAATTGTGTGTGTCCATTATGCGCTTGGTTCTACAAGATGCATTCATAAACAGTAGACTCATAAAGCACAATAATTTGTTTTAATACGATAGCATATCACATTCCCAATAGGACTTTTGTGATTTCACATTCCAATGGTCTCATGGGCTTACTTCCCACCACCCCTAATATAACTGTGAATCAGAGAAAGATAAAGGGCACACTAACAGGCTACATAATGCACAGTTTGGCTTGTAAAGATTCTCCAGCTGTCCAGTGGATTAAGCTTAGTGATTAAAAGCTTAAGCCTCATGGCACCGTGGCTGGAGCAGGCGCCTCTGGCTCAGGGATGGGCTGGTACCTTCCCCGTCATCAGGTCAGACATTCTAGACCCTCTGGTCTATTCTACCAAGAATGGATTCTGTCTATCGGTATTTTGAGTGAAACGTTGCTTCAGTGATATATTAATGTTTGCTGAATAAGTGATTATTAACAGAGATTATAATCATCTGTACCTGTTTAACGAAATGTTTAATTGCTATTGCTTTTATTTGTTGGTTGATAGCATAAGAATAGCATAAGCTAATGCAAATGGGATGTTTATCTTGTTGCCCATAATCTGATGCCAGTAAACCCTATGAGGAAAGAATTTGCCCTTTTCTTGTTAAAACAAATCTCACCTCACAAATGAGGTTTAATATTTCTCTACTTGCTTCTAAGTGATGATGCGATGTGTCATTTAAGATGATAAATGGTAATTGTACAGGCTGATCTGAACTTTCAGGAAGCACTCTGGGTTCTTTGTATCTCTCTACTCAAATGTTGGTTCAAATGAGGCAACTGGAACCCGAATGACATTTGGAATGACAAACAGAGTGACACACCGATTCTGTGCGTAGATGTAGAGCACAGCTGTGAGCCGAGCAAACACTCACATACCTGTGCACACACACACACACACACACACACACACACACACACACACACACAAACCCAAATGGGTCTGTGCCATCAACAACAAAGTGTCATAGCCTGGAATGAAGAATTAGTTTGAAAGTCCTGATGAAAGCTACTCATACGGTGAATGATTCAGCCAGACCTTACAGAAAAAAAGAAGTTTATTCAAGTGTGCTATTAGTATTCTAAAATAAGAGAGAGTATACTTTCAGTCTACTTTTCATGTACTAATCAAAGATATACTTAAAATAAGTATACTTGACTCAAATTACTCTTGGACAAAAACAATTGATAACAACATTGAATTTTAAACTTTACTTATCATAAACTCTGTCTCTCGTTTCTTAAGAAGCTGAGAAAAAAGGTGCCTTCTCGTCATCTTGTTTACTCCCGGCACGTTTACCCAAAAGGAAGACTCGTTGTCTAGTTAACTTGTAGTAATCATTTTTAGTAATTTAGTAATAAAATAACATTTAAAACTGTTTAAAATTTTTAGTGAACAATTTTTTTTTTTTACAGGTGTCCACTTTACAGTTTTTTTCAATTGCTAACAAGCATTGTTCAATACTGAAACCACATGTTCAAAACTGTTCACACATTCAGCGATACAGAAGTCTATGTGGACCAAACTGTGAATCATTTTTCATTGCTTTCGTTCTTTCTTTCTTTTTTTTTGTTATCTTTTCAAAATGCATGCTTTGGAATGATTTTGTTTGGAAAATGACAGGGAAGACACATTGGTGGGGGAAAAAAGAGTTCAGAGAGAGGGAGGACTAGAACCCTCAATCTGAACATCCATCCATTTATTCCATCCATTTTCCCTAGCGCTTGTCATGTAGGGTCATGAGGCTGGAGTCTTTCCTGGGTCATAGGCAGGACAAGCCCCTGGCAGATGGCCAGTCCATCACACACATTCATATTCACTCTCACTTACATTCCAGTTCACCTGTCCTGTATGTCTCTGGATTTTGAGAAACCCAGAGGAAACCAAATCAACACAGAGAGAACATACAAACTCAACACTCAAAGGTCTTGTGGGACTCCAAACTGCACTACAGTACCTCATTAACTAACTGATGAGTTTTTTTTTTTTTTTTTTTTTTGTAATTATTGCTTAATTTTTCCTAACTTTTTATATGTATTTTTATATATTTTTATTTTTCACAAGTAAATTTTTCAAATGTTGATGGGTTTTGTTTTGGTATATAAAGAAAAGGATGGCAAATGCTGCTTTTCCATTAATTATTTCTGTAATACAGTTAGTAAAATTAAAATATGTTATTCTTATCCAATAATGAAACTTATGTAAAATCTTCAAACTTCAAAGATAAAAGTTCATCGATATTAATATCCCTGTTTTTAGAGTTTTTTAAATCAGTGTGTTTGAATGAAATGTATGTTTTCTGAATGAGAATTGTTCCAGTGTTATGATGAAACACTTATTTTGAACTAAATGAAGAGTGATTGAGATCAGCTGTTTGAAAGCCAAGATTCGTGTTAGTAATGCAAATGTATGAACAGTTTTGAAAATTGGTTTAGTATTGAACAATCTTGTTAGCAATTGAAAAAAAACTGTAAAGTAAACTTTAACAGGTTACTAATATTCAGTTTTTTTTTTAAATAGCTTGGACACTAAAAGTGATACTTGAGGCCCACTTAGTGAAACCATTCACTCATATACCCAATCTTTAGACCAAGTCTGCAAAACTTAAGCACATTACATCTTTAAACTCTGTTTGATATTTAAAACAAACTTTTTACAAAACTTAAACACAGTTTTCATTACACACATCATTCGAAACCAACAGCTCTTTTGTTTAATTTGGGAAACACTGCCATTGTAATGCCACACTCATTTACTGATGACCTACACACAGTGATCATGTTGAAAACACTTAAATCAAATCAAATCAAATCAAATCACTTTTTTTGTCACATCACCACAGCACAAGTGCCTTGGTGATAAATTCTTGGAGCGTGGCTCCAAACAGTGCAAAAAAACAAAACAGTTTACAATAGACAGTACATATTTACAGACTGTACAGAAGACAATTGCAAAATACACATACAAACTCATACACACAGGTACTATAAAACAGTCTTAGTTATCAATACACTATGTACACATTTTACATTAGTACACATCCAAACATTGGATATGTTAAGGGCAACAGATTATAATTTAAAAGATTAGTGGCAGAGAGAGTTGGCAAAGGCAACTAGATTAACATATGCAATGTCGTGGATGTCATTGTATGGTATCCAGTGTACAGATAGGTTGTATTATTGAGTGTGTGCGTGTAGTCCATGAACGGCGGTAAATCAGTGTGTGGCATGTTGTGTGAGTGGGAGTGTGATGTAGGGTGGATTAGTTCTTCTGTTCATCCTGATAGCCTGAGGGAAAAAGCTTCCCTAGCGCTAGTGCGGGTCGGATGCTGCGGAGACGTCTCCCTGAGGGCAGCAGAGAGGCAGTCTGTGGGATGATGGCTGGGTCCTGATGATCCTCCTGGCTTTCCTTTACACCGCCTGGTGTAGATGTCATGGAGGCAGGACAAGCTCACCCCAACGATGTGGCGGGCAGTTCGCACAACTCTTTGCAGAGCTTTGCGGTTGCCAGCGGTGCTGTTTCCAAACCAGGCGGTGATGCAGCCGGTCAGGATGCTCTCCACAGTGCAGGTGTAGAAGGATCTGAGGATGCTGGGGCTATTCACTCTCACTTACAGTCTCAGGAAGAAGAGGCCTGATGTGCATTCTTCACCTGCGTCCTGTGTGAGTGGACCATGTGAGATCTGGATTGTGTGAGAAACCCAGAGGAACTTAAAGCTGTTTACCCTCTCCCAGGTGTCTTGTCGATGGGTGTGTGTTCTCTGCTCTGTCTCCTGAAATCACCACAGCTCCTTGGTCTTGTCATGTTGAGTGAGAGGTGGTTCTCCTGGCACATTTAGTCAGGGTACTCAACCTCCTCTCAAAGCCGTCTCATCGTTTCGGTGATCAGGCCTATTACCGTTGTGTCTCGGCAATTTACGATGCGTTGGACTGTGTGTAGCTGTACAGTACCTCGTGTTATACAGGGAGTACAGAGTGGGCTGAGAACGAGCCCTGCGGGGCACCAGTTTTGAGGATCAGGGGAGATGAAGTTTGTTGCCCATTTGACCACCTGACTTTGCCTGTCAGGAATTCCAGGATCCAGCTGCACAGAGATCTGTTCAGTCCCAGATTTGGAGCTTCGCAACCAGTTGGCAGGCACTTGGTTTATATGCTGAACTATAATCCACGAACAGCATCCTTATATAGGTGTTTTATTTTTCAGGTGGGAGAGACAGTGTGCAGGGTGAAGGCAATAGCGTCGTTGTGGAACGGTTGCTGCGAATGCAAATTGATGGGTCCAGTGAGGCAGGCAGCACAGAGCAGATGTTTATGGTCTCTATAGCTTCTCAAAAACTTGCTGAAATAGGGTGTCAGAGCAACGGGCTGCTCCAGTCGTTCACATTAATTATTTTTCTTTGTATGGGCACAATGGTGGATTTTTTGTGAGGGAATACAGACAGAGAGAGGGACAGTTAGTAAAATGTCTAAAACCCCGGCTAGTTGTAAGCGCATATTGAGCACACGGCCTGGGATGCCATCCGGGCCCCAGCTTTGCGGATGTTAACCGTTTGAAGGATCGACTTACATCCGCGACAGAAAGGTGATAGTGGAATCACCTCTTTGCAGCAGCTGTGGGAGCGCACTCTGTGTGGGCGGGGTTATGAGCCTCGAAACGAGATAAAAGGTGTTCAGCTCGATTATCCGGTAGAGAGGCAGCAATGATCCCTGTGGCTGGTTTAGAGTTTCCCTTTAAAGCCTCAGTGTGTTATGCCCTGCCAATGCTTCTTGGGTTGTTGTTGTTGATTGTTCTTCAACTTTGTTTTTATATGTCGTTTGGCTGCTTTTATGGATCTCCTGAGAGACTGGCTTGTTTCCGATCGTCAGTGTTCGGATTTAAAGGCAGTCCGCGTGACAAGGCTATGAACATCGCTGTTAATCCACGGTTTTTGGTTGGGGTAAGCGTATTATTTTGGTCGGAATTACACTACGTCCGTATGAAGAGTGAGTTGTCACCATCAGATCAACTGTTCCACGTGATCAAAACACCTGAAGTAAGCGTCCGATTCCGACCAGCGTGTTAGGGCGGGTGCTTCTCGTAGTTTCTGCCTATGCAGAATGTATGAACAGTCCGATTTGAAAATGTGGGCGGGGGAGGGTTTCAGTATTCCCGGAAGGGGGAACAATGCTTGTTAGCAATTGATGGTGATGTGCTGAAAAAACTGCTTTATTAAAGTAAACTTTAACAGGTTACGCGGTTTCCTGCTCGCTAATATTACAGTTTTTTTTTAATAGCTTGGACACTAAAAGTGATACTTGAGGCTGTAAATTCCACTTAGTGGAACCATTCACTCAGAATATACCAATCAGGGGAGCAGAAGGATTTAATTTAGTTCCTTTCATCACACCAAGTCTGCAAAACTATAAGCACATTACATGCTTTCCCTGTGAACTCTGTCCGAGCGGTTGAGCCCGTATTGTAGTCTGGAAACAAACTTTTTACAAAACTAAACATTCCCTTGTTCGTTGGTATGAGATCTACAGAGTTTGTTATTACACACATCATGGGAGAGGAGGTCGAACGGCGTCTCACCAACATCTCTTTCCAGCTGTTTAATTTGGGCTCCAAACAAAGGGCTCTGCCATGCGGTGTTGTAAACAATAAGCGTTGCCAGTCCGGTTTGCGTTGCGCACTAAGAACCATTTACTGATGTTATACTAACAACATCTAATCTACACACAGAAAACCTGAGTTTTCTCATCGCAACACGGTGCCATCCTGAAAACACTTAGACATCATTTGTTCACTTAGAAATCAAAACTCATTGTTTTGAGAAAGAAAATTATTTTTAACCCCTTGCATTTTTATTTACAGTGTATCTATATTGTATAAAGCACTTTAGAATTAAAGTAGACGTTTTGACTTGGCTTATATGCATATTCAGTGTCTATCTATCTATCTATCTATCTATCTATCTATCTATCTATCTATCTATCTATCTATCTATCTATCTATCCAGTGTGTGTGTGAAAGCAAAAGACACAAGAGTAGTGTTTTACATTTTTCACATCTGTGTGTAGTTTGGTGAGTATGTGGCTAATTATTTTATGTTTGTGTGTAGAGTTACTGCGCAAAAATATATATTTTTAGAAAAGGTAAAATAGTTTTCAAAGAAGTGTTTGCTTTTACAAGATGTGTGTGACGTTTTGCATGTTGTGTGTGTGTTTTGTGGTTTTGTGTGTAGAGTTTTGAGAAATGGAGCCATAGTTTAAAAAACTGTGTAAGCATTTTGAAAAAACAGTAATAACTCATGAATAAACGGTTCAAAGATTCAAAGAAGGTGCTCTTTCACAGGTTAATAAAATGTATAACTGATGAAAAAATTGTTCACTAGTGCTCACTCTACATTAAGGTCCATAGGTAACTACTATCAGAAGTCTGGACATAAACAATTCATTAATAAAATACAAACAAATAAACAAACTATGGTCACCCTTTTGCATTTTCTCTTTTTGGAGTATATAAAGTTTGACAAATCCATCTTTATAAACAAGAGAAGTGAAAACAATTATGAATTGCTGTGGGAAAACATCATGACCTGAAGTCTTTTTACAGAGGACCATAAGACCATAAGAGTAGCACCTGGTAAGCAACATGCAAAATCATGAGATATTAGAATAATGTGAAAAAACTATAAAAAACCCTTTGATCTTTCTGTAACAGTCTATTTTGCAACATCATTTAATCATGAATCCGACAATCATGAATCTGGCTTCAAATCAGTATGAATAAATATATATTTTTAAATGCAAATCAAAATCTGCTTTCTATATTTTTTTACCATTAAGGTCACATTCACACGTCATCACAAAAAACACCAGTAAACTCTGCAATGTCAATTATCTGAAAATAAATCTTTAAAGAAATGTGATTGTTCTTGATGTTTTGACGTAAAAGGGTCAAGTTTCAGAACTCACAACTTTATTGTTTCTTAGTTTTTTAATGTAATAAATGAACACATCAGCACTGCCAGCACTGCCTGCAATGACACATAAAAATGCCTCTTCGTCTCTTTGGTGCACTCACTGGTGCAAATGCATGAGATCTGCGAGAATGTGTGAGGTCAGCTTGTGAAATGAGACTGGGTAAATGTTTGGGATGAGCCGAGCTGGCCATAATCCCATCCACAAATGTGAGCTGCTCTTCCTCAGCCAGTTTCCCACCCATTCTAGTTTTGTCTGCAGTGTTTACTAACTACACGTAATCCTCAGAGTATCAGGGGGTCTTGTGAAACAGAAAAACACTTGATGGGCAAGTTCCAAGCCCTCAGCAAGTGAAGCTCCTTCAACGTGAAGAACCATTATGGACTGGAGGAGGGTCAATTTAGCTGGAGTTCAGTTATTTGTTGGTTAAATTCTGTCTCCTTCAGACCAGGAGAGACTCGTTCACAAAATCACCACCAGGTGGTGCAAAGGAAAATTTGGCACCATTGCTTGGAAAGACTGGAATTGTGACACTTTCATTTGTTAATGAAGCCAAATGAATAAATAAATAACACTAGTAATAATAATAATACTAATAATATTGTCACGGTGCACACGCAGACGAGGATATAACTTAAACTAACAGTCTTTAATACGGACAAAAGGGCAAGACAAGGCAAGGCTGAGACAGACAGGAACACAGGGGAGTAACGAGCAGACCAGGGGTCCGTTCTTCATACCTCGCTTAATACATCTGAGATGATGTGAAAGATGCCAGATCTTCTAATCCTGATAACTGATCTTTGGCTAATTTGGTTCTTCAAACGAATTTGCGTATTAGATTAAAATATCTGGATTAAGTTGTCTAATATCACTGTGCGTTCTCGAGTTCCCCAAAAAGGGCAGATGTATCGATACTCGAAACCACGATCAGCAATGCAGTGATTGGCTGGCGGCAAGACAGCAACGTAATGACATCATATCATTAAAAAAGACACCTGACGGAAAAGTTGACAAATTTCTGGACTTTTATAAGGAAACAGCCAAGCGAATAAAACTACATAAATGTTATAATAGATAAATGAAATGTTTTTAATTTATTTGTAATTTTTTTACATGGTTCCCAATTATTTATATTCACGATTTCTAGCATTTGTGTAGGCTTTACATTTTTACTTCAGTGTTGTAATTAGCAATTCATTTAATTTAATCTTTGAAACAGATTTGTTACGTGACAGCATTAATTAAAGTTTCTTAAAGATCATGTTATCTGCATCTCCTGCGCTCCATCAGGCCACTCCCATAATATCTGTCATTACTCAAATTAATGCACAGCTCAGATTAACTGTATAGCATGTGTTTAAGACTCCAATACAATTATAACGTAATTATTTCATCACTAAGAAATCTTTCAATGAGTAAAACTGGCTGTGTCTATAGTGTTATAGACTACACAACATTGTTATCTTATTTTCAAATTCATTTTTAAATTATTTTTATTTTAAATGATTGTCCCTGGACCAGCAGGGTACTCTTATAATAAAGTAGCAGTGGCTGTGACATATTTTAAGTATCAATTCTGCTTAAAAAGATGCGATCTAATCCTGTTTACATGAAATAAGCCTGCTCCCGAGCAGGTTTAAGTTTACGGACCTGTTGCTATGACAGCAAGTCAAGGATGAGCTTCGAAGAACCAAATGATCCAAGATCAAGCGAAATCGTCAACAAACAAATCCAGCTAACTGAGTTAGCGACGTACGAAGAACAGACCCCAGATGAAAAGGAACTAAACAGACATGAACTAAATACACAGGATAATTACAGAAAATAACTAACACACACCTGGAACATAATTAACTAATAATCACACTTAACAAGGACAGGAAACTAACCAAATATGGACACAAGAGGGCGGGAAACACACGACACACACGACACAGGACTGACAAATATACCCCCGGTTTCACAGACAAGGCTTAAGACTAGTCCCAGACTAAAATCTAAGTCTGAGCTGTTTCAACTAAAAGAAACTTGCTCTGACTGATCTTAAAATATATCAGTGCCTTTGTTTTGTCTCAAAATGCACACCAGTAATGTTTTTTCTAAGCACGTTTATAAAAATTACTTAAATGTCCTAATTGAGCTATGGCCTAATCCTGGTTTAGTCTAAACCCCGTCTGTGAAACCAGGCCATAGTGTTATAACATTTAATCGTATATAATTATTTATAATATAAATAGTTATGATTCTAGCTATGCAAGATAACACAAATGCCAACTTAAAATGAAACATTTTCAGGATAAATAGCCAGATGTTTTTAGTTAACGTAATAGAGTTTCAGTTTTAGTTAACAATACTAACACTGCTTAGAAGTATGTTTTATTAGTTCATCTTTAACTAAAACATGAGGATGTTTCATTAATCAGTCCCTACAGTTTAGTTGTATTGTTTTAGTTAAATTGTGGCCATGTTTTATTTATTCATTTCTTATTCTTAGTTAAATAATGGGACCAAGAACGAACAACTGTCATGTCTGGTTCAGTTATTTCTATTATAAGACTCTTATTTTGATATTCATTCAGATTCATTGTCCACCTGTTCTTGTGGTGCATTACATTTGTACTTGGAAGTCAGTTGTAACTGAACGGATATCTGACTCAGAAACTTGGAGGAGACGCAACAACCCTGACTTCAGAATCCAATGTGGCAGCACAGTAGTAATACATTGTTTATTAGCACTTCTGTTTGTCTGTGTCTCAATAAATGCACAAAGTACTATCCAACTTATGTTTGTGTACATGGTATGTCTGTATTATCTGTGCAAAATACTGCTTTTTAATGTGTTTTTATGGCTTGGTATTGCTAGCTCTGACATCTGAGGTAAATGGAACGCACAATGTTTCCTGTGTTTAATTCCTGTTGCCTTGGTGTCTGAGTATGTTCTCGTTAGTCACCTTGATTACAGATTATGTCATTCACCTGTTTCTAGTTTAGCTCATTATCCTTTGTATATATATAGCCCTTGATTTCTTTGGTTAATGTTCGGTTATATTCTTTGTTCCACAAATCTGTCACATTAGCGTTTACCTTAACCTTCTGGATTGTCTTCTTTGTTTATTTGAATAAATGCTGCTACATCTAGATCCTTGCCTCATATCGTCCCTGTGCTGCACCGTTATGATTACAACTCCAGGGATTTTGAGTTGAGTGTGGTTGAACCAGGAGAGTCTGGAGAGGACATAGCTGTGATATTAAATGTAGTTATTTGATGTTATTGTTGATATATTAGTATATTAGTATTGTATATACAGAAGTAATGTATTAGTTATTAATATACTAGTATATTAGTATGATATTTAGCTCTAAACTTGTACTTGTAATATTCTAATCCACTTTGTTACTATTACATTTTCTCTATATTGTTTGTAAATTGTAAAGCATCATTGAGCTATGGAAAGGCACTATATAAATAAAATTTAGTATTTTTTGTAGTAGTAATAGTAGTAAGCTAGTCATAGTAATTATAATTGTGAATAAATTATTACTATATATGTATGCATCTATAAATAAAAATGTTGCATGAATTGCATATCATATAAACTGTTCTGAACTTTTTTATTGACCTCAATGGTGATTTTATTCAATAGCCATTTGCACACATTAAACTCCAACATATTACATTACCATAAAATTGCCAAACTGTCTTGTCTGGTGAGTAAACCATATATGCAACAGCTTTCTGTACTTTTACCATTAAGATACCATTCAACGGCTCTTCATCTCTTCGGTCAAGCATGTTGTTGAATATTGAGTTACAACCGGATCACTTGGACAAAGCAGTGTTCAAATCAGAAGGTCAAAAATAATATAAAATCAACACTATAAAGTAAAAAAAGAAGAAAAAAGACAAATATGCTGTACTAATTTGTTCATTCCAAAGCCTGGACATATTTTATACATTTCTATTTAGTCTCTGAGCATATGAATTATTATTTAAGTGAATCTTTACCAACAGGCAAAAGCATTAGATCTGGGAGAATGTGTGAGGCAAACTTGTGAAATGAGACTAGACAAATGTTTGGGATGATCCACAAATGTGAGCTGCTCTTCCTTAGTTTTTCCCACCCATTCTAGTTTTGTCTGCAGTGTTTACGAACTACACTTAATCCTCAGAGTATCAGGGGGTCTTGTGAAACAGAAAAACACTAGATGGGCCAAGTTCCAAACCCTCAACAAATGAAGCTCCTTCAACATCAAGAACCATTATGGACTGGAGGAAGGTCAATTTTGCTGGAGTTTAGTTATTTGTTGGTTAAAACCTGTCTTCTTTAGATCAGGAGAAACTTGTTAATCCTTTGAATTTGCTAGAATGAAGGCATTGGCATGGGTCCCAAACCACCCAAACTCAGGTTCCAATGTGTGAAAGTGTCAGTTACAGGGCTATGGCTGTGGGAACATGATGGCATGTCTGGTCTGTAGCAAAAAGCATGCATCTAAGAAATTGTAATGGCTAGAAATGGAACTAATAAACATTAATTAGGTTAGACGACATATTGAATTTAATGCAGATAAAAACAAGACTTACCGTCTTTATAAAGGTCGTAGATCATGTAATTTTCACAACTCACAACTTTTCAACTTTTCAGACATAACAGTGGTTTGTTTTTAACATAAAAAAGTTCTATTTTTGGCAAATGTAAAAGCCCTTTTACACCAAAAGTGAAATGAATAATCCTCTTGTTGAAGGAAATATAAATTCACATCTGTACAGTAGAGGGCACAGCTCAAAAAAACTTTCAGATGTGATGCCATTCTGGATTGCATTAGAGAATAGGATGCAAGAGAAGAAAGTTGAACACTCTCCAGCAATAATAATAAAAAAGAAAGAAACACTAGTGCTGTTTATTTAGAGTCATTTTTGCTTATGGTTGAATTGGATCATTGAAGGTCAGCAGCGAAGACATTGGTTAAAAAATGGGATTAAACAAAAAGTTGTGTATGTATGTTATTTAACATATTTAATAATTTTAGGTTTGCGTCATATTCTGAGTTTGCATTTCACTGTTTTTATTTATTTTGAGGAATACTGAATGTGTTTTGTCCAAGTGAGATGAGTAAACATGTTCACATTTAGTCTAGAGCTACAGTAACATCATGTTTACACAGCGCACACAACAGGAGAGCTGTCAATAAATGGGAAAACAAAGTAACTGGTGTTTCATATTTGAAAAAGTTACTCTTAAAAAGTAATGCGTTACTTTACCAGTTGCTTGAAAAAAGTACTGATTATGTAACTTGCATTATTTGTAATGCATTACCCCCAACACTGGCCACAGGTATTCATTTTGTGTTGCCTATATATGATTTTTTGACTCTCAAGTGACGGTGGCCGTGGACATGTATTGTGATTCACTAAAGACCATAGTTTCAGCTAAAAATCTATTTACTCTTCTGAAAAAGTCATCTGGCCTGAGGGTGAGTAAATTAACAACACATTTTCTTTTTTGGGTGAACTATCCCTATAAGGCCCGTTCACACTAAGAACGATACGTATAAAGATAACTATAAAGATAGTTATGTTAGTGTCCACACCAATGCACAATATTTTTCTGTTTATTACAAACATACACTGCCATTTTGTAATAGTTATTTCAGTGTAATTCCATTTACGCATTCATTTAAGTTTTTAGCTCCTGTACTATCACCACTGCCCAGTTTTCAATTTGAGAAAGTAAAACAGGGATGACAAACTGTAAGCGTACAGTGGTACAGTGATTTCAACTTGTATAATTTGTATCAACTTGTATAAATACTATTTTGTCAAATAATTTATTTTATGTATTCAAGGTAGTAATGAAGTGGTATCATATTATTAATTATATAATTAATAATATAGCCATTGCAATATTGTGGTTTATCTGTGTTCATCAAGCCATCTTGTTTATTTTCATATAAGTAAGGAACATTTATAATGCAATGCTAATCGACATAGCCTTTATTACAGTATAGAATACTATAAGGAACCATTAAATTATTGAATGCACTAATTTAATGCACAATCGAAGTGGTAATGCAGAGTCAATTATTCCACTTATAACATTCTTCAGATGTTTTATAAATGTTGAATGGACACTCAGCAGATGCAAACAGGGGGTGAATAATGTGTTTTGTGTGTTTTTCTTTGGCTGCATGTTACGTTATTTATTACTTTAGATTCACTCCAGAGTCCATTCAACATGCTTCTGTTTTTCCAATAAAACTAATACACACATAAGATGAAGTCAACAGATGCACTAGAAGTATCTTGGATGAATCCCATGTGCATTTAGTATACAGATGTTCACTCTAACAGTAGACAGAAATTTACAGAGGAAATAACCAAATATCATGCTCTATTTTTTTCTGACTTTGAAACACATTGCCATATAAAACTATCATATAAAACAAGTAATCGATTAAAAGTTTGAATGAAAACTGCCCAAACTGCTATATTTATTTATTTTATTTAATGGAGAAAACCTCATAAAATCTTGAAAGTCTAAAATAAATGAAGGTCATTACAGTTTTTTTCAATTGCTAACATCCCTTTGTCCAATCTGTAGTCACATTTACAAAACTCTAAACACAATTAACACAACATCCGTCTGTTGTGACCATACCATTAACACAATTCATGTTTTCACACAATATTCAGTCAATTAACACGTTTCTAAAATGCTTAAATGTTCTTTTCACACAAGCTTACCCCATACCAAAAATCATGGATCTTTCTTATCTTTTTTACAAATGTTTAAACACAGCATGACAGAAATGAAGACCTAATGTTCCAAACTTTAAATATAGTGTAAAGCCTCTACTTCTGCAACAAAAGCAGCTTAAAAGAGCTGCTAAGAATGATTTTAATTACTAATAATTGAGAAATAGCTGATTCCAATCTTAATGAATAATTCCAAGTCTTTCCATACATGGCCATGCACAATAAAAAGACACTCTCTGGATTGGTTTTATTCAAAACAATACAGAACAACACAGAGAAGCATAAAAAGAAAGAAAATGTCTGGAGGAGGGAGAGTTGGACGGGGGAGAGGAATAGTTGGGACGAAGAAAAGGACTGGTTGGACCAGGGAGAGGACAAGGTGGACTAGGGAGAGGAGTAGTTGGACCAGGACTGTCTGGTTTGGTTCAGCTACCAAATCAGACATCAAGAGACTACAGCAGACACTCAGGACTGCTGAGAGGAATATTTGTGCCCCCCAGAGTGAGGAAAAGGGCTAAGGGCTAAATCACTTTGGACCCCACAAACCCTGCCCACTCTCTCTTTGAACTGTTGCCTTCTGGTCAGCGAGAACCAACCACCAGAACAGCCAGGCACAAGAACAGTTTCTTAACGCAGAATTTCAGCCTGAACAATTGTGAAACATTCATAACAATACATTGTCCATCATAACTGACACATTTATACAGAGAAAACCGAAAATTGTTCATTTGTGAACTGCACACTTGTAAATAACATATCTGTACATTCATTTAAAGTTTAATTTATCACTGACAGCAATTTCATTTAGCCAGTGAAGCCTTTACTGCTGCAATTCTGTCACTTTTCTTTTACATTCCATAAAGTACTGATGATCTTTCACTATGCTGTACACATGCTATCTAAAATGAATCCACTCAGTCTCACACACACAAAAAAAGTGTTATTATTATTATTGTTATTATTATTGTCGTTGTCATTGTTGTTATATTTTTTAATGGATCTCATATTGTATGTTCTATACAGGTCGAACTGAGACATGAAAAGAAATGCCATTTTTGTAATGCCATTAATTGTTATCATTTTGACAGTCTAAATTGACTACATGTTCCTGTTGGATAGAAAACCAGTGCTAATGTTTTGACCAAATGACTCGATTTTGAATTGGGTTTGCTGTGTTTTGATAGATTTAGTATATGAAGAAAAAGGTATTCAGCATTTTGAAATGTAGAGTTTGTATTTATTTAACAAAATGTGATTTTGGCCAGAAAATTAACTATTTGGCTAACTGTGTGATGTAGGTGTGTTGCTGTGTTAAGAGTTTAGAAAAAGTACTTTAAATATTGGTAAATGCTTGTTAGCAATTGAAAAAAACTCTAAGAACAAGTCTGATCTAACACGCATTTTTCAAGACTGCTGACTGCTTTTGGGAAGAGAATGATAGAGAAATCCCCATAAAAGAACCACTCTGGATACTGGATATAGTGAATTTGGAGAAAAAAAACATGGTACTAATTTCAGAAAGTGACATGCTTTGACGCTATGCTAAGATAAAATGCTAACTAGCCCTTATGCACCTGTTGCAATTATGTTTTATGATTAATTTTTAAAAGTAAATGCAAGATCATTTGAAAGTTTCTTTCTTAAGAAGGACATTTGATACAAAGGCAAATAAGATAAATTGATACGTTTTATCATAGAAATTAGGGATTAAAACTGTAAATAGAAAGGCGTCATTAAATATAATAAAGACAAAGCATTATAATTACAGGCATATTCCACCCAGAGAGGTGTGAATGTGTGCTGGGGAGACAGAACAGTTTGCAACACAAGACATTTATTCATTTAATGGATGCTTTTATACAAAAACGACTTAAACTCTCAGTTGACAAAATCCCACCTTAGATTTTGTTTTCTTGTTGAATATCCAGCTCCACTCACAGATACATAACATTACAGAAGTATAATGGGTTGGGAATGCTATGGAAACTAGAGACCATAAACCAGCCTTGATCTACGTGGAGATTCACGTTAGTCTAAACAAGTGTTTTCGGCAGTGATGTTCTGTACAACATTTGCTGGTGACCAGCCATGATTGTCTTTTCAGCAGGGATATTATGTATTAAAAACAAAAAACAAAACAAAAAACATGACTGATTCCAGCTACGCACGCTGCCTGACTCAGAGCCACAACACTTTGGAAATCTTTCCATGATTTACCCAAGGGATTCTTTCATTTAATTTAAAAGCAAAAAGCAGCTGTTAATAACAACTAGATTAAACTGAGCATGTCCCATAATCAACATTATTCAAGCCCAATAAATGTACAGTAAACAAGGTCCTTGTAAATGAGTCAAGTATTTACAGCCCAGGGAGTAAATACGGGAATGTTGCGGCCTCACAGAAATGCAGTGAAGGTGCTGCTGGGTTTAAATATATTTAACACTGACGTAAACAAGCAGGCAGGCAGGCGAGCAAGCCCAGTTCTGTCGGTAAAGATGCATGACAGGAGACGCTGAGAACCAGGCTGTGAATGTGGCAGAGCTCCAGAAAGCACAAGAACACAAAGGTGTTTGAGTGCAGCCGAAGAACCCATTGGACACACCTGCTAAAGCAGCTGTAGTCTATAGCAGTGGTTCTCGACTGGTGGTTCACAATGCAGAAGTTTATCTGTTCTGAAAGGGTAGAAAGACAGCAGGAAAAAAAAAAAATCATGTAACCTTATAACTGAGCATTAGGAAAATCAGCTTTTCAAAAAAAAAACACTTGCAGTGAATTTTCTTGTTGGCGACAAGGTTATGCAATATTTGGCACAAATACATTTTTCATTGAGTGAAATCTAGCCAAATTAGGCAGATGCCAACATGTGCATGTTGCATGACATATCCCTCAACCTCGAAAACTGTGAAAATTCTGCCAAATTCTGGATCCTACAGTAAGTAAAACCAGATGAGAACCACCCTACATAAAAGGCCAGCTCAGTGCTGGTTTATGCCATGTTGCTTACCGGCAAAATTTAGCATTAAATTGCAAATTAATTATAGCTTTTTAATTACAAATTTAGATCGACTGGCATTAGGTCTCACCTGTTAATGCTAGTTAAGTATCCTGGTAGGGACTCTAGTATCCCACGATGGGGACCAGCATTAAAAAAACATATACTGGTGACCATCTTTAGAGGTCTTTTCAGCTGAGTTGCATAGTACTGCCTCCAGTGTATTTTGAACATTTGTGAAACCTTGGTAAATAGAAGCCAAGCATGGTCAAGCTGTCTCGCTCTTTTTTTCTCTGCAGGGAGTAGGTAAGGTGTGGTGAAGTCGCTGGTCCATGCTGTCATGTTAAGGAGTTGTTATCCAGCCAAGGACTATTGCAGATTAATGTACCACAGGTGCAGCAAGTCTAGACAAGGGGTGAGGGAGTGATACTTCGGAGTGAAAGTGCGAACAAGGGTGTGAAAGAGTTGGAAAAAAAAGAGTGTTAGAAGGAGAGAAACAGAGAGTGGAGCAGAGAGATTTAGAGAGACCGGGAAAGCAGCACTACATGCCTGTACACTAAACTCAGTGTGCAGGTGCATTTTGGTGCTGTGCCAGTTGCAGTGTGTTGTGCATGCTTTCCCAACTTCCCAAGCTTTACACATGCACACTAACTAGCTGCTACAGCCACTAAAGGAAAGGACACTTCATGAAAATGACAAAACAACATTATCCTTACACTGCGTTTACACTGCAAGTGAGCATTTGTGATGCAACAAAACTAATCCTGTTATTATCAACAAAGCTTGAGACTTTTCACACTTGCTGTGTAGAAAAAGCTTAACAATAAATATTTTTGGTTACACTTTATTTTGATAGTCCATTTTAGACATTCTACTAACTATAAGTAACTTTGCAACTACATGTCAACTAATTCTCATTAATTTGCAACTACATGTCTACTAACTCTCAGAGTAGTCTATTAGGTTAGGTTTAGGGTTAGTAGAATAAGTTGACATACTTGTAAAGTTTCTAATAATCAGTATGTTGTATGTTGTGGGCCCATCAAAATAAAGTTTTAGAAGATATTGCAGACAGTCTACTAATACTCTAATGACTGCTAGTTGACATGTAGTTGCAAAGTTACTTACTGTTAGTAGAATGTCTAAAGTGGACTATCAAAATAAAGTGTTACCGATTTTTTTTTCCATCCAATTTGTGGAAATTATGATATTCATTTACACAGATTCAAAAGCTGGACAACATGCATCACACCACACAATCTCCTTGGAGAGAAAATTTGTTAACTGTAAGACAACATATGAAACGATTCCTACAAATCGTCTCAATACGTGCTTGGTCTGGGGAACAGGAAACTCCTCAGTAGATTAAACTTTTGTGGTGCCCAGATGACCCTGACCTCATTGCTTTCCAAAATACATGCTGTAACAACCCGGTCTCATGAAAGTGCGTATAAATAGTACGCCAAATAAAAATGAAAACTCGTGGTATTGATACGCAAAAATGGACTTTGGCGTGTCTATGCTACGCGATGGGTAGGGTTAGGGTTGTGGTGTAGATGCGTATCATATGTACGCGAAAACTGCATATCATATGCACGCCAACAAATTTCGTATCATATGCACGCGAAAACTGCGTATTATGTGCACGCCAAAAATGCGCGTAGCATATAAACGCCAAAGTCCATTTTTGCGTATCAATACCACGAGTTTTCGTTTTTTTTTTGGCGTAATATAATACGTATTTTCATGAGACCGGGCTCGCTGTAACAGTGGCCTTTCCAAATTTGCATTTTGCAAAAAGAAGTGGAAGATAGGTATTCTTTAAAAGAGTGACCACAATATAGTTTTTAAATATTTATTTTTGAATTGTTGAATAATCTTTGTCATGTGATCATTTTTCCTTAAAGGAATTGTTCACCAAAAATGAAAATTATTTACTAACCTCCAGGCCATCTAAGATGTAGATGAGTTTGTTTCTTCAGCCAAAGCGAAATTAACGTTTTGGAGAAAACATTTCAGGATTTTTAGGCAGGCAGCTTCAAAGTAATCCACACGACCCCAGCGGACAAATAAGGATCTTCTCTAAAGAAATAATTAGTCATTTTAAGAAAAAAGTACCATGTTGGGAAAGTTATGGGGAATGTAGATAACAAGAATTTATAAGTTTAAAAAATAGCACTGTCGAAAAGTTGAAATGTCATTGCTAAATTAATGTCATTGCTTCTGTGTACATGTTTTGGTCCAATAAGTAATATCTCTGTTTTATCTGAATTTTATAGACAAAACTACTGGTCATCCAAATTATTTATATCTTTAGCACATTTTGATATGTTACATAATTTAGAAATTTTATTTTTAATTTATTTTGAAAGGGGCAGCATGTCTATTGAAAATAGCAGTGGACCTAAAATAGGTCCCTGTGGCACTCCATACTTCGCCAGCATTAACTTAGGTAATTTCCTGTTTAAATAAACAAAATGGAAATGGTCAGACAGGTTAGACCAACTTAATGCCTGTCCTTGAATACAAGTATAATTTTGTAATCGATCAAAGAGTATGTCATGATCTATAGATTCTATAATGAATCATTGGCTCCTAAATTGTGGAATTCCCTACCCTCTAAGATTAGAAATGCAGAATCCCTTAGTGTTTTTAAATCATCCCTTCAAAACTTACTTTTTTAGGGTAGCTTTTATGTGATTTATGCGATTGCTTTGTGTTTTATTATATTGGCCTTGTATTGTTTGATTTGATTTTTACTGCCTGTACTTTTGTGTGTATTCTTTTTTACTTCATATTTGTATATGTATGTAAAGCGCTTTGAGATGCTACTTTTAAAGGTGCTATATAAAATAAAGTTTATTATTATTATTAGTGTCGAATGCAGCACTAAGATCAAGTAAAACTAGAAGTGAGATGCCGCCTCGGTCCAATGCTAAAAGCAAGTCATTTATAATTTTACAGAGTGTTGTTTCTGTGCTATGATATGAATATGATAATATGACAGAATTACATTTTTCATAGATTTATCTATTTATTTATTTTTGCAAGGAGGAACACAATTGAGCAGCTTTTTGGACGTAAAAGGAGGATTTGAAATGGGTCTGTAATTTGCTATTCACTAGGATCTAGTTGCGGTTTCTTAATGAAAACTAAGAACTTGAAAACTAACAGCTTTGATGGTCTTGTGATGTGATTTAGAGAGCGGAGTTAATAAAATTGAGAAGAGGCTCTTCTGCTACAGGTAACAACTCTTTCAGCAATTTTGTAGGTATGGGATCTAATAAACATGTCAGTGGTTTAGATGCGGTGATAAGTTTGTTTATTTAGCTCTTTCTGTCCCAAGGCTGTAAAGCACTACAATTGTTATTGGGGCAATATGAGGCTGAAACATAAGATGCTGCAGAGGTTGTAAATTCACAACTGTATTTCTGATGCTTTCGATTTTCCAGTGTAGATATTCATGGGCATTATTGTAAAGTGTGAAGAATATTCAGTTCGGGTAGGGCAGAGGAGAACTGGTCCCATGACAGAGCCTGGTTTCTCCCAAGGTTTTTTTTCTTCTGTCACCTGATGGAGTTTAGGTTCCTTGCCTTCTGCCTAGCTTATTTGGGGTCTGAAAGACACTTAATTTTCATAAATTTATTGATACGACAGCACTATCTGACAGCATCGAATGAGCACAAAACTTGAACTGAATCAAACCGGATGATGGCACTGTCTCTTTTGTAGAGCTGCTTTACAGCTGAATCACATTTTTCAACATCAACACTGAACTAAAATGAATCAACACTGAACTGACTTAATCTGAATAACAACATTGCTGCCTTTTGCAGAACTACATATTGTTGAATTGAACCCGCTTTAAATTGATGAACTTCACAATGTTATTGATCTGATCTGAAATGAACAGATCCTAACCCTAACCCTAATACAGAACAGACCTGAGCTGAATAATGAAACTATTGTCTTTTAGAGTTGTTCAAGAGCAGAATCTAAATTATCTCCACAATACCTGGGCCTTTATTTCATACCACATCTTTCTTAGTTCAGAATATAAAGGGGCAAAACATTAGCTGATCCATTAACAATACCATTGTTAAGTAACAGAAGAAAAAAAACTCTGAGATAAAAAAAAAAAAATGTGCAGACACCTCATCAAACATTTAAAATAGCAAAACAAAAGTCTTTGCCTAAGAGTGTATACAGTATGGCAGAGAGGTGCCTGGGTTTGGGTGAATTGGTGCCAGGACAGTTCCCCTCACTCTCCTTGTGCTAAGACTCTCTAGTCATGGATCACAGCCCTGGAGAAGAAGGTAATAGCCCCCTTTGAGTCTGGCCCAGTGCAAAACTCTCCCTTAGCTAAAACTGTTCCTCTGGGAAATCAATGGGCCCATTATTTGGTGAGCTTCAGTTTGCCTCGATGCTCCCGATCTCCATGTGAAACAGTAGACAGTAATGGAGAAACATAAAACATAATACTTGTGTGACCAGCTTGTCATTGGCTCGCTGGTGACTGTGTTAAGAATTTGCTGGAGATAGAAGATTGGGCAGATGGAGGAGTGGTGGGGAATGACGGACCTGGACATTGTCAGCAGGTCATAGATATTGATTTGTTGCGACACTGAGGTACTGTAACAGTGTTGACAAAGGAGAAGCTTAGCCATGGCCTGAGATCAGAGGAGTGGAATCAGTCACGCAGAGTTAGAAGAACCCATCGAAAATGCCACCTTAAGTGTAACACTAGCCTTGTGTGAGTGCAATAAACTATAGAAAAGTATTGTTTCGTATTAAACACTAATATGCAGCCAGACATGCATGCTGATGTGCCTGAAACAAAATAAATGTCATACAGAAAATTGAAACTGCTGCTATTATGTTCTTTCAAAACTGTGGGGTGTCTTGACAGTATTTAAACCACAGTCTACCCTCTCATGTAATTTCATAACTTAGCCCAGTCGTACTCCTCATTTTTCATGTCGTGGTCAACTATGTGCCTTGGAATCAAAAATGAACCACAGACCATGTCCCTCTTCTTTCTCTGATCAGTCTCAGCCAAAATTTTCAGCAGACTGGAAACAACATATCTGGTTCTGTACAAACATGTGCACATTAGAATTAGGCTGGACTCTTTTTGAAGCTGCTAATTTTTCTCTGAGATATTTTTCTCACATTATATTGTAAAATCCCAGTTATGTCAGAATGTAGGCATGACATAATTAAATGATTTTTTTGCGGTGAAGGGAAATGAGAGCTCGAGGCAGGTGGCACAGTACAAATTAGAGCCGCTTAAGACACAAATGGCAGAGCTGCAGTGAAAAGTACCCAAACCATCTTAATGTGGCTAAGCTTAAATACTTACAAATCAGATGAATGGGTTCTCCCCTGGCAGTACCATCTCTCTGGGTGTCATTGTGAATGCAAGGTGACACGAGATGGTGTCGCGCCAGCTTATGGCCACAAAGGCTGCTGATATCTGGAAAGCAAAGGCTTGGTTAAGTCCCTGCTTGACACAGTTAGGAGAATTTAGCAATTGTTTTGAACTTGGCCATTACACTTTCGTAGTGGTATTGGATGCACTATTGTCATTTCAGCTTAGTAAATACCATATCATATTAATGAACCTTTTTAAGGACTGAGTGTAAATAAACTTTTTACAGCCTCAAGCCTCATATTCTTACTAAAGTAAGTGTACTAGTATACTTGCACCATTTCAAAACTTCCCAGAATACTTAAATTAACCCACTTTTTAATTTATTAAAGTATACTTGACTATGCAATAAGTGTAAAAGTAGTGAACTCTGAGTACACATCTAGTTTATATCCATGTTTTACTTTTGTATTGAAAATGTGCAACTATACTGTGAACAGTTTGAAATGAACTTTTTCACTCACCAGTAAAATTGTATTTTTTTAGTTATTTACCTAAAGCGGCCAATGAATCGGAAGTCTTGCACATTCAAAAATAGTTTACTTCAGTGTTGCAAAATAAGGTGGATTGAACTTAGCTGAATCAACATTAAAGTGACTTGAGCTGAATAATGACACTATTGCCTTCTGTAGAGTTAGTTATAGCTGAACTGAACATGCAATTGCTGCTTGTAGCTAAATTAATATCTTATATTTGGACTTTACTATTCTAGTAGTTTCTGATTTAGGTATTAATTTGTTATACTTGACATATACCAGTATACAACTGTCCTTTAAGTAGACTTGAAGTTAACTCATATGCATGCTACCAGTAGATTTATGACAAAGATTTATGCATTACATAAATATAATTGCTCCCAGTTATTTTACTTGATGTTTTGTGATGACATTTACAGCTTACAATAGCTTACCTACCTGGGTTTACTCTAAAGTTGATTATAATTTGAGCATGTAGGTTTTTAAGTTAGTATATAAAACATATGCTGGAACTTTAAAGTAGTGTGTGTGGAAAAAAATGCTGGGGTGTTTTTAATGATTTCAAGACTGAAGTCATAAAGTTGCTAAGATGTTATGAGTCTATGCAGGGTGTTACTTAGGTCTTTACAGTGGATGTTATGTGACGGCCAAGTCAAAAGAGCCCAACTTCAAGACCCTAACATATGGTTTGGGTCCATGCACTTTCATTTTAATCTTCTTGTAAATTAAGAAGGAAGTTCTATATAATTTATATAGTATTTGCAAATGTTAAGTGAACCTAACTGAATGTAATATACACGTATATATAGAATATAATAAATATAAATGTAATATTACCCAGTCAAATTGACCAAATAAATCTAATATTATTATATTCATTGTAATGTATTATTAAAATAAATTATTATTTATTAGACTATATTATATGATTAAAATATTAATTAATCATCATAATTAATTATAATAATAATTGATTATGTTGATTACCAAAGAACAGACAGTGTCCAAATAAAGGGTAATGGTTATAATAATTAAATTTATTTATTGTCCTCCATTTGAAATGAAAAAAAAAATGCAATGTATTTTAGGGTTTCCCAAGGATGGAATTTAACAGAATAGAAATAATCAGTTAAAGTTAGCCATTGCTAGTTGAGGGGTAATTTATTTTGTCCATCCATCCATTCTCCTAATCACTTGTCCTGTTTTTGAAGTGAGACAATATCCAACTAATACACACACACAAAAAAAATAAAAAAAATGTAATCCATTGCTTAATTGCTTAATGTTTCATACTTAATTTTGTGCCAGTCTCAGCAGGGTTGTACTGTTCTGCCCCTAGCGGTCTATTTGTTGGTTTGTCTTATTTTGTTACGATTACTAAGCTTTGGTTTGGATTTTAAGGAAGCTGATATGCTACAAAAATCCCCGGAAAGGTCAAGCACCAGCACTCTATTTTCCCTGAACTCTCTACGGTATGCTGTGTGAAAGCATTCTACCTGTGTGCAATAGGAAGTAATAGCACCCCTGCCAATCGTTCAATTAGAAACAAAACAAAAGCTCCTTTATGGCACTGCCAATCTGATGAAAATCTCTGAGCTGGGAGGGTGTGGAGCGATGATTCATACCTGTGTGATATGGGACACTGTAAACGCAGCTATGCCTGATAAATCACAGAAGTACTTCAGGTTATATTACAGATAACTAACACAGAAATGGTTGAGGAACAGTTTTAGGGATGCTTGCCTATCTAGCTCAGAGAGGTGTGTATGTGTGACTAATGTTACCCCAAAAAGCTTAAGGCAAACTTAATTAAAAAAAAAAATTAAATTATTATTATTGTAAAAAAATCAAGTGGTTTCTGCAAATAAATGGTGCCACATTTCGCAGAACTAACTTCACTTTTTAAGTTTCCATTTTTCCTATGATTCTTAGCCAAATAGTGTCATGTTCATGGCTGAGATTTGTAAGCCACAAACCCCAAAATGCTGTAGAACTAAATGTTTCAAACTCAATTACTGGAGGGCCAAGGTCCTGCAGAGTTTAACTTCAATCCTAACTAAATACACCTGACGGAGCTAATCAAGCTTCTTAGAATTACTTGCAAACAATGTGGCAGGTGTACTGGAGAAGGGTATGAACAAAGTGTCAGGAATCTGGTCCATGCGCTTCCGTTTACTCGCCACCAGAGAGCTCTCGCTCACCACATGGACTCTTGCACGACACTAACTGTTGAACGTCACCTAAGACTGCATTTCCCATCATCCATTGCACTGATGACACACACAGCTGATTACACTAATCACGCTCACAGCTGAGAACTATCACACAATCGCTATCACCCAATCACACACTCTTTATAAGCCTTGGACTTTCTCTCTGTGATCGCCGAGTATTGTATGCGCATATCGCTACCCTAGCCGATAGCTACCTTACAGAGCCTTTTGTAGTAATCATAGTTTTGCCTTGCCTTGTGTGTTTTCCTGTGTTTTGATTCCTGCCTGTGTTTCCTGGATATTGTCCGCCGATCGTCGACCCATGCTTGCCCTAGGATTACTCTCTGCCTTGTCTGTGTCATACCTGTTTGCTGATGTTTTTGACCCTGCTTGTTTTGTGACCATGTCTATTAATAAAAGCCTGCAAATGGATCCGCACGCCTCTCGTCTCGTCGGCTCCGTAACAGAATACTCGGCCACACAAGGATCCAGCGGCTTTCCCAAAGGACATTTGCCAGGTATGGACGCAGCGATCTTGTTGCTAGCGCTCAAGCAGGGCACACGATCACTCGAGCGTTACATTGCAGAATATTTGGCTCTGGCTAATGGCTCAGAATTACCAGACTGCATGCTAATAGACTTTTTCTGTGATGGCCTTAACCAGACTGTAAGATCAAAAGTGATTCCTCAGGGACCTCGTTCGTCACTGAGTAATTTTCTGGATTATGTTCTGTTAACTGTTGGTTCAGCGTTCACTGTGGGTGTCGCGGAGGAACGCGACACCACACTCAATTGTATGATCACAGCCGCGCTAGAGCACGCTAACAAAATGGTGGCGACAGCGGAGCCCGTTCACAAAATGGCGGCCACAACAACACCCGTCATGTCATTGCTGCCAGTCATGAGTCAAGTCACGGTGGATGTTAAAGAGCCTAGTAAAGTCACCATTGATTGTCACAAGTCACGTCTACGCAGATCTGCCAGAATCTCTTCTCGTCTCAGCTGGTCAGCCAGAGTCACACCACGTCACAGCTGTTCGTCACGAGTCACACCACGTCACAGCTGTTCGTCACGAGTCACACCACGTCACAGCTGTTCGTCACGAGTCACACCACGTCACAGCTGTTCGTCACGAGTCACACCACGTCACAGCTGTTCGTCACGAGTCACACCACGTCACAGCTGTTCGTCACGAGTCACACCACGTCACAGCTGATCGTCACGAGTCACACCACGTCACAGCTGATCGTCACGAGTCAAGCCAAGTAACAGCTGATTGTCACGAGTCAAGCCAAGCCACAGTTGATCGTCGTGAGTCAAGCCAAGTCACCGTTGATCATCATGAATCAACCCATCTCACAACTGATCTGCCAGGGTCTCGTCATGTCTCAGCTCATCGTCACGAGTCAAGTCACGTCTCTGCGGATCGTCAAGAGTCTCTTCACGTCTCAGCTCTTCAGCCAGAATCTCTTCACGTCTCAGCTCTTCAGCCAGAGTCTCTTCACGTCTCAGCTCTTCAGCCAGAGTCTCTTCACGGCACAGCCGATCATCCCGAGTCTTGTCACATCCTGTCTGCCAACTCCAGATATTCAAGGTCAGTTCTTCAGCATCCTAGTCTGGCATCCAGTGTGAGGGATGCACCGCTGGTGTCTGCACGCGCAGCTGGCATCCCCAAACCCACTCACTTTAACCCTTCTGTTCCTGAACTAATTCCTCTGTCTGCAGCGCTTTCCATGATGGGGATCGCTTTATGTTGCGTCTGGGATGCGTACACCACCACAGAACTGCTCAAAAGGGCGGTGGCCACTGTGATGTCTCCAGAGGTGGCAGCTGTCACTGCAGAACCTCCTGGGGTAGTGGCGTTCGCTGCTGTGTTCCCTGAGGCGATGGCATCCGCTACAGCTCTTCCGGAGGTGGCGGCACATGGTGCAGAACCTTCCGAAGCGGCGGTGCTCACTTCAGTTCCTTGTATGGTGGTGGCGTCCAGTGATGCACTCGCAGCCTGTCATGTCACAGTCAAAGGTACCATTACTGAACTCTCTGCATTTGTTGAAACTCCTGATGGTACTGCTGTAGAACCTCTAGAGGTGGCGGCATCCACTGCAGAACCTCCAGAGGTGTCAGTGGTATCCACTTATGAATGGGTCACTCGCTCACCACATGGACTCTTGCACGACACTAACTGTTGAACGTCACCTAAGACTGCATTTCCCATCATCCATTGCACTGACGACACACACACAGCTGATTACACTAATCATGCTCATAGCTGAGAACTATCACACAATCACTATCACCCAATCACACACTCTTTATAAACCTTGGACTTTCTCTCTGTGATCGCTGAGTATTGTATGCGCATATCGCTACCCTAGCCGATAGCTACCTTACAGAGCCTTTTGTAGTAATCATAGTTTTGCCTTGCCTTGTGTGTTTTCCTGTGTTTTGATTCCTGCCCGTGTTTCCTGGATTAACCCTTTGCCTTGCCGTTCGGACTCTGTTCGTACCTCGTTTGGATTATTGCTCGTGTACCTGGATTATCTCTCTGCCTTGCCCTGTTGGATATTGTTCGCCGATCGTCGACCCACGCTTGCCCTAGGAATACTATCTACCTTGTCTGTGTCATAACCTGTTTGCTGATGTTTTTGACCCTGCTTGTTTTGTGACCATGTCTATTAATAAAAGCCTGCAAATTGCGAGTCGGTGGGGCCAGGCCTTCAACCATTGAGGCTTGGCAGTGTTTTTTACTGAATATACGTGATTATTTAAAGGAGTAACTTTTGTGTTCTTGTTGTCCTTCCCTCTCTCCCTCCCTTTTGATTGAACCTTGAGATGTTGAGTATGTGTCTGCTGTTTTGTTTTGTTTTATTTTGGATATTATGTTGTGTTGTTTGTGAAAAAAATGAAAATAAAAAATTGTTGATAACAAAAAAATAAAAGCCTGCAAATGGATCCGCATGCCTCTCATCTCGTCGGCTCCGTAACACAAAGCTTTGCAGGACTATGGCTCTCCAGTAGCTTAATTTGATAACCCTGCTTTAGAATAAATTGCATTGCAATCACAACATTTTAACATACCGTAAATACTTTTTGTCCTGTCCACTGCTATGGTTATCAGTATCACTATATGTCATTTATTGCAATTGCAAGAGTGAATTCTGTATTTACAGTACATGCAGTTACTTCCTATAATTTGTAGCATCTATGTGGCAAGGCAGTGTTAATTTCGTTGATGAATAATTTTTCAACATTTGTCAATGAAAACGATGAAAACGAGATGATAACGAAATAAAAACTATTTTTGAATGACGACAAACAAGGGGAAAAATTTACTGACAGTTTCATCAATAAATAAAAAACAAAAAGAAAATGTTAGGGAGGGACTATTGGGAAGAGATCCAGTCAGAACAAACAAAAGAAAGAGAGAAAATTACTCACTGCTCTTGATTGAATCACTTTAGGAGCCCTATTACGGATTAATCTAAATTGAATTGATATAAATGAATATGTCTGATTGAAAGGATGAAGGATGTTGTATGCAATTTGTTATAAAGAATGCATATAATATACACTATATTGGCAAAAGTATTGGGTCGCCCCCTTCTAATGAACAGGTTTGACTATAGTAATTTCTATGAGTACAATTCTTAATGTTAAAGCATATAATGATATTCTAGGAAATTGTGTGCTTCTAATATTATAGCAACAGTTTGGACAAGACCATTTTCTATTCTAACATGACAATGCCTCTGTGTATAAGGCAAGGTTCAAAAAGAAAATGATTGATTCAGTCAGTGTGGAAGAACTTGATTGGTCTGCATAAAACTAAGTCCTAATCCCAGTTTAACACCTCTGATGTGACTGTAAATGCAGACCTTGAGCCAAAAACTCATCACCAAACACCAATGACTTGTACATACACTATATAGACAAAAGAATTGGGACAACCCCTTCTTTAGAACAGAAAAATGCACTTCCAAATCTGTGGCAACAACGATGGGAACATAATTCATGCATTTAAAAATTGTATTTCCATCTCTGTTGCAACAGTTTTGGAAGTGTCTAAAATGACTGTACCCATATGTACAAGTCATTGGTGTTTGGTGATGAGTTTTTGGCTCAAGGTCTGCATTTACAGTCACACCAGAGGTGTTAAACTGGGATTAGGACTTGGTTTTATGCAGACCAGTCAAGTTCTTCCACACTGACTGAATCAATCATTTTCTTTTTGAACCTTGTCTTATACACAGATGCATTGTCATGTTAGAATAGAAAAGGGTCCTGTCCAAACTGTTGCTATAATATTAGAAGCACACCATTTTCTAGAATATCATTATATGCTTTAACATTAAGATTTGTACTCATATAAATTACTAAAGTGGTCAAACCTGTTCATTAGAAGGGGGTGACCCAATACTTTTGTCAATATAGTGTATAACTATTGGTATTTCATTACATTTTTTTTTTTTTTTAGATAAAGACAAATTACATAGTAAATCTGTATCTATATTGCATGTTCAAGCCTTAATATTATTCTTATTACCAGGCTAATATATGTTTTCTCCAGGAATGTATAATGAGTTTGGAAATTACTGAAACGCTTAATACATGCATTACACTGTAACTAAAGCCATTCTTCTAATAAATCTAGAGTAGAAGTCTATTTAGTCGACTAAAACTATACTAAGACTCGAACAATTCAGATTTAGTCCAGAGACTATGACTAAAACTAAATAAAAATTTGCTGTCAAAATTAACACTGTATAGGACCACTTAGCTGTCACAGTGCGCTGGGGACGAAGGAGCGAGGAGACGGGAATACACTTGAACAAAACAATCTTTAATCCTTTCGAAAATAGGTTGACATCTAGAAGACATAAGCACAGACAAAGGACCGGGAAAGAACACAGGACTTATAAAGACAGGGAAATCAAGGAGCAAATGAGATGAAATAATACAAAACAGGTGATAAGAATAAACGATGATTAACTAACAATGAGAACACCGGAAACTGACCAAATAAGGGCAAAACGGAACGAAACGGGAACAAACATGTGACAGATCGCCCCCCTCCCGGACGGCACATCCCGCGCCGTAACTGTACAATCGGGGGGGGGGGGGGGGGGCGTTTGCCCTGGAGGCTGGTGCAGGACAGGGACACAGAGGAAAGCCTCCAGGCGGATCAGGCAGACCCGGGGAGGGCTCCCCCCCAACATTTTCTTGGGAAAAACTATGAAGTCTGGGGGGCGCTCTGGAGGAGCAGGCACTTGAGGAACGGGCCCTGGAGGAGCGGGCACTTGAGAAACGGGCACTTGAGGAACGGGCACTGGAGGAACGGGACTTTAAGGAACGGGCACTGGAGAAACGGGCACTTGAGGAACGGGCACTGGAGGAACGGGACTTTAAGGAACGGGCACTGGAGTGAGGATGGGCCCTGAGAATTCCGGGGGTAGCGCCGAATCCAGGAGCTCTGGGGCTGGAGCCGGCAGGCTTGACAGCGGAGCCGCGGACGGCGGTAGGCTTGAGTGTGGAACGGCTGACGGGCTGGTCGGCGGGCTGGTTCTGGATTGGGGCCGGACACTCTCCAGACACCAGAGGATCCCTTCCCTCCAGCTCAGTCCAGTGGTGTCTGGGAGGTCCACGGGGTGATGGTAGTTTGCCCCGATCCAGAACAGGGAGTTTAGTGTTGCGTCATCGAGCCCCATATTCGCGGCGATCCCGCAGAACTCCCACGCATACTCCCGAAGCAGGAGGTCTCGGCGGGCGAGGGCGGAGAACTTAACACTCTAGAGCAGAAACACAAATACACACTGGAACATTAACCAAATCTGCTTTGTCAATATGCCATTATTACTGATTCATTTGAGAATGTTAGCACTGCTGTAAAACAGGGCAAAACAAGAATCTGCAAAACAAGAATCTGGCGCCCCTTAGCACCTTTACATTGGAAATTAATTCACTTCTGCCTGCATAACAGAAAATGTCACTGAATCATTCTGAAAGAGAAAATGATTTTGATGTACCACTATAAGCATAGAAAACAGAATCCATGGAAACGTCTAAGGAGATCAGCCACAAGGATGTAGCCACGCTATCTCAAGGCCAGAACTCCATCTCTTGAGACCTTGACGTTCCTGTTTCCACCATAAATAATATTAACAGGTAGTTTGAGGCATACTGAACTTCAATTGACCTGCCTGGAAGTGGCTTCAAGAGAAAACTAAATTTGACAAATTGCAGCAAAGAATTGCTTGTATGTCAGTGAAAACTAACCCAAGGAACTGGCACACAAATTCAAACTGACTTTCAGAAAAAAAGGTTGAATGGTGTCAACTTACTCACTTACTCAATCTGTTCCACATCCAGTGAAAGGGTGTTTATGTGGTCAGAGACCCTGGAGCACTCTTCTGTCGAGAGAAAGAGAGTAAAATTACTTCATAAAACACACCTGAGTAACACTGAATATCTTTGGGAAAAGGTCTTGTGAACAGATGAAATCTAATTAAAGATGATTTACTAAATTAAAATTCACTTGGTCTCTTCATCATCTTTACCACTCAACATATGAGATGTTTAATGACATTTTGGGTTGTTCTGCTGCTTCTGAAGACCCTCTGAATGAACAATGACCCTTATACCAACCTGCAAATAAATTTCCTTAATATTTAAAAAGTCATGTCATGCATGTCTTCTATTAGCTATTAGAATCGGGACTAGTGATGCCAAATTCACAAATTGATCAATATTGATATAACTGGTCAAACGGGTTTACTTGCTTGCAGTGCTTACTAATACTGTAACAGGACACTTTATAAGACAGAAGTCAATGTGTATTTCAGAAGTAAGCATGAAGGAAGAAGGAAGCATGAGGTGCTCTAAAATTTCCTGGTAGATGGCTGCGTTGACTGTGGACTTCAGAAAACACAGTGGACCTACACCAGCAGATGACATGGCAGCCCAAATCATCACTGACTGTGGAAACTTCACAATGGACTTCAAGCAACATGGATTCTGTGCCTCTCCACTCTTCCTCCAGACTCTGGGACCTTGATTTCCAAATGAAATGCAAAATTTACTTTCATCTGAAAAGAGGACTTTGGACCACTGAGCAACAGTCCAGTTCTTTTTCTCCACAGCCCAGGTAAGATGCTTCTGACGTTGTCTCTGGTTCAGAAGTGGCTTGGTAGCCCTTTTCCTGAAGACGTCTGAGCGTGGTGACTCTTGATGCACTGACTCCAGCTTCAGTCCACTCCTTGTGAAGCTCTCACAAGTGTTTGAATCAGCTTTGCTTGACTGTATTCTCAAGCTTGCAGTCATCCCTGTTGCTTGTGCACCTTTTCCTACCCAAATTCTTCTTTCCAGTCAACTTTGCATTTAATATGCTTTGATACAGCACTCTGTAAACAGCCACATCTTTCAGTAATGACCCTCTGTGACTTACCCTCTTTGTGGAGGGCGTCAATGTTCGTCTTCTGGACCATTGCCAAGTCAGCAGTCTTCCCCATTATTGTGGTTTCAAAGAACAAGAGATACCCGGAATTTATACTGTATGGATGGTCATGTTTATATTTTGAGATACTGATTTTTGACTTTCATGAGCTGTAAACTCTAATCCTCAAAATTATTATTATTTTTTTTTTAATGTTTTACTTTACATGTAATGAATCTAAAATATATGAAAGTTTCACTTTTTGAAATAAGTTACAAGAAAAAATGAACTTTTTCACGACATTCTAATTTATTGAGATGCACCTGTATATAATATCAAAATATTTGAAAATATATAAAAAATATGGAGGCACCTTTTGAAGGGGGCCTGTACCACAGTACTGATGGAAGACTAACATGTCCCTTTTTTCAGTGATTCATTGTGCTATTTATCACAAACTTTGATATAATTTTCCCATATCTATCACATCTTCCCACATTTATTTATTATTAAATTAAAGCTTTTTTGAAGTCTACAACTTAACCTTAAACTGTGTAAATTAATGTTATCAATACAATTAGTGAAAATTGTGTTATCGTTTACTGTTATAACATGTATGACTGACTCACTTCTGTGGAACACAAAAGACTCATAGACACAACATGAGACACCACTGACTTTCAATTTATGGCCAAAAACATTTATGGAAATGTTTGGATTCTTTTTAAAAAGTGTTCTTTCGTGCTCTGCAGAAAAAAGATAGATACAGGTTTGGGTGAACTATTCCTTTAAGCACTTTTGTTTCTATATTCCACATATTGGAGTGTGTTGTTAACAGGTGGGGTGGGCTCAGAATAGTTTCTTGTTCAGTAAATCCTTTATATATTTCTACTAAAAAATTCTGCTGTCACCTCAGAAGGACGGTGGTCATGTATGTAGATATTTCATTCACGTACTCAATTTCGTACCTCATGTTACCACCTATATTTTTATTTTATAATATGGTTACCATGTAATACAATTATGTGGAGATAAATTATTTTATTAAGAAAATAAAAAAATATTTGTGCTTGGCTGTAGTATGATGTATTAGCTGTTATATTGGAAAAATGGAAGATATTGGTGTCTCTGATATGTGAATGTGGCTATGCAAAAAAAAAAAAAAAAAAAAGTGCTGTCCAGTGATATTGTCAACAGGTATCGTGCATCATAGTTGTTATTATAGTCTATTCTACTGTGCAATCCAGTATCTACTATTATCAATTTTATATCCAGGGTGCAATTTATTTACAAACAAACAAACAAATAAACAAATAAATAAATATTTGAAACTTTTTTTTTCCTTGAAAATAACCTTGATCAATGAACCTTGCTGCCAGATTATATGTTGGAAACCATAGTGGCATTCTCTATTACCCATTTATATTATGATATCATCCATCATCCCACTAGCTTTTCACACTTTGGATAATTAATTACCTCACTGATCAATCTCCCCAACTCGAGATATAATGTTTTGTTCTGTGACTGACCATGCATAACCATCCATAACAGTGTCTTAATCCATGAGCATTATCATCAATCATGTACAATAGTGTATTAACCTATGTGCATTATCTTTCAATGTGAAATATTATTTAATATTTATGTATAGTCCATAATGGGCAACAGTTTTTCTTATTATTTCTTTACAATGTGTAATATTATTTATTTATTTTATTACTTCATATAATGTGCAACATTACTTATTTATTTTCAACGTTATTTTTCTATAAAGCTGACTCTGAGAAACGCACAATAATTAAATGTACCTGTACTGTAATGTACCTGTGCAAATGACAATAAACTCTATCTGTCTGCTTGAGGTCCTGTTTTGAACACTTTGTCTGGCTATTGGTCTGGGGGTGGAATCCTGACGACAGACATTCACAGTTTTACCTCCAGATTGAGGGAGGCTGGTGACAAAAATCTGGGCAAAATGTGTCCATGGGTGGGAAGGGATGGGGTGCAACAGGCAAAGTAATGGTTGATTAGATAACTTGTTTTGAGTGTGCCCATAAACTCACAGACATCCTCTGTTATGGCCATTCACCAAAGCTGCAGACAAATGTTTGCCAGCGACCTCCTCATCCTCAGGTGGCACAACAACCTGGAGGCCTAGCCCTACTGGAGGATGGCAGCATAGACTTCCACAGGAACAAAAGGAAGAGTCACCAGGCAACCCCCAGGCACCTCAACCGAGAGCTCACCTGACACAGCTCTCCATGCCTCAATCGCTGTGACAGAGCATCAGGCTTGCCATTACAGCTGCCCAGCCTGTAAGAAAGTCCCCTTTGTGCTGCCAAAACAGCTCTGAAGTGTCAAGTCATGGACTCCACAACATCTCTTTTTTTTGTTATCAACATTTTTGTATTTTTTTCACAAATAGCACAACATAGCATCCAAAATATAACAAAACAAAACAACAGACACATACTCAACATCTCAAGGTCCAATCAAAAGGGAGGGAGAGAGGGAAGGACAATAAAAACACAAAAGTCACTCCTTTATACAATCACGTATATCCAACAAAAAACATTGCCAAGCATCAATGGTCGAAGGCCTGGCCCCACCGACTCGCGCCGTTGCACATTCACACGTCACTATTTGCAGGAGGCTACGGATCCAATATGTTTTTCCACACATGTGTGGTGTAAACCAGTTCTGTATTACGGTCTTCTTCGCAGCTGTAAAACCAGCAAACAACATTCTCTTTTGCATTGAACTAATACAGAGACCAGAATCATCATTAAGAAGACACAAACTTGGGTTAACAGACCAATCAATTCGCAGTAATGATGACAAAACCAGGTTTACATGTGTCCATAGACTGATGACGACAGGACATTCCCAAAACATATGCAGAAAAGTGCCTGATGATGTAGTGTTACATATATGGCAGTTCAAATTTGATTGTAGTTTCATTTTAAATCTTTTGTAAGGAGTTATGTATGCTCTATGAATGACTTTGAAGTGAATAAGATGATGAGCCTGATTTTTAGATGTTAAGCTGAGATTAGACCACACTCTCTCCCAGTCGACAGATAAATTAAGGTCAGATAATTCCCTATTCCAAATAGTTTTAATAGAAAGAGGTTTTGTAATGCAATCAATAATTTTATTATATATTAAGGAAACAGATGGCCGACCAGCAGATGGTGCAATCCAGTCCCACATAGGATGAGAGGAAATAGAAGATGCCCACGGAACGCCATAAGCTTTGAGAGCGTAATTGAAGAAAGACAAAATATGCGGATGCTGGTAGACAAAATTTGGTTCTCATATATATCACCGCACTAAGAAGACCAAGAGGGTTGGACAAATGGACGATTTCCGCATACAAAATTAAAATTGTGCCATAAAGGTGTACTGTTACAAAATTTGAAGGGTCCACCTATCCGATGTTCAACCGTTTTCCAGATTTTAATAGAGTTAGCCACAACCGGACCAAATTTATAATTATCCCCTTTTTTTCCTGTGCCAGTAAATAAAATATCTTGAAGTCTATTTGGTTTAACCTTGTCAGCTTCAATCACCCTCCATGAAACTGTAGATTGAGGATCAACCCAATTATGAAGAGCCTTAAGGTGGAACGACCAATAATATAATTCAAAATTTGGTACAGCCAGTCCTCCTGCGCTATGAGGATGTTGTAATGTGGTAAGTTTAATTCTGGGGCATTTATCATTCCAGATAAACTTAGAAATTATGGAGTTGATCTCGTTAAAGTAACCTGGAGGGGGAGAAAGTGGTAGCATAGAGAAAAAAATTAAATCGAGGTAACAAATTCATCTTAACAGTGGAGATTCTTCCTTGGAGAGAGACTTTAAGATTCTTCCATCTTTGAATGTCATTTTTTACCTTAAATAAATATTATTAAATTTGTCTCTGGCAATCTTATGAATGTTTTTATATATGGTAATGCCCAAATATATGAAAGATTCCTTAATAGGTATAAATGAGGGAATAGAAAAATTAACTTTAACATTGTTAATTGGCATTAAAGCAGTTTTGCTCCAATTTATTTTATATCCTGATAAGCTACTAAAATGATCAAATTCCTTAATTATACTAGAGACTGAAACATCAAAGTGGTCTAAATATAGAATAATATCATCAGCGTATAATGAAATACTATGATTATGATCATGAATCTTAATCGATACTTCAGATTTCCTGATGGCTTGTGCTAAGGGTTCAAGAGATAGACAAAACAATAAGGGGGAAAGCGGACATCCCTGCCTCGTTCCCCGTTGTAAAGGGAATGAGGGGGAAATAATATTACCAGTTATGACTGATGCTGCAGGTGAGTGGTATAATGTCTTAATCATAGAAATTAAGTGTTCACCGAAGCAGAAACATTGCAGAACTGCCCACATATAATTCCACTCTAGCCTGTCAAAGGCTTTTTCTGCATCCAGTGAGAAAATCGCACAAGGGGTCGGGTGGGAGTCCGCAAAGTCAAGAATATGAAGGAGTCGACGCATATTGTCAGATGCATTGTGCCCCTTGATGAAACCGGTTTGGTCCTCCTTGATCAGACTATGAATTACCTTCTCCATACGAGAAGCATAGATTTTCAGATTACATGGGATAAACGAAATCGGTCTGTAGCTGGAACAATCTAATGGATCTTTCCCTTTTTTAAGAAGTAATGATATCAATGAAGTTTTTTGATCTCTATGAAATACCCCATGTTCAATTGCAAAATTAAATGAATTAAGCATAAGTATCCCTACCAAATCCCAAATTTCTAAATATAATTCAGGGGGGAGACCATCTAGACCCGGCGATTTGCCCTTTTGAAGGCTTTTTAGAGAGACATGGAGTTCCTCCAAACTTAATGGGGCCTCCAAAGATTCTTTATCCATCTGTGAGATCCGAGGCAGTTCCAATTTATCTAAATACTGCTTACAAATTGGTTCAGCAAAATCTGTTTGGGCTTTATACAGATTTGTGTAAAATCCTTTAAATATTTCATTAATTGCCACAAGGTTCGTGGTGAACTGATCATCCGATGATTTTATTGCGCTAATATATGCCTTAGACTCACATTCTTTCAACCTAAGGGCCAATAAATGACTAGGTCTCTCTGATTCTAAATAATATTTTTGCCTAGTCCTATGTAAAATAAATTCCGCCTTTGAGTGTGAAAGTAAATCATATTCTTCTTTTAATGAGGACAGCTGTATAGCCTGTTGCTCAGTAAAACATTGTTTTTGTAGGTTTTGTAATGATTGGATTTTATTTTCTAATTGTGTAAACTGGTGAGTTTTCGCTTTGGCAAGAGTAGAAGAGAAAGATATACAGAAACCTCGTATAGCACACTTAGTCGTTTCCCACAGTATTTGAGGATCCACATTAATTTTAAGAAATTCCTTAATATATTCTTTTAGAGAAGTAATGAAAGTCTGATTACTTAATAATGATATGTTAAAGCGCCATCTAGGGGACTTGGCTTTAACATCGGAAAGAGAAACTTTAATGATCAGATAATAAAATTGGTAATATAGAGATGGAGGAATTAGATGAAATTAAAGATGGGCTGAGAAATATGTAGTCTATCCTAGAGAATGTCTTGTGTCTATTAGAATTTTTTTTAAGTCCTTAGATTTAGCATTCTGAATTCTCCAAAGATCGATTAAGTTGAGCTCAGTGATAAATTTATTCAGTAATTTAGAGGATGGATTGGCTGTTGTATCAGATTGAGATTTATCTAAAACAGGATTTATGACAGCATTAAAATCACCACCCACCACTAGAGGGCAATCAATCTCCTCAAGTAAAGTTTTGGAAATCTGTGTAAGGAATGCACTGTCTGTCTCATTCGGACCATAAATAGAGACCAATGCTAACCTATTATTATAAATTTTGCATCGGATAAAAACAAATCTACCCTTCTCATCACTACCAAGGTGTTCAATTGTTAAATTTAACTTCCTGTTAACAAGGATAAGCACCCCCTTAGTTTTATTAAGAGCGCAGGAAAAAGCTGCTAATTTATAATACTTATTCTGGAAACGTGCCACGTCAGATTGTTTTAAATGAGTCTCTTGTATTAGGGCACAGGAAATAGATTTACGGTGTAAATATTCTAACACACGGGTTCGTTTAACAGCAGAATTTAAACCATTCACATTCAGTGATAAAATATTTAGAGTATGCATTGAATATTCATAATCCCAAGATTGTATTCAATAAATGAAAAAAGCAGATGCACTTCCATTCTGTAAATAACATGTAAACGCTGATGTGCATTTTAGATACCAAACCTCCTAGATGAAAAATCTGTTTAGAAATAAGGTAAAAAAATAAAAGTATAAATGTCTGTTGTAAAAAATAAAAACAACAAAAACATGAACAACCAACAACCATAAACAAGGAACAACTCAGACCGCACAATTACCGAGAACATAGGTCTGATTGAGCAACAAAAAATAGTGATGGTTCGTGAATCGTGACCGATCCACTCCAACGCAAGACATGTCTCCCGAAAGGCTCACACAGCCAAAAAAATATTTTTTTAATTAAACCTAGTCTCCATTAGTCCCCTCCAAAAGAGAAAAAAGGAGTGTCAGTCTTACCAGCAACGAGATCGTTGTACCGGATATATAGGGACAATATCCCAGTAGGAGAGAGGAGAGAAGAAAAAGCAAAAAAATAGGTTTAGCAAGCATCTATGTCCAACCTGCCATCATCCTCTACTGGGCAGCTAGGACCATATCCATCCCGGCCATCAAGACCCTCCCGCTGGGCCGCAGCATACGTCTTCTGCTGAGACAGGGTGCTGATAAAATCCTCCGCTTTCTGAGGAGAATCGAAGCTTTTCTGCTCCCCATTGTGCCGTAGTTTAATTACTGCTGGATAGATGAGGAAGGGCTGTAGACCAAGCGCTGTCATCTTCTTCAAAACCGGATTAAATGCCTTTCTCCTGATCGTTGTAGCTGGACTAAAGTCGGGAAAAAATAGAAGTGACATTTTCCTGTGCGCATTTCACCGGATAAGCCTGCCGGGCACCTTTCAGGATTTCCGATCTGTCATGCCATCTTAGTACACGGAAGATGAGAGTGCGTGGCCGATCGGAGCCCCTCCTGGGTATGTAATACCCTCCTGGCGTGTAATCCGATTCAATAACCTATGCTAAGCTAAGCTAAAAGTGCTACCACCAGACCCGGAGATCGGCTGAATGGATTCAAAAACGGTAAAACTCAACTTTTTAACTCTAGGGGAGGTGTAAAATGAGCCTATTTCCAAAAAAAGTGGAGTGTTCCTTTAAGTGCTAATTTAATGCTGTTAGCAATAGCATCGTCAAGGTCCTCTCTGGAGATGGTGGAATCTCTGATTTTTTTCTTCATTGGCGATTGCTCAATCTCTCTTTTCCGATTGCCTTTGTCTGCCTTAGCACTCATGATGGGTCCAATGCAGAGTGGTTTAAAATTTACCAACAGGATCATACAATATGTGGCAAAGTGAGCAGAGCGAAAGACTAAGTCTGTATCGCCGTCGAAGGGTCACGTGATCCCCCGACTCCACAACATCTCTGAACATGTCCTGTGATATCTGCCACCAAGACATTAGCAGGGCCTGCAAGTATCAGATTTTTTAGTCCAGTTAGTCGGATTGAGATCTGGGGAATTTGGAAGCCAAGACAACACCTTGAGCAATGTTCCTCAAACCATTTCGGAACAATTTTTGCAGTGTGGCAGTGTGTATAACCCTGCTGAATGAGGGCATTGCTATCAGGGAACACTATTGTGGGATAACCAATCTTTAGGTGGTATGTGTCAAAGTAACACATGAATTGGTGCAAGGTTTCCCAGCCGAACATTTCCTAGAGAATAACACTGTCTCCGCTGGTCTGCCTTTTCTCTATAGTGTATCCTGCTGTAATCTCTTGCCCAGGTAAATGACCCTAATGCACACAACCATGTACCTGATCTAAAAGACAGGGGTCATCATAAGTACTCTGACGGTCTGTGGCAATGCAGCAAACTGCAATGCACTGTACATTTTTACACCTTTTTGTTGGCCAACATTAGGTTTTTCAATAATTTGAGACTCGGGCAACCATGTCCCTGATGCTGGGTCACCAGTTGTCCTTCTTTACACTAATTTTGGTAAGTTCTAACCACTACGTAGCAGGAATGCTCCACAAGACTTGCATTTTGAAGATGCTCTGACCCAGTCATCTAGCCATCACCATGTTATGTAAATCCAACTTTGTGAAGAAGAGAAAATTTCAAGAGAAAAGGACAGCTTCCTCCTTGATGCTTCAAAGCTGTTGGAGATGAGCAAAATCGTAAACGATCACCACAAGATGCATGTATGCATGTTAGAAATAAATCCAAATCTGATGTCATGCTGATGTATGCCAAAAAACTTTTGTGACAGCAAGACGGACATGCCAGATTGTGCAGTGGGGTGCAGCTACATTAAATAACCGGTACCTTGGATGTTTTGTTTATCATATTACATTTTTGAAGGCAACAGAATTTAAATTATACTAAGTGTATTATCAACAAAACACCAGCATAAATCATGTGATATCTGCCTTTGATCTTGTAGGCGGCTTACCCACCACGAGAAGTGAGAACTGTCTTTCTACTCTTGTCTGCTTTCAATGTGAAGCCTTTTGGCATCTCAAACGAGTCGAATATAGAGAGATTTTCTCACATCCAATGACGAAACTCCAGTAAACTTCTGCATTATGTCTCTACATATGCCAAACACAGATAAAACTTGAAGCTAATAAATATATACGATTACAATAGTAAATGTTTTGCATCTGTGTATTCATAGGTTGGTGTGTTTTTTTTTTGTTTTGTTTTTTTGTTTTTTTAATTAAAAATAAAGGATATTTACATAAGAAATGATAAACTGTAGCATTTAGCCTATTGCAAAAAGCTACAAATCATACATTTATGCCTCAATATACTGTATGGCCAACATCCACATTTGGTCGCAATTGGAAGTTATTACAAACTTTTAAAGTGCGTTTTCAGCAAAAACAGTATTTAGTATTTATCCCATAAACTCTTATGTGTAGTTTTACTCTGAAATAGCCTGTTGGTGCTTGCTGACATTCTGAAAAGCCATGCATGGATTAAGGCGCCTGGAACCAGGATCACGTATCCCAGACTCGTGATCCCAGATCTCTATTGTCACACAAGCAAGAGTGCTGACAGCAAAAATCCATTCCTGATTACAGCATTTTACTTGGCAATATTTTACAGAGAAAAAAAAAATCAGTGAAGTACTTCACCTGATCTTCCATCATAGATATGAGAGGAAATACAGCAAATAAAATTAGATAACTCAGGAATCCTTTCATATGTTGGCAAAGTGTCGGCCAGGCTTTGAAAATTACAAACTATTTTCCCATATTTAAACGTGAAAACATTTTTCTTTATAATCAACTTAGTGCCACAAACAAAACTACTGAATATCTTTTAACATTTACAACCCTTCTACCCAACTTTACAGTCTACAGTCTATCCAGTGTTTAGTTGCTCATGTGAAGTGCTCATTGTCACAATCTTCGTGAACAACTTTTTTTTTTTTCTGGCAAACTGTTAAAGGCTGCCACACACTACATTGCCAGAAATCCGGTAGAAGTCAGCCAATCAGATTTAGAATTTTAGCGATCAGAGTGTGGCTGGTCTACGGGCATGATGTCTGAGGCTGGGATGCTGTAATCACACCTCTAATCCTTACATCAAGATCCTACACTTTTTTCTAGGTGAATATCCTGTTTCACTCCGAGATTCTTGTTGACTTTACTATTTGTGAACTTCACTGCTGGCAGTCAAACTAGCCAGCAAAAACAGTGCAAGCTCAACTAGGTGATATCAAGATTATCACCTTAGAAACCCTATATAATCAAATCAAATATAAAAGAAGCATTCAACTAGAAAAAAAATTCTATGAGAGAAAATATGTGATAAAAATCTAAATAAGGTGAATTAAACTGTGACCTAGCATATTAAAGAATTTAATGAGAAATCAACATGATAGTTTATGAGGGTGGCATCATAAAAATGTCATTATTCTAACAAAATGATCAACAGCTTTCTATAGCTTATTTTTATACATTTTAGGCTAGCATAAGATGGAGCATTCTCTAGGAAATGATTTTACTTTTAAATTGTTTACTTTAGCTCTTAAAAATGAGACACCCTTTTTTCTTTACCTCCTTCTACCCCACAGTCTCTAGCTAATTTGCTACTAAATTTTTAAGGTTCTTTTGGTAACATCATGCATGATGTCATTTCCTCCTTGTGTAACAGCAACACAAAGTGCTTAGTGACAGTGCATCACTGCAATCACTGATAAGTAACTCCAATGATTGATTACCTCTAAAGAAAGACAGGAGTTTATCCTGAGTCATTTGTGCCATGGTAAATGATAGGTGTGGTTGAAGAAACACTGGCAAGGTCGAAGAGAAGTTAACCTACAGTGTGTCTGTAGGCCAGCTGAATGCCTATGACATCAGGGGGAAAGAGGAACTTATCTCAACTGTATATCATGGCAACTGTCCAGGGCTTTTGACAGGTTTGTTTTTTTAGCTTGCTCTGATATTTGAACAAGTGCAGGATACATGAAAGGCGTCCTGTGGTCCCAGCTTTAACATCTGAGAAGGCTTTGCCGGACTTTTTGTTCATTTGCTGTTCTAAAACACAAATGAATACACAAAGCTAGAGAATAAGTAATCTTAGTGAGCCGCAGCCCGCCCAAGGCAAGTCGGACTGTACTATGTAAGAAAAAAAATATCCCTTGAGAGGGGTGTACCAAAACAGGTTTGACTCATAATAATAGCATTATTATTATCATAAAAATATGCCATGGTAACCATAGCTTATACCAAAATACCACATAATTGCTACAATTTCTTACTATATAGTATAAAACATTACAATGATAAATAAATGTGTATGTGTGTGTAGTGGTTGGAAATAAAATGCAATAAACATTACTATTTAACCCTGTAAAGCCAGATTCAATAATAGAAAATCTATCTATCTATCTATCTATCTATCTATCTATCTATCTATCTATAATACATCAAGCTTTTATGGTTTATATGGTATGATATAGGAGGATATAGAACTCAAGGAGAAAAAACAATTCATTTTTACTTAGATTCCCAAATTGGGCAAAAATATGCAGTTTGGTGCAGTTGCTAATTTACTTATATGGCCAAAAAGTAAGATATAATTCTGAATTCTGATAGCCTTATCTTTATTACAGAATAGCAGTCTGCTTACATAGAATGCATAAAACATTAATCATCACCCTATATATCTTAATAATGCCTTAGTAGGATGATATTTAAATGCTTACCATAAAATTATGATAAACAAATATGTAGTTAGCCTATCAGTACTGTGAACTTATTTCATTTGAGTTCATTAAAGGAATATTTCCTAAAACACAATTAATCTCCACTCAATTTTATGTGACTGGAACATAACTGTAATGATAAAAATCACTTAAATTATTAACATAGACTCTTCTCTTTTACAGGTATCACTAGCTACCTAGCTAGCAGGCCTATTTATTTCTGCCTGCTAGTACACGTGCTAATACAACAAGAGACTATTACTGACTATTATTTACTATGCTTTGGTCCATCCTTGACTTAACCAACGGCTCTACTCTTTAGCACAATGGTAACCCCCAAAACTGAGACAAAACAGAAACCTTTTTTTAAATTCCAACATAACAATAAACACTAACAGATCTCCCCTTATATTAATTTTGCACAAAAACACATAAAATGACATTTATTCTAAACTTTTTTCCTCCTTACAGAATCTGAAGCAAAGCAAGCTGGGAACTAGAAATCTGGTTCTGAGTTCTGTTTAATATAATCAATGAACAGTGCAATGATCAGTGCAATGAACTTTCAGTAATAGGCTATTTGAGTGAAATGAACCCATTTGCTTTAATAAACTTGACTTCTAGGTTTTACCTTTAAAATTAGTGCAGCAGACTTTATAAGCATAGAACCATTGTGCTGATGACTGCATACAGTGGGTGAAAGTAGTAGCCCGCAGGATATAGTGGGCATGTTGACGCATAGTTAAAGATCCTGCTTTAAGTGTAATCCAAATGTAATTAGCCCAGAGATCAAGGCAAATACAGCGCTCTCCCGGCTGGCGCTGAAGAGGAGATGGGTGCCATCAGCAGCTCTAAGCCCAGGGGGCTGTGCTACAGTTTTTCTTCCTTAGTCCAGAACCACAGTGCTCGCAAAACAACAAGCCAACTCGGACCAGGGTATTAAAAGAGATACTCCAAAACAAAACAGTATTCTCTGCGCAATTAATATAGGAAGTATGCTCCGATTACCAGGGATGGCCTAAAACAATAGGGAGCCATGAAGGAATTTAAAACAAAAAAGGTCAGTTCCTCTAGATGATTCCCAGTGTGGTTAAACTTACCAGGGGTGTAATATATGGTGTTGCCTTACTGCAGCATGACTGGGAGAAGACAGCTGGTGGGCAGCTTGCTGGTAGCTCTGGCTTTTACTGGACATGGCCAGCACAGTACCGATACAGTCTTTCAGTGATGTAAGATTCTCTTTTAACTGTGATGAGGCAAATCTGTCTTTGCTGCATAGGCTCAGAATCAGCCTGAACATCAGGTGAAGATGGAAGCAGTAAAAGACTTACTCCAGGACAGCATTCCTCTAGTGCAGGGGTAGGCAAGTTTGGTGTTCAGCTCCAACCCTAAAAAAAAAACCTCCCCTACTTATAGCCTTAGTAATCCTGAAGACAATGATTAGCTTGTTCAGGTGTGTTTGATTAGGGTTGGAGCTAAACTCAGCAGGACAGAGGCTCTCTAGGATCGAACTTGTCTACACCTTCTCTAGTGTGATGGTGAAGATCCAGATGCTTAAAGAACTGGATGGTTAAAGCCACAAGTTGCCCCTTCCCTCAGCATGCAGTAGAGCAACCTCTCTCTGTGTGACAGTGGCAGCGTTGAGTGAAGCAACAACAAACAGTGCTAGAGCTATGAGTAGCTAAGGCTGCATTAACTGCTTTATCCTCTCAGCTCATGCAAGGGAGGCTTGTTGACAGTTTTTTAAGTGCTTCAACCAGTAATCCTCAGCCAAAGCAAACTAGACAGGATGTAGCTTCTATAGTTCCTGCCCTAACCCAACAGGTTGAGGACCTTGCTTCCTGCCTCGACGGCTCAAGCTCAGTAACTACTATAGTGCAACATGATAATCCCTACTCTAGCCCAGGGTTATCAGTACCAGATGTGCTTGAGGCCAATTGTGAGTCTATCATTGCCTTGCCTGATGTACTAGAGATTAATGCCCGCCTAGACTATTCTTTTTATTCTTATTATTCTTTTTTTCTGAGACCATGTCTGAACAAATGTGAGGCCTGAACTTGTGCGTGGGAGATGATGGAATTTCTCCTCAATTTAATGCAGACTATGGCAGGTCCTGGGAGAAACTGGACAAGATACCATCATACTTGCAAAGATGGCCAGCAATCATCTGAAAAGGTGAGATATTGTAGATATTGGGGATATTGTATCCCCTGCTGAAAAATTCATCTTAAACCAGCCGGAATTCCATGCCTGCCCAGGCTTGTTTATGCTGGTTAGTGATAGTATAGTGCTGGTCTAGCTGGTGGACCAGCATAATGGAGCTGGTGAAGCTGGTTCACCAGCATGGTCTTGCAGGGTTGTGTACATTCAGTGATATGAAAACAAAGAAAAATCCCAAATTACAGCATAATCATAAACAGTTTGCTCAATAACAGGGCTGTTATGAGAAGTGCTATTGCTAATAAATAGGTCTTGATAATGAAAGTTCAAAATTATAAATTGGTGTTTTAAAAGACCAATGCTAATTTGAGAACTCATGTGTCAAAATCCAGCTGTCAGTCACTGATTCCAAAAAGTGTACATAGTAAAAGGTTTGTCATTGCAGTCAGGAGCATGAAATATTGTAGACAATAGTGATAGCGTGCACTTTCATCAATTGTTGAAGTAGAATTATTTCAACCAAAGTCAAGGGCCTAGTGCCCAAAACACCATAATGGTGACTTCAAACAGACCATGTGAAAGAAATAAAGACAAAATGGTTTATAATAATTGAACATTGAGGTGATGTTTTTGGAATTGTTTAAGCATGCTCTGGTGAGATATCATTGATTTAATTTGTGACCTGTGTTGTGCTGGCAAAATGAGTCACAATGAGCACATTTTAAAAATGAGTTATTTTTATTTTTACACTCTCCATTAAAAGACCTTTAAAATGATGTATGATTTGTTGGAATCGGATGAAAAATTTATGAGCTAAAAAAATAACAAATATAAGAAAAAAACAAGTGTATAGTGCATTACATTTTTCATTTTACTGTTACGGAATGATCAGAACATGACACGTGCGGACAGTACCGCTTTAAGCCTTTGCGGGGCCCTGGGCTAATGCAGATTTGGGGGCCCCCATCTCTCTCCCCCACCCCACCCCTTCCTTTACACGCCAATCAAAATAAAAAATGCGATCAAACACTGTATAAAAATGCGCACATTTTAGACCAACAAACCAGCAACCATCATCCCATGTTGGAGACTAGCAAACCGGCAACCAGCATCCCATGTTGGAGACCAACAAACCAGCAACCAGCATCCCGTGTTGGAGATCAGCAAACCAGCAACCAGCATCCCATGTTGGAGACCAACAACCCAGCAACCAGCATCCCATGTTGGAGATCAGCAAACCAGCAACCAGCATCCCATGTTGGAGACCAACAAACCGGCAACCAGCATCCCATGTTGGAGACCAACAAACCGGCAACCAGCATCCCATGTTGGAGACCAACAAACCAGCAACCAGTATCCCATGTTGGAGACCAATAAACCAGCAACCAGAATCCCATGCTGGGTACCAGCAAACTAGCAACCAGCTTCCCATGTTGGAGAACAGCAAAGCAGCATCCAGAATCCAATGCTGGGCACCAGCAAACCAGCAACCAGCTTCCCATGTTGGGAACAAGCATACCAGCAACCAGCATCTCATACTGGTCCCAGCATGCAACAAATACCTTTTGCTGGTGTCAGGAGACCTTGAGAGTTAAACTCAGGAGGGTTGAAGGCCACTAGGGTCACAGACAACCTAGACATAGGATACAGTCCTCAGCAGCTTCCTGTAGGCGGCCAGAGGATGAGCCTATTTCCCTTTCCTGAAGATTCAGCCCATGTAGCAGCATGGAAAGGAGCTAAAAACAATTCTTGGGTCATCACAACAATGAATGAGGTTGGACAAGGCACAGACCACATTTTTTTCTTGCTACTTTTTAGTGCCAAAGAAAAACAGCACTTTTCAAACCATCTTGGACCTTAGAAGTCTAAACAAGGTTTCTAAAACATCTAAGGTTCAAAATGCTTATGCTGTATTTTGAGGCGACTGATTCACATGCATATTTATATTATATTTATATTTATATTTAGTCATTTAGCAGGCATACACAGATGACTATTTTCAAATTACATTTTTGGAGAGGCCCTGGTGTTTTCATCAATTCACATTCATTGCCAGGGTTCGCAAGTCTCAGGAACCAAACAACACCATAGAGGGTTCATGGTTGAGACCTGTCAAAAGCATCAAAAGATGCTTTCCTAAAAGGATGGGGTGTGGTACTTAATGATACATAGGCCAGAGACCTCTGGGAACATCCATGGGCATCTCAGTACATCAATGTATTGGAGTTGAGGGCCATTCATTTAGCTCTGGGCCACTTCCTAACTTACCTTGTAGATCATCATGTCCCAATGGGGACAGACATTGTGGAGGCAGCATTAAATGTTAACAGACAGGGCAGACTGGCATCCCCTCTGGTCTGCAGGTGCCTCACTTCCTCCTCACTTGAGCACAACCTCATCTCCTCTTACTGAAGGCAGTATATCTTCAAGGACTGCAAAATCAAGTGGCAGATATGCTGTCAAGAGCGGGTCCTTGACCAGGAGAGTGGTAACTCCACCCAGATGGGGTGAGAACCATCTGGGATAATTTTGGGATGGCAAATGTCAATATTTTTTGGGAGTCAACTTATTGCTCTCTATTTTTCTTGCAAGATGAGGCACACACCCCAGGGAGCAATGCTTTAATCACAAGAGTGGCCTCAGGGTCTCCTATAAGCATTTCCCCCTTCAGACTACTTCCTCTTTTACTTTTTATGGAGCAAAGTGAAGTAGTTTTAGCCTTGCTATGCCCTATGAGAGCAGTAAGGACATATATTAGGCACACAATTCAAAACAGAAGATCATTTCGTTTTAAGATTTTGGACAATCTCTGTCAAGGCTGAGCTTTCTCACTGGATGGTTGATACCATTTGACAGGCTTATTGGATTGCTTGCTTCCTCTCATCTTTATTTTATCATGGGCGGTTCCATGGGCTGTTCCATGTACCTTTACATGGTACTAATTCAATTGTAGTTTAAGCTACAATTGAAAATATGGTTAAAGATGAGTCAGGTGTGTGACCATTGAGTACTTTTGTATCTTGAATGGCTATATAACTTTGGTGAGTTGTAAAAAATCTTAGTCGACCCCCACCCCACCACCATGCCCTTGGAGGATGCCGCCGGTGCGTTGGTGATTTCTCGCGCCGGGGCAGGATGCTCGGGCGAGCGCCGGCCCACTCTCGGTCGATTGGCGGGGCCTGGCCTTATGGCCTTGCTGGGCCCCGATTGTGGGGTGGGGGCCTTTGGGTCTCCGAGCCCAGGGCCCGGTCCGCCCTGGTGTGGTCGGCTGCCGGTGGGCGGTTCCATGGGCTGTTCCATGTACCTTTACATGGTACATACCTTATGAACACAAGCGCGCTCACACACACAGGTGTTCAAGCATTCACATTGGTGTTTCACAGACACACATTGTCTTGATCTGCTGTTGCTTCAAAACAATGTGTACTGATTTAAATATTGTGATTTATACAGATGAGTCTCATGTTGTGTCTTGTGTGTCAGCCATTGAGACTTTCCCCACACTTCTTGTCTATCACAGTGTGGTTAAGTAAAAGGGAATGGCTGTGAATGATGATAGTATAGCCATGCATATGTACTGTCATGTGTTATCTGTGCTACTGAGTTGTAAATTTGTATACATTTTTGAAGGGTGATGTTTTGTAGTATTTCTAGGGACATTTTGTAGAAATCTGGATTGCAGTTTTTATGTGGGGGATTACACTCTTTATCTTTTAATTTATTTTTAAAAATTAAAAATTTTTAGGGGTGGGGGTTGTATATGGTATTATACCAATGTTTTTTTTATGCAATTTGTTTTGGTACTCTCCTGCCCAGGGACAACAGATGCAATTGATCTATTTATCTGTCTATTGTCCCTGTCAAATAGCAAATAAAAAAAATAAAAAAGTACTACAGGGTAAACATAGCTGTGCTGGAACTAGCTAGGGAATAATGCAATACCTCTTCTGTGGTGTTCCCTCCAGTTGTCATTGCATGGTTGGATGAGAAGATGTGTGGCAAGGTATGGCACATGTTTCATTTAAATGATAAATGTGTACAGTATATAGTTCTTCAGTGCTCTGTTCTACACTCTGGCTTGTAAATAGTTTATGCCTGCACAAATATATGTTGGTGTGCACCCTAATTTATTAAGATTATTCCCTTTCTCTTGTCGACATTTAACAGCTTCCCATACGTATATGCAGTGATGGGCAGTAGCGTCGCTACAAGTAGTGATGCTACTAGTTTAACTACATTTTTAGTAGCTTGGTGGAAGCGTCGCTGCTTTCTGAATCAAATAGCTTTTCATTAGCGAAGCTCTTTTTTTGATCAAGTAGCGTGGTAGCGTCAACAAAAGCTAACGTTACATTATCCAAAGCATTCTGAAGCTCAAGCTCAAATAGGAAATATAACTGCTACGGATCACTGATCCTGGATCAGTAAAAGTGAAGCCACAGCCACTAAAGCTCGTAACGCCATTGGCTCCTCAAACTGTCAGTCAAACCTCATTATTCCTCCCGCCTCTCTCGTGAATGAAGTGCGGCGCGCATTTTGGAGCATCTCAGCTTATTTGCTGTCTGAAGGTAAATAAAGAACTGTTGATTGAATAAGTACAGCGTTTTCTTTACTCAAGAAACACTATATTTATAAAGGCTAATGTTTTTTTGTATTTGAGGAGCGGAGAAGAGTGTCTTAGTCTAGCATTTGTTGTCAAGTCACAGCCAAATAGCTTGTGCGAAGCGCTGAATCTTTTATAATATGATACTTTGACCAAATAACAGAAAAACCTGAGCGCCCAGCGACAGAAAACTGTAGGTTATGACCTGAATATAAATGCGATGCCCGTACTGTGGTGTAATGACGGAAAAAACATTCGTGAACTTGATTTTGGTGAAATGTTAATAATATGACACATGTAACGATGCAAATAAATGTAGCCAGGCCTATACATCTATATGGTAATAATATACAATAAGATTAGTTAATGTATTAACTAGGGGTGTCAACTTTAACGCGTTAACGCATGTGATTAATAAAAAATGTTTAACGCGTTAATATTTTTTTAAAGCAAATTAATCGTTTGATAAGGTTTGACCCCAACTTCTTCCCGTCATCACAGCGCGGAAGGTTATCTATCAGTGTGTGATGAGGATACAGCTAATAGTGTTGCCAGGGTAGCGGCTGTGGCACAAGTGACCGTGGGATATTTAGAAAATACAGTCGCGGGAAAAATTACAGAGCCGTGGGTTGCGTTTTTTTTGGAATGTACACCTGGCAATTTCAGAACGGAGAGGCGCTTGTAACATCACAAACAACGTGAGTTTCAGCCAGAGCATACAACACAGCAGAAATAAACATGGCAACAGGCACTATAGATTATATAAGATAATAAACACACGATTACGATAGGACATGGTTTGTATGTGATTTTCTTGAGATGAATATGTAACTTACATCTGAAATGCTCATTTTTGCAGCGATATAAAAGGCTATAAAAAGCATATTTTAACAACAGTAAATGACCAAATTCCACATCTGATCGCAAAAGGAAGTTATTACAAACACTCGATGCTGGTTTGAAGTGAGTTCTGAGTAAAAGTGTACTATTAATCTCATAAATTGTCTTATGTAGCATGATGCTAATGTTAGCTCTAATGCACCTGCAGAACAGGTGCAGTTCTTCTTTATAATGTATTTTGTCATAATACTTCACGTAAGGTCGCAAGAAAATGTTTTGTTGTATTTATTTAGAAATACTTTTGATAATAGTTGGGTAAATGTATCCTGGGATTGAAGTGATGTGGCTTGGTAAACGTTTTATTGCCAGTATAAAGACTGATAATGGCTGAATAAAAACAAAAGAATAATGATAAAAGAATAATAAGGATTATGTCTAATACCTGGCGGAAGTGTGAAAGGTTATGTTTCCTTAAACTAGTTTGTCATGCATTTGTTTTTCAACACATTTACAGGTAAATCCTAGTATTTTAAATTTGTGATTAATCATGATTAATCACAGCCCATGACTGTGATTAACGCGATTAAATTTTTTAATCGATTGACAGCACTAGTATTAACTAACATGAGCATACAATGAACAATAGCCTACATTTATTACAGTATTTCATCTTTGTTAATTAGTTAATGAAAATGCAGTTGTTCATTGGTAGTTCATGTTAGTTCACAGTGCATTAACTAATGTTAACAAACACTTCACTTTGGTGTATTTCTCGAATCATCCTTAATATTTGCAAAGTATGTGCATTTCTCAAAACAATTTGTACAAACAGCAGCACACAATGGATTACCTTCAAAAGCCTGTAACTTATTCAAAATCTTTAGTTCATCTCTCAAAAGTAAGTATTTATGTCAATGAACATATCAGTGCCATCAGAATGAAACGTCCTTGTGTCGTTGTTCACAAACAAGATAGTCAAAATGCTTAGTCATGTTGTCAATATAACAGTGCACTCTGTTAGTATTACCTGATGTAAACTATGACAACAGTTTAGATGACAGTTACTGTATTGAAATGCAGAAGGCTTCTTATGTATGCCATATATCCATTTCAAAATTACAAATTTACACATTACTGTATGTGGGGATATTGATTGAAAGAGACTGGATAGGATTCACAGTTACACTTTTACTAGTGATCTGACAAAAAAAACATTACAATGTCATTGTGATATAAAAAAAGAAATATGCGAAAATGGCGAACAAAGGCGAAAATACAAAATTAGAAAGGCAAACACAGGCAGAGCTTTGCTTTTGCATGCAGCACTGTATGAGGAATTTCAGAGAACTGGTTTGTCATTGATCTACATTCTCTTCATTAGTGAAAGTCAAGATTCACCTGCACAATCCATGGCAAATTTACAAAAAGACTAATAGAAATGTGTAGAAAATATGCTTGACGGTTTATGACAACTAGATCAATTTTGCAGTTAATGACTTATACGATGAACGAATGACTAGATGTTTTGAGGGGTAAGACTATAGCACAGAGAACTATATAATACATTTTGAGCAACATGACAACTGATAATGAAGGAAACCGCAGACAAGGAAAGGGTTTCCTAGGAAAGCTTCAGGACCAGATGGTATTTCACCTGCCTGTCTAAAAGTTGTAGGCTAGGCAATGGTATCTGACATAAAGGATCCGCGAATGAAACTGTGACCACAAACACATTAACTTAAGTGAATGAAAGGCAATAATCAGCAATATATGCGTTCACACAATAACTTTTTATTTGAATGTTTCAATATGTTGACACAATTGACTTTATTTGAATGTTTTATTGATAGACATGACACTGAGTTGTTAGAAAAGAGAAGCGTAATGACATCATTGTTTGATGGTGTCAGGAACCGATGAATCGGCTTTTTGAACCGGTTCAATGAGCCGAACTGTCCGAAAATAACCAGTTCGCGGAAAAGAATCTGACTTTGCATCACTATTATAGAGTCCAAAATGTAGTCCGCATAGGCAAAAACAGAAACATAAGCAAAAAGTAATCCACAGAGGAACCCACAAAAACAGAGAACTGCAAACAATAATCCAGCCACCAAACACACTGAGAACAGGGTATAAATCAAGGATGAACTAATCAGTAAAAGAAGTACATCTGTGAATGATCAAACAATCATGAGTGCATGGGAAACGATGTCCAGAACCGAAAAACAACAATTCAAAAGGAGTGCACTCTGGTGGCTGACATGGGCACTCCAGCAATTGGTTGTGACAACATAGGTCAACTTGCAAAAAAGGGGCTATGTCTGACCAAATAATGAATTTATATCTTTGCAATGCCCCGATGAATCAAAATTATTTTGATAACTTTGTAATGAATATCGGGGAATGATGTGTTCCAAGTTTATTTTTTTAAATTCTAAATGACGGAAAAATGAATTTCAGAAATTAAATCAGAGATAAACATTTTGTAGAGTATGAATCAAGAATTAATAGAAAAAAATAAAAAAATGTAGCCTCTACGGTTCTGGAGATATGTCCCAAATTGAAAATGTCATTATCATAACACCACCTAGTGAGCAGCACCTGAGAAGTAGGTGGGATTTTTGACCATCCCACCAAGTTTGGTATCTCTGCGGTCTCTGATGATCAGACAGTTTTAGGGCAGAAAAAGAATAAGAAGAAAACCCTCATGTACTTGGACCCCTAAAAAAAGGGAAGGGACTTTGCCTTCTCATTTCAGAAGACCACCACATGTCACTGCCATGTTGTGTAAGTAATGCTGAGAACTGTTGTATGTAAAACCATGAAAATATGCACAAAAATCTGAACAAAAATTAAATTAGGCATCGTATGAGAACCTATTATCATCACTGTGCAACAAATGAAAAGTCACTTTGAAATGTATCTTCATAACATAATGTTGAGGATGTCTCTGGAAATAATTTAAGTTTGGACTAGGTTATGAGAACATAATTGATGCCCACATATCATGGAAGAAAACCTAAAACTTCTAAAGAAATACCAATGGGCTTGTCCATGGTTTGGTTTTACTTAAAGTTAAAATACTGTCTCAAAAGAAAAATATGATAATAGTAAACATATACGCTCAGATCTACGTTTTATAGGCCTGTCTGGGTTCTGGAAACACTTTTTCCATATTCTGTTTTGGGTGTCAGCTGGAGAGAATGCCAGTAGTTTGGAAAGTGACACAAGATCATTGTTTTCCTGCTTTGAACGTGTGAATTTTTTTAGAGGGCAAGACTTTGAAAGAGAAAATAAAATAAAACAGGATGCAAGGCAAAAAGGCCACTGTATATTCAGTGAGGAAAACAGAGGAACCCCCCCCCCCCTTTCCACACTTTCCCCACTTTTCCCACTTGGCACACTTTCCAATGTTGTACACATACACACAAACACATTCAGGCTCGGTGCACTTCAGACCACTCATCCCAGACTTGACTCATGGTGTCCGGTATTGGAGAACCAGACAGATGTGATGTTCCCATGTCATACATTTTATTGTGTTTGGCACGGGGGCTCTGCACTCTGACTCGATTACACTGAGGGAGGTGTCACCGCTAAACATTTGTCAAAGAACTACTGTAATGTTTGGGTGAATTTAGAGATGAGGGAGAGCAGAATCTAAATGCAGATTAACTTTTATTAAAAAATATATCAAAAATATGGAAGGAAAACTGAGTGCAATGAACTAGGAAACAAAGAAACAAGTGAGAACAACCAACTCAAAACCTCCATGACAAGACCTGATCAGCAAACACTGGAAACACAAGGGCTTAAATACACAAGGGTAACAGACTAACAAGACACCTGGAAACTATCAAGGAAGAGGGGGAAAGAGTAAACAGAGATAAGAACTGAAATACAAACTAAAAAAATGCACAGTACAAAAACAACTATCATCCAAAAGACTCCCACTATATATCTTCCCCTCATGTCTTAAGGATTACTAATGAATGGAATATATATATATATATATATATATATATCTTTTTTTTTGGGAGGGGGGGGGGGGCATTTTTGCCTTTATTAGGATAGGATAGATCAGAACTGACAGGAAGCAAAGTGGGAGAGAGATTGAGATAGGTTCTCGCATCAGAATTTGAGCTCAGGACACCAGTAGCACAACAGCACTGTATGGCACAGATTTTTTTTTAACATAATACATAATACACTGAGCAAGGCAGTGTGATGTTTCAGTAGGTAACTCTGCTGTCTCACTACAAGCAAGACTGTGGTTTGAGTCTCGGCTGGGCGAAAAGGCCTGTTTGCATATTCTTGATGTGTTGATGTGGAATATTGGAAAAGCAGTTTGGAAAATGGGTGGATGGATGTTGAGCATGTCAGATTTCAACTCTTTGACATCCTTTTGTTTTCCTCTGTTAAAAAAAATCTAAGAATTTCCAAAAAAACAAAACAAAAAAAAATGTCTGCACCTAATGCCACTATACATACATTTACCATAGTTACTGCAGTAGTACTACTATACATACCCCCCCACCCGAAATGTCATTGTATTTAAAGTACATTTTATATTAGTTCTTCAGTTTAAATAAAAGCAAATACACTCCTGATAGAATAAAATAAAATAAACAATTAAATACTACTTTTGTCTGATAGCAGAATCTTGATGTGCAGAACACATACTGTGTAGCTTTATTGACTGCAGGAATTTTTGTGAGCTTTATACATTTTTCTGGTGTTTATTTATTTATTTGCTTGTTGGTACATAAAAGAAAATATGATGCATATTTAAAATAAATATCTAGAAAAGTAAATTAAACATTAACTCTTATTTATCCAGAATATCCAAACAATATCCAAAATCACAGGAACACAACCAAATCACACAGAGCTGAGAAATGACAACCAAACTATGTAAACTGAGTATACATACACAGGAAACTAAATAAAACACAGGTGAAGCTAATCAGAAATGAAGAAAACAGACAAAGAATGAATACTATGGAAGCAAATGATCTAATGTTAACCAAGAAAACCAAAACAGGAACTGATCACAGGAAAGTTGTGACAGCTGTAACAAATGAGAGTATTTTGCTGTAACTGACAAAAAGACTTTACAACAATGAGGTGCCATAATGTATGGATGTAAACCAATTAAAATAATTTTACATTTAAAACTTTAAAAAATTTACACAAATATATATTTTTTTTAAGTAGATATTTTGTAGAAAAGTCTACAAAATATACCTGTGTTTATGTATTTACATGTTTAAGATTCTTGACATTAGTCACAGATATTATTTGCAGATCCTGCATGTTATATTTTCAGTTGACAGTATATCCATGAACTGGTTTAAAAATCTTAGAGCTTATAAAACTTTAAAAAGACCAATATTGATACCAGTGTGTGTGTGTTAACATTGTAATTTAGGCACATAAATAGTGTAGGAAGACAAAGGCTGTCAAAGAAAACAAGAGTAAATTTGAAGGACATCTTTGATTGCATTGTGTGATTGCTTTTTTTGTGTATACAAATGTACATAGTATTTTTTTTTAGCATTCTCATTTACCTTGATGAGAGTATAACCCCGCATGCTGCCGTTTTTGATGATGAGCATTCAGCTCTTGTCACAGAACTTTTGAAGCCAATCACCTGAACATGTCATGTACTATAATAAAATTTATAGTAAAATTATGCTGCTTGCAAAAATAAAAGATAAAAATTGTCAGAATACATAATTACTTCAGAATGGACATCAGTGCTCCCTGAATTATGTAGTTATGGCTTCTACAAGCAGGGGCTAAAAGGTCCATGTGAACTAGCCAAACTTTGAACCCTTAAAATGAACAAATAATCAATACTTGCATAAAAATTAAATTAAACATGAAAATAAAATCAATGTATTCAGCATTCACTTTCATACTAGAGGGGAATTAGAAGCCATGGGATTCACACGCCACAGACGGAACAGATCATCTGTTGGAATATGATTGATTTCATTGAAATCAAGATGCTATGAAAGTTTATTCCTCACACGCCAGTATCACTTCCTTTATGGCAAACACGGTGCCTGTGGGAAATGCCACAGCAGACAGTTCCTCAGCCGCTCTTTCCAACATAAGGTTTTTCAGGAGACAGAAGGAAGGATTTTTTACATCAAAACAACCACTTAGTAAATTTTAAAGTGCCAGGAAACCACCGTTTTCAATCTCAGTGCATCCATAATGGTCTGATGTCAAATTTGTTTTAAATGCTCTGTGTTTTAAGTGGTGATTGCCCACTGTGTATGTTGGAAGTGAGCCTACTGTTCCATGTGCGGAGAGCTGGGATATCTACCCAAGCAGCTTTTCAATAGTTTCCTTTAGTGGCTAAAGAGAAATAAAACAACATGAAAAAAACAGGGAAAGGATGGGCCACTGGATTTATATGGATTCTCTGACATTAGGCAACGACCTTTGCTGTCAAACAGACACCCAAACATGCACTTAGGCAAAGGTCTCTTGCCTGGTTCCCACATCCTATCACGGAGAGCCTTGAGTTGTCTGCACAATGTAATTCCAAGCACGCAAGAACACGTAAGCTTTTTCATGAAAATTTATACAGGAAAAGACGAAATATGCAGTCTGGTCTGGTGAACTCCTCAAAACCCCAAGCTACCACCACAACTAACCCCCACCCTTTTACAAATGTAATCAAAAGTGCAACTTTCAACAAATATAATATTGTGGTCAATAAAAGAAAATGCATTTGAATTATAATTAATACCACAATGTGTACAAAACAGAAACAAATCAATCAAGTCATACATCCTTCACTGTTTGTTTTTAGGTATATGCTGTCAGACAGTCTGAGACCTCACTGCCTTAATGTCTGGCTATGTTGCTATATCTAAAAACTGAATATCAGTAGTCAGTAGTATATCAGTAGTCCCATATTCACAACTGTGACCAAACTTCTCAGGTGCTGCCTATGGCTTAACTGCAGGTAAAATAAAACAATCACATACACATGCATACACACACACACACACATACTTGTATATGTGGTTTACGGGGACTCTCCATAGACACAATGATTTTTATATGGAGCTAATCATATTTTTTTATCCCCTAACCCTAAACATAACCCTCACAGAAAATGAAGGTTCGCAGGCATTTTTTGAATTTCAATAAATAAATAAATAAACACTGTTTATTATATGTTTCAAGCCATTTGGTTTACGTTGTAATACCCACGTCATTCGACACATTAAACACACACACACCAGTGGTCCTAAAAATCAATAACACAGTTACAGTTTTTTTCAAAACGCTTACACAGCTTTTGAAACTATGGCTCCATATCTCAAAACTCTACACACAAAACCACAAAACACACACACAACATACAAAATGTCACACACATCTTGCAAAAGCAATCACTTCTTTGAAAACTGTTTTACCTCTTCTAAAAATTTAATTTTTGCATAGTAACTCTACACACAAACATAAAATAATTAGCCACATACTCACCAAACTACACACAGATGTGAAAAATGTAAAACACTACTCTCGTGTGTTTTGCTTGTTCAGAGTGCAGTGAAGCACAGGAGTTTGTCATAGCACTCGCACATACTGTACATGCATATGCACATATACAGTACACTGTATATACAGTATGTATGACTGATGAATTTTACACAGCTATGCAACTGAACTGAATCAATACTTAACTGAGTTGAGCTGTAGAATGACACTATTGAGTTGTTAAAGCTGCTTTACAGCAGAATGTGAATTTTACACTATTGTGAAGCTGCTGTGAAACAATCTATAATGTATAAAGCATATATACATACATATATATATATATATATACATTCAGTGTGTGTGTATATGTGTGTGTGTGCGTGTGTTAAAAAACAATGTATATTGTAACATTTTCCCTTTCATTGTCATTACATAATTGACATATATTACAATGTACAACAATAAATCTGAATGATGTCAAGTCACATCTGTACTACATTTTGAACCATTTTTGATATTAAACTGTTTCTCATTTAAAAAAAATGTACTCTGAGCTTTGAATTACTTGAAGATATACATATATTTTTAGTCAGTTTAAGGGGTAAGGGATTCTCAGGTTTGAATTCATCCTTGATTCAAGTTAATTCATTGTTTGAATGACATTGTCAGACATTGCTGGTTGGGTGGTGGTGGGTGGTACACAATGAACTATTATTCTCAATTACAGGGCGTTCATTGTTTGGATTAGCTCTTATATCAGCTCATGGAGATAGAGCTCAAATGGTCCCACATCTATTAGATGTATCCTTACTTCACAGTAATAACAAATCAACATTGTGCTTTGGCACTTGCCATGTGGATAAAGTTTCAGGTGTTCGGTTGCTGTTCTTTTCTAAACAATGTTCCTGATGAAAGAATATGACATTTTATTATGGCTTTCAGATATTATTAGTAAACATTTGCAAGCTGATAGTATCTGTTGGGACATCCCAGAATGACGAGGACAGGCTGTGGGAAAGTGGCACAGAAGTGCTGATCCATCTGCTGATGGTCTGTAATTTCTGTTCCCTGAGCCCTCACCCCCCATTCCCTTCTTATACCGTCTCCCAGACAAATCAGAACTCAGAATTCTGCCACTTCCTATTTGCACATAATGATTGGAGTGGTGCTCGAGGTCAGCAACAGACCCATCCAGCCCAATTCAGTGACAAGCATCATTTGACGTCATTATGACAATAAACAAGCCAATGACTAACATGCCCAGCACTGACAAAACAGTTGCTAGAAACAATATTACTGTTCAAACAATAAAAATTATAAAAAAAATTGTTAGTCAAATAAAAATATTACATGTCGCAATGATGAGAGCATCACGGTGAAACAACAGAATGTGTGAATGTCATTTTTAACTCTTTCCCCGCCACTGACTATTATACATTAGGGGGCGCTATTACACATCTTCTGAGAGAATCGTCTGAATCAAAACTCAGCGAGGAAGAAGCAGAAACAAGCAATCGCGTTTGTAAAGTAAATGCATATGTAAAATATTACCTCCTCTGACTTTGTAACTGTCACCCCCCATTTTTGAACATATACGTGAGAGTGCACTATCCAGACTTAAACTCTTATAATTCATGAATGCTTTGGAATACAGATATAAGTTTGGTCTCTTTTTTAAGAAGACAATCAGCAAATTACTGTAGAAGTGGAATTATTTTAAAATATGAAAGTAACAAAAAGTTATAGAAGTTTAAATTTACTGTAAAGAAAATACACAGTACTAAATTTTTTATATTTTACATAAAATTAATATTTTGCATAACAGGTTTTACTCTAAAATTGATATAAAATCAAAGCCTTATGTCTAAATAAGTTATGTTCCAAATTTGAAGATGATATGAAAAAAAATGGAGGTTTCTGTGAGATTTTATTTAGGGCGTCATACCTCAAACAGACACCGGGGGCCATTGAAACTCCATTGAATTGTTTTTATGCATTTTTCTGCAACAAATTTCTAAATTTCTCTGTCGATATTACTCTGATCACAAAAAGACCACCAAATATGGAATCCTGAGAGTCAGACCTCTCCGGCGATATGAATTTTGTCAAGATTATAAAAAGTTTTGATTCTAAAAGACCGTAATGCATTGTGTAATATGACACTTGACACCGCCCACTAAGGGGGAGGAGACCGCCAAAAGATTTTAAAGTACCATTTCCATGGTAACGCAATATCCGATTTCAAAATGGTTTTCACAGGATGAATTTTGAGGTTTTAAGCTTTCAAATGATATATAATTTATGATGATTACTAAAATATTTGATAGGGAAAAAAGACAACGAAAAAAAGAGCGCCAAGCGTCCCACAGGTGGGACGGTGACAGTTAAGGGGTTAAAAATTCAGAATGGACTATACAGTCATTCCCGGATTATATTTTACACTCACTGTTTACAAGAGCTTCCTCAGATTACTGTGAACAATGTTAATCACATTGTGAGACAGTCAGTTGAGGGTGAGTTCTCATATTATGTCTGATTAGTGAATTTAAGTATCAATTTCTGACAGTTCATAATTATCTTTTCATTATTTGTATTTATCTAGTTAAAATGTTGACATTCACATTCACAACTACTGTACTACAAACTTTGTAACATTAACAGCAGTGCATTATTAAGATTAAGTGAAACTTCCATATAAAATACCTTCGAAACACTGATTTTGACAGGTTTCTAACAAAAAATATTCAGTTATGAGACCTTGGTCTCAGATCTTTATAGTCTTACGTTAACTTGCATACTGTAGTTTGTGAATAGGGAGGGCCAGGGTCATTCCTGTCATTCCAGGGTCCTATGTTCCCCAGATTTATGTCATCTGTTCCTTAGGTGCCATATAAATCTGGGGAACATAGGACCAGAGTATAGACAATTGTGACTTTGAAGAACATCAAATGATATTACATGACAAATTAATGCAGAAAACCAACCAATTTCAATGGGTTCAAATACCTTTTCTTGCCATTGTATAATGTACTTCTATGTAAAAATATATATCTACACACCTTAAAATAAATGTAGAAGCAAAATGACTAAACATAAAAAAATAAATTCAGCCATATCATCTTTGCAAGCTGTCATGATCCCAGTCTCGTCCCATCATAGCTGACATTCAAGAGACTCGAATTCAAGAGACCTGTCATGGCCGCCACGCCAGACTATCTTACATATCTTCAGCCATCATGGACGCCACACCAGTGTTTCTGGCTGTCATGAACATTGCACCTGAAGCTACAAAGACAGTCCTTGGCATTCAAGACTGGTGTCCAGTGTGGCAGGTCCACCATTGATGTTGGTGCGAGCGGCCGGCATTCCGGTAGGCTGAATGATCTCAAGCCCCATGGCCTCAGCACTCTCTAGCCCGGCTATATCCCTGAACTTTTGGTCTGTTTTGTTACGGTCACTGAGGCTGTTACTAACCTTTCTGTCCTTTCTTTGACAGTTCTGCCTTGTTCATTGTCAGTCGTTGTTTTCTGTAGATGCCTGTGTTCTCTTGTTTCCTGGTTTTGCTCTTGTTTCCTGTGTTTGTTTTACTCTACTTTGTTAAAGGGGTCATCAGATGCCCATTTTCCACAAGTTGATATGATTCTTTAGGGTCTTAATGAAAAGTCTATAACATACTTTGTTTAAACTATCTCAATGGTAGTGTAAAAAAACACCATTTTTACCTTGTCCAAAAACAGCTCTGTTCACAGTGAGCCGTTTCAGTGCATGTCCCTTTAAATGCTAATGAGCTCTGTTCACCCCACCCCTCTCTTCCGTGGGGTGACAACTCGTTTTCTGAGACTGTAAACTTTAGCCGCATTTAGCCACGGAACCTGCTAACTAGCACATTATTAGGAAAGGCAATTTGCAAAGATTCATAAAAAAAACCTTATACTCACTTCTTCTGAAGGTGAAGCTGTATCATGAATGATTCGTGCGAACATAGACACATTTAGGTAGATCGGGGGACGTATTCCCTTCAAAAACAAGTGTAAACCACTGCGTCTTCAGCGGCTCAGATGCTGGGAGTAAATGACGACTGCCATGTTCATTATTACATCCAACAACAGAACACCTCAATTGCTTAGGAGCCATTCTTGTCTACCCCTGCTCCAGCATTGAAACAATGGCGGACTGATGACAGCTCACTCAGGGTGAGTCTAAGATAAAACACCAGTGTCAATCAACAATCGTGGGAGGGGCCTGTGCAGAACTACATCACTCTGCCAAGAATCTCAGAACAGCCTGATCTGAGAAAGTGATCATAATTATTGGGGATTTAAAAAAGCACTGGGTGGATTTTTATCATTATAGGGTGGATGTGTACACACTGCCAACACACATTTATGTTCAAACAACATGTAAAAGTGAATTTTGCATCCGATGACCCATTTAATAAACCTGCATGTGGAAGCACAGGCTTCTTATCTTTTCTTTTTTTTTTTTGCTTCAGTCAATCTTTCCTTTTTCATTTATAAACTAAGCATCAAAATAACAGTATAATTCTTGTTCACAGTAAAAAAAAAGATTACAGATTAAAACATAAGATTAAAAAAACTTGCTTGCACAACCTCTCAGTCAAGTCAAGTCAAGTCACCTTTATTTATATAGCGCTTTTAAGAATACAAATTGTGACAAAGCAACTGCACAATATCAAAATGGGAAAATAGTGTCAATAATGTAAAATGACAAGATTAAACACTCAATTTTCAGTTAAAGGCATTTCATTATTGAATTCAGTGATGGCATCGTCCAGCTCAGTTCAGTTCAAAAAGTTTCTGTTCAATCAAGTTGACGATATCGCTGGAAATGAAGTGTCCCCAACTAAGCAAGCCAGAAGCGACAGCGGCAAGGAACCAAAACTCCATCGGTGACAGAACGGAGAAAAAAACCTTGGGAGAAACCAGGCTCAGTCGGGGGGCCATTTCTCCTCTGGCCAGACGACACAGCAGTTCAATTCCAACTGCTGCAAAGTCAGTAGGTGGCGATATGCACTGAGAATGTAAATTGCCATTAAACCAAAGAAGAAGAAAGTAGTATGATGCACTTCTTAGCATCCATTTCCATGATTCCTGTATTTGGATACTCTGTGGAGACTGTATTTATTTGTTGGCATACTATGAGTTGACAGAACTTACTCCCAGATGCACCTCTGGAATTTATAGCAAGTGAAAAAATGTTTGGGTTAACTAACGGAGTGTTCAGAGTTCATGTGATGCCAGTTAACCCTGCTTTCTGGAATGCCCACCAGGTATGGAATATTGCTTTCAAAACTTTGCTCTGTTTGTTTAGGCATCTCACCCAACCCACTAGTTTAACCATTTCATGACAGATGGAAGGGGTGTTTAAAGGGGTCCTATCGTGCCCTTCAACAAAATATTGATTTGTTTTTTGGGGTGTAGGTTTTCATGCATGATTGTTCCAAAAATGCTTTTTATTTTATTTATTTTTTACATATTTTACACTTTTGCAGAACCTCTCTTCCCAGCCTGTCTCGAACGCTCTGTTGAGTTACTGTTTTGATGAAGCTCCTCCTTCCCAAAACACAAAATGTGCTCTAATTGGTTAGCTGACCCAGTGTGTTGTGATTGGCGAACCACTAGAGTGTTCTGGAAATGTCACACTTACCATAACTTTGAGTTTCATATGCTTAGCTGTAAATATTAAAGATGGTGTAAATTTTGCCATACCAATTTGAGTCTGATTCAGACCCTGAGAATGTTTACAAAACAAGAGTATCGTGCAGAACCTTGGCAAGCACAAATAAAAGGATTTTGGCAGCAGGCGCATCCCAAATCATGTACTTCTGTATTATTCAAGAACATTTTATAATATAAATAGTGCGAATAGTATGTACGCACTGAAAATTCCAAAAAGAAAAGGGGTACATTAAATACCCAAATGATGCACTTAAATAACCGAAAAAAAGAAAGTGTGGAATGTTGGATACTTCATGAATGTTGGCTACTTTAATAATCAGAGTCAGATATCCCCTCCCCCTTCATGATGCAATTAATGACAAAATAACCTTATAAAATTTATACACTACATGGTTGAGTACATAGTACATAAGTACAGAGTGTATAAGTGCATAGTGTGTCGTGCATCATTTGGCACGCAGTTTATGGCTTTAAGATTAAAACTGAAGCTTTTGCTTTATTAGTCCAGATTAAGCATGCCTTTAGGCATTTAATTAACATGTATGTGGCTCTAGGTTTAGTCCCCTCCATAGCAAGAGGTGTTAAACAAGTCCAGGAACCCTGATTAACATGACTGATTGTCTTTTAATGCAGCTTAAACTTTTCTTTTATATATTCATTAAGTGTGTTGCCACACTTGTTTAATCAACATGCATTAGAGATCACACATTAGATACTGGAACATTCCCGTGGTGATCACTGCTATGTTTACACTGCCACCCCTGTGAACAAGCGAGCCACACACAGACCTCTCTTACCTCAGCTGCAAACCCAATAGCTATCAGAGCAGCCAAATGCCTGTGCTGACCTGACCATGAACCACAGTATCCCATGAGTCACCTGCGTTATTGGGCGCAACCCTCTCCACCTCAGTCTTTCCCCAACACTTACAGAGACTCCAAACAACAAGACTCCCTCCTCTGTCTACTGTCAAACTCAATGCCGTCAGGCCTGACTTCCATCTGGAGAGCTTGCAGAAGGTCTTTTCACCTTTCCACACCTCTTGGCCTGATTGTTTTTGTTTATTTATGGAGTTAATTGACATGTACGAGAGTTATGACCATGAGGCACTGGGTGGAGTGATGGACAGGGAAAGGTACAAGTGACTCAAACTGCAACAAGCAAGCAAGACAAACAAGAATGAGAACTGCTGGAGATGTTGTTTGTGTATTTACTTTGCCAATTAATGATTGGCTAATTTGTTAGGGTTGGCACATCAGCATCTAGGTTTAGGATATATCCAAAGAGAGAAGAACCCTGTTTTGGCATCAACTGAAAATGTTTGCATGTTTTCACTGCAGAACCTATATGCAGGGCATGAATAAATTCCTTAAAATTCCTATTTCATGCAGTGAAGAAGTATTTTACAATCCATGTCCTCTGTAGGGCCGCAGGGACGCTAGAGCATATCCCAGCATCTCTGGTCACAGGCCCATTTAAAGAATTCTCATAATTCAAAAAACATATGGATTCATCTGTAAACCTGTAGCAAATGGTTACCATCATCTCTTTGATTAGCTTGTTGTGCATTTTCTGTAATTCAGATCAGTACTTTGTTTACCAAAAGCTTTTGAAATGCACTGGAAGCCTGGGAACTGGCGCAATGGTGTCTTTTTTTTTAAACAACAGCAAATTTGCCATGATAAATATTTACTCAGCGACAACAATTTAGTAAGGATTAACATTCCAAATGTTTCTCTTTACACAGCAAGCCTGTGTGGGATTATCAGGGCGACATCTTATCACTCTCTTCTACTAAACACTTCGTCTCAAGGGTCTGTAGAGACATGATGAATCATGAACCCCGTGTAAGGCTTGTTTGAAATGTTATCATTCTGCTGCACAGTCAATGTTGCCGCTAACGACAATCTGTTAGCCAGCAAATGATCCCACCCACCTTAAAAGTGATCAAATGATAAAACAAAATACTCAGTAATATTTTTTTTTTTAAATTGTGAGTATTGAAAATCTGATAAGAGAGAGGCACAGAACTCTTTATGCATGCTCTGTTCTCTTCTGTATCTGTTAATGGTATTATATTACATTAACAAACTATGTAGAGGAGAGTGATGTAGATTTGTATTACAGTGCCTAACCATATATATATATATATATATATATATATATATACTGCATATAAACTTAAAATACTCCTTTATATTTATGGTAATTTTGTGATAATATCCATTACATTTGCTCAACAGTTTATATGAAACTTACAAAAGTAAATCCCCCAATGGCAATATACTTTTTTTTCTTCTATGAATTGCTTTATTATTGAGCTGTTTGTTGCAAATGTGCAAGGAGAAATTTTATAAGACAATTTCATTGTCATGAGACAATTGTGACAACAACTCAAGTCTTCAGACATGACTGGTTCCCTTTGTAGGAAATGAGACACAATGAGTTACTTTGGTTCAGATGTATTATTGATTGTATTTGCTTCAGGTGTAACAAGTGTCTGAAGCCTATATGGAATCAAGGGAAATCATTAACTGAGGGTCCAAGCATCACCCTCTGAGGCACAATGTTACTGGTTATAGGCTCGAAGCAAAAAAAAATTTGTCTAAAAAATCCTCTATTGTGTGGTGTCATTACGATTATTTAACTGCTCCCGATTGAGATGAACTATTGAACACAAATCGTTAATATCAACCATGTTTTGATTGGGCTGCCTCTGATGAGATACCTCCGATTGCCAATGAGAGCGAGCACATTCTGGATGTTGCGTGCTTCTATAGCTGAAACTTGGCAACCACAAACATGCCACGAAAGTGAAGAATTTGAGAAGGAATATCACCCATAATCATTATTTTCTATTTTGTTTTTCACTGTACAACAGAATGCATGCAAGGAGAGCCAGCTGACAACATCGATTGTCCTCCAAATGTTTTTCTTCTCTAGTAATGTTTGATCTCACGAGTTCCCATGAGATCTCATGTCACTGTGAAATCGTTTCCACAACCAACAAGTGTGTGGTCTCTGGTCGAATCATCTAGTGTGCACTTTCAAAGGATTATAAAGCTAAAAATCAGTTGAAACTGTCTTCATGTCTGTTGTCTCCCATGGTTTTAAAATCAGTTAAGATTTGAAAATTGTCTAATGTATCCCAAGACAAAGGGAGTCGTCCTCTGATAAGTCTGCTTTGATTTCCAGCATTATCTAGGGCAGTGCTTCTCAAACTTGTCCTGGAGGTCCAACTGCACATGTAGGATGTGTCTCTCATTGGTCACACTTAATATTTGTCATCTCTGCTGAAGAGCTGATGAATTGAATCAGGTTTGTTAGATGAGGAAGAACATCCAATATGTGCAGTGGTGGGTGTCCCCAGGACAGGTTTGAGAAGCACTAGTGTAGCCCCACTATTCTGCTAAGTTCAGTTCCAACCTGCCCCAACACACCTGCCTGCAATTTTCATCAAAGTCATCCTGAACACCTTGATTAGCTGGTTCAGGCGTGTTAGATTAGGGTTGTAGATAAATTCTGAAGGACAGTTTGGCTGTGTTCGATATTACCCATACCCTTAAATAGGGCACTATTTGAGGTGACAGCCATTTGTAGTGGTTTCCGAAAAGCTAGTGGGTGTTCATCACTCACCACAATAATGAGTGTACAGCGATGTACACTCAGTGTTAAGGGAAAACCCATAATGCACTGTGAAGGTTGTGCCGAGTGAATTCCCACATGGGGTTAGCACCGGAGTAACCGGAGTTATGAAACCCTGCTCCAGAGCAAGGTTATCACTGCTTTTGTGGTGTTGACCCTGCATGCATTGTGGTGCTAAACACGTACAGTGTGAAACGATGCAATGTTAGAATGTTGCGGCAACAGACATGCAACTGTATGCCTCATATTCACATGCTTTGGACATTTACGGAAACACTGTGTGTTTCAGGAGTCGTTTCAGCATTTGAGTGGAAAAATGTCAAAAGGTGAAAGAAAATGCGTGATGGAATGAAGACGAGACCATTGCATTCTTACCTTTATAGTCCGAAAATAACTTTCTGAAAAACTTGATAGTACAGTCGGGAATACAGTATAAGAAGAAGATGTGCAACTCTATAGCCTTTATGTAAACATGTCACATACTTCATCCAATCAATGACTTTGACAACACAAATATGCAAATATAAGAAGGTTAACCCAAGGTTTTGGAATGTATAGAGTGAAACATCAGGTTCTGAATACCCAGGATGAATTGTTAACCCGGAGAAAAATATGAGCCATGTGAAGTGTGAAGCAAGATGACCCACAATGACCCAGGGTTAACTATTTCAAGTCATACAGAGACTTATAGAGGCCAGAGATCACAATATCATAGAGATTGTGGACAAAGGCTGTAATTTTTAGCCTGTTACAAAACAAGCCAATCAGAAACGCTCTCTGCTTGTGGTTCAGGTTTGCTGGTGGATTTACTGCCATATCTTTCTTTGGAAGGTGGGGTTTTCGAGAATGGGTCATTGACATTAGCTAAATAAGAGAAGTTATATGAAGAAATCAAACAAAAATGTGTATAGAGCAGTGTGCTTAGAATGCAAGTGCAAATGTGTGTCAAATCTACAACTCTTCACAACAGTGAATTCAATTTTTACATTTTGTAACACCTATACCTTTATCTTTTGTGCAAGTGTCACATGAAATGAGGGACCAACCAGACCAATTGTACTCATGAGTCAAGTGTATTAAATATAATTATCCAGAAGATGCAAATTCAATAACACAAACAATTGAGAGTTCAACAGTTAGGACCAGAGCATAAAAACAGTCCAGTATTCCAAGACATAGTCCTTGGCTTGTAATCCCTAAGACCCATATACCTTGCTCAGTCTTTGTTGAAACATGTAGTGCAAAAATAACAGTACTTGAATGTCAAGATGATTCCCCATCAAAGTTCAACCAGAAAAGAGATGTTTGACGTCCAACGTTGCTTTTAAGCAGTAGATGTAAGTCAGTTCTCCTAGTTCCAGACTTCTCAGATGATTAAAACACCAAATAATCCATACATGCTCAGAACACAAACCCTCTGTAGACAAACATTTAAACAAAACCATAACCAAGTGCTACAAACACATTGTTACTAAAACAAAATATCTTGAACAATTACTTACGGATGAGCTTAGAACTATAAAGTTCCTCAAACAGGGTACAAAGGCCCAAACCACCATGAGGTAAGCTTCTCCAAAGAACAGAGAATCAACTTCCTGCCATTTCTCCTTCTATGCTACCTTAAATAGGTGAATTCCATGTATTATTTAACAGAGCGCCCTCTAATGCTCAAGTGAGTAATAACAGTGCTGCTCTAAGAGGACTTTTGGTACATAAGTAACAGAGAAACTGTTACACACCCCTCCCCTTAAAAAAAAAGGTTTAAACAGCTCCATAAAACTTTTTCATTTTCTCTACATGAAAAGTTTCAACATATTTTGAGTCATCCAACATCACTACCTGGTAGTTAACATTGTTTAACCTTTTCAAAACTTTAGCCGGACCCTTCCATTTCGGTGCTAGTTTGGCCATATAGGAGTCTGAAGCCCGAGACAGAGGGTGAGTACGTATCCAGACTAAGTCTCCCTCTTCGAACGACTCCAGTTTCCTTCGTCTGTTATAGTACCTTGCTTGTCGTTCTTGAGCTTGACTTGTCTTTTCTTTTACTTGTTCAATCAGTTCTCTGTGCCTCTCAACAGTACCATACGCTATATGATCAGGATTAGGTGGGTTTCGGATGAGACGTTCCAAGGGTCCTTTTAACTTACGACCTAATGCAATCTCTGCAGGAGTTAGACCAGTACTTTCCTGCCATGCTGTGTTTATGGCATACCGGAACTCGGATATCCATCTATCCCATTGTCTGTGGTTGTCCTTCACATAGGAGGATATCATAGCCTTTAGAGTTCGGTTAGTTCTTTCAGTGATATTAGTTTGAGGATGGTATGCCGTTGTTAACTTCTGAATAACTCCCCAGCGTTTACAGGCATCATTCAGTAGTTGTGCTGTAAACTGGGGTCCACGGTCAGAGACCAGATAGGTGGGTGTACCCCATCGAGTGAATATCTCCTTTATCAAGATGTTAACAATCAGGTGAGTCTTGGCAGATCTCAGAGGAAATAATTCCACCCATTTACTGCAGTAGTCTACCACCACCATAAGATATTCATTGGACTGTGAACTCCTTGGGAAGGGACCCATGAGATCAACACCCAACATGTGGCCAGGTTCTACCACTGGTGTTGACTGTAGATGACCAGACAGCTTGGAGATTCTTGGTTTATAAATCTGACAGGTTTGGCAGGTTGTACAAAAACTCCACACATCCTTGCGTATCTCTGGCCAATAGACAACATTAAGTAAACGTCTCAGAGTTTTCATCCGCCCCAGATGTCCACTCAAGGGATTGGTATGGGCAAATTGCAAGAAGTTCTCTCTCAAAGTCAATGGTATAATTACTTGCATAGTCTCCCCTTGATGTTTGTTGGGCACACATCGAAATAAATAATCGTTCTGAATGACATAATGAATTCGGCTAGGGTCTGTTACAGGTAACTTAGCTGCTTCCCATAGCGGCTGAAGTAATGGATCCTGTTTCTGAGCAATTCCAATTTCATCCCAGCCGACAGGTAAGTCTGATCCAATGTTAGTCGCCTGACAAATAGCAATCTGACTTTTGATCTCCTGTAAAGGTATACCCCTAGAGAGTGTATCGGGTACCACATTACATTGTCCCTTTCGATATTTAACGGTGAAGTCAAAGCTTTGTAACCTCAAAGCCCACCTGGTCAGTCGTGAAGTCGGGCGAGGGTGATTGAAAACCCATGTAAGAGCAGCATGGTCCGTAAACACTTCGAAATGTTTCCCTTCTAAATACTGTTTCCATTTCTCAACTGCCCAAATCACTGCCAGACATTCCTTTTCGGCCGTGGAATATGACTTTTCAGCTCCATGAAGAAGCCTTGATGCATAAGCTATAACGTGTTCAGCTCCATCATGATCTTGAGTCAACACAGCTCCCAGGCCGACATAACAGGCATCTGTCTGGACTTTAAAACTCTTTGTGAAGTCTGGGGGAATCAACACAGGAGCTTTTTGAAGAGCCTTTTTCAGTTTATCAAAGGCCTGCTGGCAGTCCATCGTCCACTCCCAGGCAACATTTTTGTTCTTAAGAGCATGCAAGGATGCAGCGATTTCAGAAAAGTGTGGAATAAATCTATGGTACCACCCAGCAAGACCTAAAAAGCGTTGTACCTCTTTAAGAGTTGTTGGGACAGGAAAATTTTGGACAGCCTCTACTTTGGCGGTTTCAGTACGAACTCCTTCGGCCGACACCACATGTCCTAAGAAAGTGATGGACTTTTGGAGCATGCCGCACTTCGACAGGTTCAGGGTCAAGCCAGCTGCTTCTAACACATCAAAGAGCTGTTTAAGGTGTTCAAAATGTTCTTGGATGTTTTTGGAATAAATCACAATATCATCGAGATAGACAAAACAGAACTTTCCGAGACAGTGCCTCAACACAGTATTCATCAGGCGTTGAAAAGTAGCTGCCGAGTTTTTCAATCCGAACGGTAGACAAACAAATTCATATTGTGCGTTCTTGGTTACAAAAGCAGTCTTTGGAATGCTAGTCTCATCCATCAACACCTGCCAATAGCCACTTCTGAGATCCAATGTACTAAAAATTGAAGCACCATACATTGACTCAAGAATGTCTTGAATTTGCGGCATCGGAAATCCATCTAAAGGTGTCTTGGCATTTAAAGCTCTGTAATCAATGCAGAAACGCATGGTACCATCCTTCTTGGGGACTAAAACTATGGGAGCTGCCCATGAAGAAGTCGAGGGTCTAATTATCCCTTTTTCCAACATGTTGGAAACTTCCTGATCGATGAATTGCTGTTTGACCACAGAAACAGGGTAGGCCCGTTTACGTACTGGAATCTCATCAGTGGTGTTAATCTGGTGCCGGATCACAGCAGTTCGGCCCAAAGAGTCTGTGCAGACTGTTGGCCGATCAAGCATAAGTGCTTCTAGCGACCCTTTCTGGGTATTAAGAACATCTGCTCGACTTGCCAGTTCCTTAATGGTTGCCAAGGTGGAAGAAGATACTTGAACTAGAGGTAACGCCAGATGTAGACTAATTGCTGCTGAAGAGGCATACGGTATGAATGGATGTTTCACTTCAGATTCCTCCGATAGAACGTAGGTCTTGTCCTTGAAATTAATCTGGATCTCGGAGTCCATCAAAAACTCTAGGCCAAGTATGATGGGTAAAGTCAAATCTTGATCTCTCATCACAAAGGCTGTGAATGGATATTGATGTCCATGTAATGTACAGTTCCAGATTACCTTTCCGAGAGCTGTCTGTACGTGACCATTGGCAAGGGAGAAAGTCTGACCTCTGCTGGACTGCAACGTTTCAGTGTTTGACTTCAATCTTTTCCAGCAGGACTCCTGAAGTAAAGAATAGGTGCTACCAGTATCCAAAACTGCTTGACATCTACAGTTCTTTATGGAAATCGGCAAGGACAATGGGTCAAGTTGTTTCTCTATATTTTCTGACATTACCGCAATATGATGATGTGATTGTCGCCCTTTAGCTTTATTAGCTCCATTCGACTTTGCTTGATGCTCTGCTTGTCTCTGTCTCCAGTAGGCTCTTTCCTCACTAATATCCCTTTCCACCAGGGTACCCACCCGTACCAACTCATCAACCGTAGAGACAGTGCCTCGGAGTATGCTGGCGATACGAGGGTTACAGTTCCTAAGTGCAGCTTGGAGTACTTCACGTTCTGCCATGGAAGGTTTCAGTCGTAGACATAAGGCTCGATATTGATAAGCAAAGGTACGAATATTTTCATCAACTCCTTGTTTCCGTTCTCTTATTCTTCTTTCAACCTCAACCTCATGGTCATCAGGCAGAAACGATTGTAAAAAAGTCTTCTTAAATTGACTCCAAGTCTTTACCCTCTTCTTCTCCGCAATCCACCAGTCCTTAGCTGTATGAGTTAAAACAGAAGGCAACATGGATAATATCTCAGCATCACTCAGCGGTTGAACTGCAAGATACTCATCACATTTTTCCAGATAAGAAATAGGGTCCTCTCCCTCCAAACTACCAAACCTTGGAAACTCCAGCTTAATCGGTGTTTTATAATGTATAGGGTAAATTGGACTATCAGTTGGTACAAGTGGACTGAAGTGGGGAGTAGATGTTACAGTGTGGGAAGATTGGATTAAGGATTTCAGCTGAACATCCCTTCGTGACATACAATCCTTCATTGCTTGTCCTACCTGCTGTATGCTCTTTTCTAAGGTTTCTTTTACCCGTTGGCATTCAGACTTGAGCTCAGAGGGCAGAGTTTTCTCCAGTTGTTGTATCCTTTTATGGTGAACCTGCTGCTGAGTTAAGAGGTCCTGCATCTGTTGTTCCATCACAGTCAGCCGATGATTTTGCTTATCCGTGTCATGCTGCACCTCCATAGAAAACACTCCAAAAGATTTTTCTAACTCATCAATTCTATGTCCTAGCTTACTCACTCTTAACTCAAAACTGAAAGTGGTTACATCCTCCTCTTGAGGAGGTGGGGGTGGTGGCAAAGGCAAGTACTGAGAACTATCTTCATGCTCTTCCAGATTTACCTCATTCTCAAAATACAAATGACTGAGAGATTGGATAAGATCTTGAATTGGTTCTCGTCGGGTTGTGAAAGGTGCTGTGGAATAGTCTGGTTCTGCAGGATTTTCACCCTCTGTCTCACCACATAAGTCAGCCATTTCAGATCAATCTCCAACTAATACTGAAAATGTTGTTTAATTACTTAATGCACTTGCCCAACCATAAAGTTCAGTGATATTTCTGCACATTCTACCTAATGACTCATAAATACAATTAGCATGTTTAAAACCAGTGTCTGTTTCAAATTCATTACAATCTGGTTTTGGATCTTTTTTCCGGTCCCTGTTCGGGCGCCAAATTATGTAACACCTATACCTTTATCTTTTGTGCAAGTGTCACATGAAATGAGGGACCAACCAGACCAATTGTACTCATGAGTCAAGTGTATTAAATATAATTATCCAGAAGATGCAAATTCAATAACACAAACAATTGAGAGTTCAACAGTTAGGACCAGAGCATAAAAACAGTCCAGTATTCCAAGACATAGTCCTTGGCTTGTAATCCCTAAGACCCATATACCTTGCTCAGTCTTTGTTGAAACATGTAGTGCAAAAATAACAGTACTTGAATGTCAAGATGATTCCCCATCAAAGTTCAACCAGAAAAGAGATGTTTGACGTCCAACGTTGCTTTTAAGCAGTAGATGTAAGTCAGTTCTCCTAGTTCCAGACTTCTCAGATGATTAAGCCACCAAATAATCCATACATGCTCAGAACACAAACCCTCTGTAGACAAACATTTAAACAAAACCATAACCAAGTGCTACAAACACATTGTTACTAAAACAAAATATCTTGAACAATTACTTACGGATGAGCTTAGAACTATAAAGTTCCTCAAACAGGGTACAAAGGCCCAAACCACCATGAGGTAAGCTTCTCCAAAGAACAGAGAATCAACTTCCTGCCATTTCTCCTTCTATGCTACCTTAAATAGGTGAATTCCATGTATTATTTAACAGAGCGCCCTCTAATGCTCAAGTGAGTAATAACAGTGCTGCTCTAAGAGGACTTTTGGTACATAAGTAACAGAGAAACTGTTACAATTTAGCAGACGCTTTTATCCAAAGCGACTTACAGTGCATTCAGGCTATATATTCTTTTCTCAGTATGTGTGTTCCCTGGGAATTGAACCCACAACATTTTGCGCTGCTAACGCAATGCTCTACCACTGAGCCACGGGAACACTGTGTCACACTCTTCCAAAAGTATTTCATGTGACTGTGAGCCATGACACATGAGATAGAACTGCATACCAACCTTGTTTGTGAAAGAAATTATGTTACATAACTATACAGTAAATCACTTTTGATAACACTTTATTTTAAGGACCTGAGATCTTGCTATTAACTAAATGCTTGTTAGCATGCATATTATTAGCATATTGGCTGTTTATTAGTATGTACAAAGCACATACAGTATTAATGCCTTATTCTGCATGGTCATATTTTAGATCCATCCCCATGCCTAAACTTAACAACTACAGACCTAACCATAAATGAGCAGCAAGTTAGGAGTTTATTGAGGCAAAAGTCATAATTAAAGTTTTTTTCAATTGCTAACAAGCGTTTACCAATACTTAAAGTACTTTTTCTAAACTCTTAACACAGCAACACACCTACATCACACAGTTAGCCAAATAGTTAATTTTCTGGCCAAACCCACATTTTGTTAAATAAATACAAACTCTACATTTCAAAATGCTGAATACCTTTTTCTTCATATACTAAATCTATCAAAACACAGCAAACCCAATTCAAAATCAAGTCATTTGGTCAAAACATTAGCACTGGTTTTCTATCCAACAGGAACATGTAGTCAATTATAGTGCATAGACTGTCAAAATGATAACAATTAATGGCATTACAAAAACGGCATTTCTTTTCATGTCTCAGTTCGACCTGTATAGAACATACAATATAAGATCCATTAAAAAATATAACAACGACAACAACAACAACAATAATAATAATTCAGCCAGCAAGTTCATTTTTGTGTGTGTGAGTGGATTCATTTTAGATAGTATGTGTACAGCATAGTGAAGGATCATCAGTACTTTATGGAATGTAAAAGAAAAGTAACAGAATTTCAGCAGTAAAGGCTTTACAATCCTTTAATTGTAAATAATCCCTTTAATTTACAATCCTGTCCTACAATCCAGTACTGGCAAAATGAAATTGCTGTCAGTGATAAAAAAAAAAAACTAAAAAAAAACTTTCAATGAATGTACAGATATGTTAGTTACAAGTGTGCAGTTCACAAAAGAACAATTTTCGGTTTTCTCTGTATAAATGTGTCAGTTATGATGGACAATGTATTGTTATGAATGTTTCACAATTGTTCAGGCTGAATATAGCCTGCGTAAGAAACTGTTCTTTTGCCTGGCTGTTCTGGTGGTTGGTTCTCTGTATCGCTGACCAGAAGGCAACAGTTCAAAGAGAGAGTGGGCAGGGTTTGTGGGGTCCAAAGTGATTTTCTTAGCCCTTTTCCTCACTCTGGAGATGTAAAAATCTTGGAGGTTGGGCAGGGGGGCACAAATATTCCTCTCAGCAGTCCTGAGTGTCTGCTGTAGTCTCTTGATGTCTGATTTGGTAGCTGAACCAAACCAGACAGTCCTGGTCCAACTACTCCTCTCCCTAGTCCACCTTGTCCTCTCCCTGGTCCAACCAGTCCTTTTCCTCGTCCCAACTATTCCTCCTCAAAACATTTTTTCTTTTTATGCTTCTCTGTGTTGTTCTGTATTGTTTTGGACAAAACCAATCCAGAGAGTGTCTTTTTATTGTGCATGGCCATGTATGGAAAGACTTGGAATTATTCATTAAGATTGGAATCAGCTATTTCTCAATTATTAGTAATTAAAATAATTCTTAGCAGCTCTTTTAAGCTGCTTTTGTTGCAGAAGTAGAGGCTTTACACTACAGGTGCATCTCAATAAATTAGAATGTCGTGGAAAAGTGAATTTATTTCAGTAATTCAACTCAAATTGTGAAACTTGTGTATTAAATAAATTCAATGCACACGTACTGAAGTAGTTTAAGTCTTTGGTTCTTTTAATTGTGATGATTTAGGCTCACATTTAACAAAAACCCACAAATTCACTATCTCAACAAATTAGAATACTTCATAAGACCAATAAAAAATTTTTTTTATAGTGAATTGTTGGCCTTCTGGGAAGTATGTTTATTAACTGTATATGTACTCAATACTTGGTAGGGGCTCCTTTTGCTTTAATTACTGCCTCAATTCGGCGTGGCATGGAGGTGATCAGTTTGTGGCACTGCTGAGGTGGTATGGAAGCCCAGGTTTCTTTGACAGTGGCCTTCAGCTCATCTGCATTGTTGGGTCTGGTGTCTCTCATCTTCCTCTTGACAATACCCCATAGATTCTCTATGGGGTTCAGGTCAGGCGAGTTTGCTGGCCAATCAAGCACAGTAACACCATGGTCATTGAACCAGCTTTTGGTACCTTTGGCAGTGTGGGCAGGTGCCAAGTCCTGCTGGAAAATGAAATCAGCATCTCCATAAAGCTTGTCAGCAGAAGGAAGCATGAAGTGCTCTAAAATTTGCTGGTAGATGGCTGCGTTGACTGTGGACTTCAGAAAACACAGTGGACCAACACCAGCAGATGACATGGCAGCCCAAATCATCACTGACTGTGGAAACTTCACACTGGACTTCAAGCAACATGGATTCTGTTCCTCTCCACTCTTCCTCCAGACTCTGGGACCTTGATTTCCAAATGAAATGCAAAATTTACTTTCATCTGAAAAGAGGACTTTGGACCACTGAGCAACAGTGCAGTTCTTTTTCTCCACAGCCCAGGTAAGATGCTTCTGACGTTGTCTCTGGTTCAGAAGTGGCTTGGTAGCCCTTTTCCTGAAGACGTCTGAGCGTGGTGACTCTTGATGCACTCTTGACTCACAAGTGTTTGAATCAGCTTTGCTTGACTGTATTCTCAAGCTTGCGGTCATCCCTGTTGCTTGTGCACCTTTTCCTACCCAAATTCTTCCTTCCAGTCAACTTTGCATTTAATATGCTTTGATACAGCACTCTGTAAACAGCCACACCTTTCAGTAATGACCTTCTGTGACTTACCCTCTTTATGGAGGGTGTCAATGTTCGTCTTCTGGATCATTGCCAAGTCAGCAGTCTTCCCCATTATTGTGGTTTCAAAGAACAAGAGATACCCAGAATTTATACTGTATGGATGGCCATTTATTGAAACTCGAATGTAAATATTGTGAATTGAATATTGAATTGTGAAAAGAACATTTAAGCATTTTAGAAACGTGTAAATTGACTGAATATTGTGTGAAAACAACATGAATTGTGTTAATGGTATGGTCACAAGTTCACAACAGACGGATGTTGTGTTAATTGTGTTTAGAGTTTTGAAAATGTGACTACAGATTGGACAAAGGGATGTTAGCAATTGAAAAAAAATGTAATAGTTAGTTAGTAGTGAGAATTGGTCTCTAAACTAAAGTGTGATCTCACTTTTTAAATGAGCAAAACTTTCAGCCTTTGTCAGACAAAGCAGCAAAGATCAACTTAAATATTTTGTTGTAGTTTGGAAAACAATAAATGAAGTAATATGTTTACAAACCAGATTCAAAATCACATTTATATGTGGTTTGAAATTAAAGTTAGATTTTTTTTTTAATGAACCGACATATTCAGAATGTCAAATCAGATTTCAAGTGGCCTTTTTGGGACGTTGAAGACACTACATGCATTCACATCACCCACACAGAATGAAGATGTCATAGTAGCATGGACAGAGTCAAAATTTCCAGTTTTCTGTCCTCTCTTTCCACAATGACAGCTAACTGAGGTGCTGTAAAGGAAAGTAACTTGATGTTGTGTTGATACTTAGGTCATTACTATAGCAACCAATGTAAATATCAGATACAAATGGAAGTGCGGACAGTCAGTGCCTTTTTTTTTTTTTTGGATGGGTGCAATGAACTAATATCTTAGCTTATGCTTGGTAAATGTTTTAAGCAGTGACCCTAAAATATTAAAGGTTTAGGTCGTTGTACAGATTGGTAAAACTGAGACTCTTTTCAGAGTATAAAACTTTTTTTTTTGTGGTTTTCTTAAGATTCAGATGTTAGTTAATTTAAATTCTTATTTTACTGTTAAAGTAGTCCACCATTTGGACGGATTTGAGGACCACTAGTCTAGAGCAGGGATGCCCATTCCTGTTCCTGGAGATCCATCTTCCTGCAGAGTTCAGTGCAAAACCTTTTCTGTAGATATCATGTTTCTGAAGATCGTAATTAGCTGGTCCATGTGTGTGTGATTAGGATTGGAGCTGAACTTTCCAGGAAGGCAGATCTCCAGGAACAGGATTGGGCACCCCTGGTCTAGAGTATACATTTGAAGAATAAAGTTGAGATTAATTGATTTTTTTTATTTTTTTATTTTACAAACCAGTCAACACATTTCCACAACAGACTGAGATAAACTGCTACACTGCCCACCATTGGCAAACCCGCACCATAACAGTCATCAGGCCTTTTACCCACCACAAGACCCAAGGGTGCTCTTAAGGGCCTGCATTTGGTGCTCATCAATGTTGAGAGAACAAATTGCTTGGGGACCATGGAGCTGACATGCATGGCACATTCCTTACTAACCCCCCTTGCCGAGTGTGACCGCACTCAATGCAGCGTTTCCTGAGCGGGGCTGGCAATCTAGTCTGAATTCGTTGGGCAGCAGCTTGGGCTAGGTTATTAGATCCAGATGGGCCCAGGCTCTGTCTTACAAGCTCAAAGTAGAGAGAAAAAACACACACTCTTTCTCATTGGCTTCTCTCAGGCCTTCTCTGGGGGAGCTGAGAGTTGCTGGTCCACCCATTTCCTTTCCTTGCCCTTCCCAGGCATGTCAGAGCAGAGCCTAGCCAAAACAAATCAGACCTGCCGTGGCTTCTGGACAGGCTTTGGCCTTCACCAATATAGTAATCTTACATAGTGTGTAAGGAAAGGTGTATGCTATAGAGGGGGCGAGGGAGCATCCTATGCTAAGAGTTTCCAAGAACTTAAAAAACTGAAGAAAATAAATAACATTTTCAAAAGTCAGGATTGACTGCAACTTTCTCTGTACAGTGTGTATGAGGACCCTCACTGCCTTTGAACATGAGTGAAACTTGTAAGCTTTTGAGGGGCATTAAACATTTCCATTGCAACCATGTATGTTGCATGTGTACAAAATTTTTTACATTTGACATTTCCAGTAAGTCTGTGGAAGAATGATTTAAAGATTCTTTACTCCAGTCACATGAAACGGTTCTGTAGCATTGCTTCCTTGAATTCCTTGAACTAAATTGGTATTCACTCAGAAGGCTTTGGCCATACAAATGTTTGTGGTTGACTGTTTGAGGTCTGGTGTTTCCTTCATTTCTCCTGTTTCCTTGAAGGCAAATTTTAGTTCAGTCAGGGTAGAATTGACAGGTAAGAGGTTCAAGAGTTGGGTTGCATAATGAAGAGCCCCTGACGGCTTAGATGTGCAGAAAAAACAAGATTAAAATAAATAAATAAATAATTTTCATAGTTTACAGTAAAACTTACCAGACATATGCAAATAACCATGTTTTAATGTGCAGGCATACAGTGAAGGATACCTACCTTCCAGTTATGTGTTAAAGCACTAGTTACATCCTCCTATGAATCATTTACAATAAGAACAAGCATCTGACTTTGTTGACTTCAAAGGTTACCAGATTTTAGATGTTAAAACACTTGAAAGGTGTGTAAGTTCTTAAATAGTAAAACACTTTCTCCTATTCCAGCTTAAACCAATTGTCAGCTTATTCCCCTGAAAAGTAAAAAACAATGCTACATTTTCATCTCAGAAAATTATTTGTCTGAGTTTATAAAAACAACCTAAAAATGTGTGTGATGAATACTTATAATTGGGAGTTTAGGCAAGGCAAGTTTATTTATATAGCACATTTCATACACAATGGTAATTCAAAGTGCTTTACATAAAAGGAAATAAAATAATCATTAAAAAATAATAATCACAATAATAGTTTACATTAAACTGTTTGTATGAAACTATTTGGTACTATTTAAAAATATATAACCATAATTCCTAAACATTATATATGCATGTGTTAGCATGAGACTGGTGTTATAGAATGGTTATAATTTCACAGAAATGTTATATCCAATTTTGAGGATACCAAGACGAGATGTGATGAAACTACCCATAATTAATTAAGCAAAACAAAACTCCAGCTGTAGGAATTATGTCAGACACTGATTCACCTAAAACAGTACAGCCCCTCCTCAAAGGATGATTTAGACAACTTAATAAATATTTTTGTATTGAATGATTCATGCTTTAACAAAAAATACAATCTTCAAATTTCCGTTTTATACATTTCCCCTATAGACATTACCACAGACGAGTTTTATATTACAATACAACTCAAGATGCATTGTATTGTTGAACATACAAGCCTGATTAGTCTCATTGTTTCTCTTAACTATCAGCCGGTTTTTATTAGTCATTTGACAAGCAATTAAACATGATTTATGTTGGCAAAATCCAACATTTCTTGCCTGGTGACAAATATTAGCCCATGTCATTTAGTAGGTGTGTTCTCGGTGAATCTGACATTGACTGTAAACATGATGTAAATTATATGAATGGTTAGCAGAGATCTGTTGGAATGACTCATTCTGCCCAGAAGAAGCGCTCAGCATAAGCAAATGTTAGATATTTAATAGCTGCCTCCTTTATGATTCTACACAGAGACCAAGTGCATGAAAGACATTTCCAAACAGGTGGAGAAATTTACAAGCCTGTTTAAATTTCCTGAGACGGGGAATAAAACACAACAGGAACTTGGACATAACCTGAGGCTTATTAGAAGGGTTAGCATGTTTTTTCTGTGTTTGCAGGAATGCTATGGAGTGTTGTAATGTTGCACAGTTTTGTTTGGGTGGCCTTGTGCTTTTAGAAAAAAAGAGGGAGAGCAAAAGGTAAAAAACAGTACAGTTTTCCCACTCCTTATGATTTTAATGTCATAGTTGAGGGATGAGTGTTTCAGAGAAAGAGTTCACACACACCATAATTTTGTTTTAGAGAGTGGGCCCATTTTTATGCACTAAACAGGGCCACCAATGCCAAACCAGGGCTATTAAATTATGTTAAAAGGACAGTTAAATTATTACTAAAGGGATAGTTCACCAAAAAAAGAACACGTTGTCATCTTATCCAAGGCCAGACTGAGTATTGACTGACTGATAATTCAATCAAAATGGTGGCAACAACAATTATTATTTTTTTGCTTAGACTCTATGTTAGTTTAAATAATAACATTACCAGCTGAGCAAGTGTCTTTATGAATGGGTCGTTGAATCATTGACTTGATTCATTCAAAAATGCTGAATCGTTCAACAACAAAATGCCACTCTGTTTTTCTGGGAGTTGCAACTGTTTTGCTTTGTGTGGAACACTTTTTGTTGGCACACAGAACAAAAGCAGTCGAAATATAATTATCTTATTGCTAATTGAACTGCTTTATAACATATAAAATTGTGCTGTTATTTGGGAAAACAGCACTCTTGCTTATGTGATAGGCTCACTTCATTCAGGAAGGCAACAAATCTGTAAATTTTACCTTGGTAATTGTGTAGCCACTGCCTAGCAATCATTTAGAACACCCTAGCAGCCATATATCAACATGAAGCCATATCTCAGATCCAGAACATTGTACAGACATGTGAGCTGGGTCTTCAGCAATCACACAGAAAATGTCTCGGTTACATACAGCATGTAACCTTGGTTCCATGAATAGGGAATAAGAAGCATCAGTAGCTGATATTATGGGAAGACCCCAGGATGTGATAGAACAACACCAGTCTGAAGATAGAACAACGGCACTGCCCTCTGAACACGGTAAGTCAATGGCATTTCATAAGGATGCCCATGCTGGTGCGTATCAAGTTGCGTGAGATCACTGCATTCGCCTCAGTTCAAGCGGCATATGTGAATCAATCAACTTTTCCTCTTTTCTACAGCATGAAACATGAATGAATATCAGAAGACGTTAAAAAAATCAGATCAGAACAATTTAATAAAACAAATCTCATATAATCGATCAATTAGTGTCAATAACACAATACAACTTTGCCAACATTGTTTTATTGTTTTCATAAATAATTTCAGTTAGCCGCCACAGACTTTTTTTTTGTTTTTTGTTTTTTTGGAGTAGGTGTAATTTTCACACGAATTAACATTATTCACGCAATTTAACACAACTTTAATTCTGACTTTATTCTAAAAAATATTATGGTACTAAATGCTGCCAAATTTACTAATTAAGGCAAACACACTCTCACACAGTGGCTCAAAATACAAAGAGAAAGAAAGAAAGAAACTATTCACTACTCACGTTTTAGTTGTATTTAATTTAATTTAATTCTCTGGGCCTTTCTTTCGGCAAATAATTCATCCACAGTGTCCTTGGTATTTAATTTATGGCTTTGTGTATTCTCAATGGAAAGAATGGCTACTTTCGATAATCTTTCGATAAAAGAGAATTAAAATAAAAGAAAGAAAATTAAAATGGTTCAGGTGTCGCTTAAGCTAGATATGATTCAGTTGTGATACAGTCTTTTCAACTAGCTAGCTACCAACCTCACAAAGTTTTTTTATTTTTATTATTAACTATTATTTTATTTGACCATGGCAATGCAATGCTTGAACATATTTTTAGAAAATGACACAGTTCAACCGCAGTCCTTCGGAAATTTGCTTCTGGCTCTTATGTAGACGGTGTTACACGAGGTACAGTATAATTCATTTTGGTTATATTAAATGGCTAATCTTTGGTCCGATTAATCTATTACTTATTCCAAAGCAAAAATTCTACGGCAAATTTATTGTGGCCACAAATTAAGAATATGTTTGTTTTAATTAAAAGGTCCCCCTCGGTGGGCCCACAATCAGCCCGGGCCCATATGCACGTGCATACCCTGCATACCCAGGCACTGTGCCCCCGCACCCACGGTATCCGTCTTCTCTGCCAAAAAATCCAGTATTGCTGGTTACCAGCATAAGGTATGTTTTACATGCTGGGACCAGTTTGGGATGCTGGTTGGTGGTTTGCTGGTGCCCAGCATAGAAAGCAGGTGTGTTGGTGGACCAGCATAAGGTATGTTTTACATGCTGGGACCAGTTTGGGATGCTGGTTGGTGGTTTGCTGGTGCCCAGCATAGGAAGCAGGTGTGTTGGTGGACCAGCATAGGGTATGTTTTACATGCTGGGACCAGTTTGGGATGCTGATTGGTGGTTTGCTGGTGCCCAGCATAGGAAGCAGGTGTGTTGGTGGACCAGCATAAGGTATGTTTTACATGCTGGGACCAGTTTGGGATGCTGGTTGGTGGTTTGCTGGTGCCCAGCATGGGAAGCAGGTGTGTTGGTGGACCAGCATACGGTATGTTTTACACGCTGGGACCAGCTTGGAATGCTGAAGTGCTGGTGGAACTTTTGGGTGCTGGTATGATCCCAGCAAAACCACAACAAAACTCATGTATGCATTACATATCATGTTTCTTAGTGTGTGTTCATAGATAATAAAGACCAATTATACATTTAATGTTAAGAAATTATAAAAAAAAAACATGATGCAGGTTACATGTTTAATGGCACATCAAAACCCTCAGTGTTAAACACTGCTCTGTTTTCATATGGTCCCATTGAGTAAAACTTACACTGATCCAGTATTGCAGTTGATGAAATAAAGTAGATTCACCTTACACAGGAGGTGACAGGGAAAACAACAGGGGACATTGAGTCATATTGCTTGATATTGCTTGAGTCAAACAAATCCACACCTGCCCAGCTGAAGCATTGCCAAATCAGACTGACTGTCGGAGGGCATAATCTCCACTCACCGGGCTTCAGCTTGTGCATTGATAGGAAGTCTGCTCCCAGATTCTATGATCCCAGCATACATACTGCTCTTAGTGACAGGACTTGTCCTGCAGCCAAAGGAGGATATGCCATGCTAACCTCCATAAAGGGCGTGAACACGTGATTGGTGGGGAAGTCGTGGCCTAATGGTTAGAGAGTCAGACTCGTAATCGAAAGGTTGCGAGTTCGAGTCTCGGGCCAGCAGGAGTTGTAGTGAATGTACAGCGCTCTCTCCACCCTCAATACCATGACTGAGGTGCCCTTGAGCAAGGCACCGAACCCCCAACTGCTCCCCGGGTGCCGCAGCATAAATGGCTGCCCACTGCTCCGGTGGGCAGCCGGAACCCACTGAACCCACTGTGTGTGTTCACGGTGTGTGTGTTTTCACTGCTGTGTGTGTGCACTTTGGATGGGTTAAATGCAGAGCACAAATTCCGAGTATGGGTCACCATACTTGGTCGTATGTCACGTCACTTTCACTTTCACATCCCCCTTTGGTGATTCTAATTAGACAGGGTTGCAGAGATCTACCTACCTGCACAGTTCAGTTCCAGCCCTGCTCCAACACCTGTCTGTAATTATCAAGTGCTCTTGAATATTATGAGCTGATTCAGGGTTGAAGCTGAACATTTTATAGGAAGGTACAGAAGATCTCCAGGATCATGACTGGGCACCCTTGAAATAAGGTATCACTGACATGAGAATAATAGCAAAGCATCACTGTTATTATCTCACATGCTTATTATTAGTAGCAGTGCTTGCAAAGAAAAGGATCACTACTGTTATCGTATATTATTATTATGCACCAAAGGTGCACATGCACCTATCCGTTATTGTCCTTATTAGAGCCCAAGCTCCAGTTAAGTCAAGTTACCTTTATTTTGTAATGATTTTATTAATAGGCTGGTCTCTTTAGATTCAGTGTTGAACGATGCCCAATTCTTCCATGTCAACCATTTTTGGGTGAAACACATTTTGAAATTTGGTGTACAATGCTATATTATATGAACACAACAGCATACCATTATGAAGCTCGGCATGTCCCCAGCACCACACCCTAAAGGTATGCAAAACGTTTTGGGACAGCACTACCTTGTGGTCAAAAATCATAATGAAAATTATAGAAACGCTAATAGTTTTTTGAGTAGTTTTGCCTATTGTCATGAGACCAGTCTTGATAGATTCGTTGGATAATGTCAAGAACACTGATTCCAATTATTCCATATTCAGACGAAGTCCCTGTCCACCATTTGGTTTGTCGTTGAAATCATGCTTTTTCAAACTCCTCCAAGACCATTGGTCCAATTTTCACCAGATTCAACTTGGATCATGTTCAGAACATGCCAAGCAAGAAGTTATAAGAAATTTGATGCCATTATGCCAAAGTGTATCAGCTGCATCTCTGCAAAGCTTTGACATATTGACACCAAACATTTTGTGTGTCTTTTTTACCACACACTGATCACACCAGATCAATTTGAGAACACCGCCACCTATTAGTCAAAAGTGATAAGCAATTATGCTACTTTACAAGTGGTTGTATTTATGCGTTTTCAACCATTGTGCTTAAAATCAACAACAAATGTCCTTAATGACTATTTTTTTTCAGATAGCCTGATGCTCCCTGCCAAGTTCATCACTCTGTTGTGCTTGGCCCCTTAACTGCCACTTTCTGCTTGACATTGCTTACAGAAAACATTCAGCATTTTTATATTTTCAATAATAAAATAAATACACATCATTTAGTATGATTTGTAAGCTATTTTCCTCATGGGGACCAAAATCACACACACACACACACACACACACACACACACACACACACACACACACACACACACACACACACACACAGGGTCTTAATATCCTTTTCTCTCTGTGTCTCTCATTCACTCTCTCTGTGTTTTGGTAGCCTAATGAGTGAAAATCCCATAGACTTCCCATAGATCCTCAGCTAAGACCTCAACGACTGGACGAGCCCTCAGCACAAATCCTCAGTGAAGACTTCTGCAACTAGATGAGCCCTCGGCCCAGATCCCTATGGCCAGCTATGAATGTGATGTGTCATGCTAGCACTAGCTCATACTGAAAGGCAGATTTAATGAGAAGGACGTTCGTCATGCTTACAGCTATTTGAATTTGCTGTTATTGAACTGAATTGAATCAACATTGAACTGACTCAAGCTGAATAATGACATTGCTGCCTTCTATAGAGCTGCTAATAACTGAATTGAACTTATTACTGAACTAACACTGGAGATGAATAATGGAACAATTGTCTTGCCACAGCAGAATCTGGATTTTTGAAGGTTGCATACTGTGAAGCTGCTTTGAAACAATCTATTTTATATTTTATAAACATAAAATCTAATTTTATATTTTTTTATAAACAATCTATAAATATATGTTTTATAAAATAAAGGTGACTTGACTTAACACCAGCAATGGACTAATGGAGAACAAATATCCAGATAAGAATGTAACAGGGACACAGGGGTAAGCTCATTTGACCTGGCAAGCAGCCAATAACTAATGACATACCAACTTTGCAGCCATCCTAGCAAAAAGTTACGGCAAACATTAAACAGACATCCACTGAAGAAAATATGACAGAGATATCTCTGGATCAGAACACTGTACAGACAAACTACATTATACAGACAATGCTTCCAAATATCCCAAAGACTTACACTGATGTAATGTTCAAATGAGCCAAGTCTGTTCAAATTATCAAAAATTCTAATCTAAACACACCGAAACACTTTAAATTTCCAATCTTGCTAACATATTTATCTAAAATATTGAAATAATTATTCCTCTGCACTTTGGAAACTGTGGGGGAGTCGTTCGTCAACTGGACATCATCCCAGACCGTTTGCCTAAGGATATGGATTACAGATAATAATGTCGTAAATAATGTTCAGTTTCTTGCACAGCCACAGACTGATCGTTTTACCTCATAAGATCTCAATGTTTCGTCAGGAACCACAGGTGTTAATTTTGTGTTGCCTGATATGCTTTTTTTGACTCTTAATGTGACTGTAGCTGTAGACTTGCATTTTATTTATTTTAAAGAGGTCATATGATGCTATTTCAAGTTTTCCTTTCTCTTTGGAGTGTTACAAGCTGATTGTGCATAGATAAGATCCCTGAAGTTGCAAAGACTAAAGTCTCAAAACCAAAGAGATATTCTTTATCAAAGTTAAGACTCTGCCATGCACCCCTAAAACGGCTCATACAAACACGCCCCCACATGTCTACGTCACGGTGTGGAAATATTTGCATAAGGCGTGGTTTCAGTAACCGCAGTAGTGTTGATGCAGCTGTGTCAGAGAGATGCTGTGTGTTTCTATTTGAAAGCAAAATCACTTGATTTTGCCTTCTGAAAGTAGATGCATTTAGGAATCATTAAGATTACTTACAACAGAACAGCAATGCATTTTATGGACGACCGTTTTGTGAACCTAGGAGAGGAGGTAATTCTGACTTTGCTATGACAATCTGGCGCTTCTGAATCAGCGACTGTATGTTTTGTTATTAGTTTAAGTATTTGCTATTGACTGTTTAAATGTGGAATTTTGTGCGTAGTGTGTGTGTGTGTGTGTGTGTGTGTGTGTGTGTGTGTGTGTGTAAATGCGTGTGTGTGCGCGTGTGTGTGTGAGAGAGAGGGTCACTGCGCAGCGTCATGTGTGTGTGTGTGCTCGTGTGTGGCTTGTGTGCAAATACATACGAGCTTCATCACTGTGTCATCACGCGACTCTGTTCCCCTTTTGAGCTTGAACTGATGGTAAAACTAAGGACATTATTAACTGTCTTTACTTTAATTTTGAAAGCTAAAGCACCCGATTATGGTAAGGGACATTGCCAAAGTCTCTTTAAGACAAGTCATGTCTCTCGGCGGTCATCTTTGAAATGCCTCTCGGGCATCCAAGTGCAGCTCCTATCACTTTGTATGGGGAAACATCAAATTCTCCAAAACTGTTCACTAAGCTTACGATTAAATTTCATATTTGAAATCACCAATGAAATCGGACAACAACTGTGTCATAAATGTTGTTTCTTTTGCTCAAATAGCATTCTAAAAAGCTTATTTCTCAGGCTAGATCAGCCAGTGCGCATGCGCAGTCCTGAGCGCGCGTCTCAGAGCGCTGATTGTTTCTATAGCAACCGGGACTTCTAACGGCAGCTGAAGTGATGCGCTGACTTTACCGATTAGCAATTGGCTCTTTCATTCAGAAGGCGGGGCTTCATGCGATTGAGCGGCCATATTAAGCGTTGCATTTTTCCCCATTCAAAACTAAACAAGTGACATGTCTTGGGTATTCTATTGTCTTTGGCGTTACATTACCGACTCGTGCTTGTGGTGTTCAACTAATGACAATGCTCTGGGTCAGTTGGCCAATCAGAGCAGACTGTGCTTGTCGGAAGGAGGGACTTTGTAGAAAACAAAGCGTTTGAGAGAGGCCCTACAATAATGTACAGTATTTGAAAAAATAATGTGTTTTTTTAACAATAACACGTCAACATTTTCTGTTACACCAAATACACCAAATAATTATCTTTAAAAAAGCATCCTATGACCCCTTTAAAATCTGCTTTACTGTTCTACTGAAGAAAAAAAGTCACCTACATCTTGGATGGCCTGAGGGTGAGTAAATTGGTTTGGTTTGGTTTATTTATTTATTTATATAGCACTACTAAAAGAACCCCAAGGGTTACCCACAGTGCTTTACATAAAAACAAACAACCAAGACACCATCACACAACATATAGACCAATCTAACAATCACATATAACCTACTATTTAACTCACATAAGCTGCCACCTCAAAGTGAGCTTTCAACAGTTTCTTAAACATTGACAGAGATTTAGCAGACCTGATATGTAGCGGCAACTCATTCCACAATCTCGGCCCCATTACTGCAAAAGCTTTATCGCCTTTTTGATGATGAATTGTCCTACAGGCACTACCAGAAGTTTATAGTTTTCTGAGCACAAGGCTCTAGGAGGGTTATAAGGTATCAAAAGGTTTGTGAGGTACAAAGGCGCCTGGTTGTTTAATGATTTATATACAAAAATTAAAATCTTATATTTAACTCTAAAACAGACAGGGAGCCAGTGCAAATTTGCAAGTACCGGAGAAATGGAATCATATTTCTTTACCCTTTTTAGAAGCCTCGCCACCGCATTCTGAACTGATTGTAATCGAACCAAGGATGTGGCAGAGATGCCCCCGTACAGCGAGTTACAAAAATCCAGACGTGATAAAACAAATGTATAACTCTTTCGAAGTCAGCATTTGACCAAAAAAAAATTGGTTTTAGCTAAAAGGCGCAGGTTATAAAAGCAAGCACGTACCACAGAATTTATTTGCTTTTCCATTTTTTAATTATCATCAATTTGAAAACCTAAATCTCTTACCGATGTTTTAAAAATGGTGTCAATGGGCTTGAATCTAAAAGTGATTTAATAGAATCTTTTGGCTGGCAAAAACAATGACCTTAGTCTTTTCTTCATTTAGCATTAAGACATTTTTTGCCATCCAATTTTTAATATTGTTTAAACACGCTAAAAGAGAGTCCAGAGATTTCATTGGGTGTTTTAGTGGCAAGTAGAGTTGGGTATCATCGGCAAAGCAATGGAATGATACTCCATGCTTTCTAAAAATACTACCTAAGGGGAGCAGATATAGGGAAAACAGTGTGGGAGAGAGAATTGATCCCTGTGGGACCCCCCATGGAAGCAATCTTTTCTTTGAGATTGAGTCTCCATAATTAACTGAGAAATATCTGTCGCTTAGAAAAGATCAAAACCATTTCAAGACCATGCCTTTCAGGCCTACCAAACTTTCAAGGCGAGAAATTAGAATTTCATGACCTATCATGTCGAAAGCCACACTAAGATCCAATAGTACTAAAATAACACAGTCTCCCTTATCTAACGCTAAAAAGATATCGTTGAAAACTTTCAATAGTGCCGACTCTGTGCTGTGAGCCACCTTAAACCCAGATTAAAACATTTCTGAAATGGAATTTTCATTTAAAAATACAAGTAATTGCTGCAAGATCACTTTTTCAAAAATGTTGGATACAAAAGGCAACTGTGAGATAGATCTGTAGTTCTTCATCTTGTCTGGGGCCAAATTTGTCCGTTTAAGCCGAGGTGACACAACAGCATACTTAAAATCTAATGGACACAAGCCTGTACACAAGCTTTTGTTGATCAAGTGCATTAAGCTCGACGATACACAGTCGAAAGCCTGCTTTAACAAATGACTAGGCATCATATCATTTTCACAGAAAGTAGGTTTCAGGTTTTGTACAATTGCTTGTAATATGGATGTATCTATAGGCTGGAACTTGCTCCACTCTGCACTATAGGCAGGGGAATCTGTTGGGTCCATTACCACTATCGGAATCTGGAAATGCTGGTCAGCAATCTTTTGACTAAAATTTTTTAGAAATTCATCACACGAAATCAATGAGGACTTTTGGTGCATATTATTCAATGGATTTATAAACGCATTTATAATAGAGAACAATAATTTCGGGTTACTGACCTCAGCCCTAATAATATTGGAAAGGTAAGTATTTTTTGCTTCCCTTACGGCTTTCTGGAACTTGAATAAAGAATCTCTAAGCACTTCATAATGGACTTGAAGTTTACTCTTTTTCCATCTTCTCTCCACCTGCCTACACTGTCTTCTGAGGGAGCGAGTAGATTCATTTAACCAGGGATTTCCTTTTAGTTTTTGCTTTATTAATCTTAGTGGGGCAATACAGTCTAATGTGTCCACACAAAATGTCCAGTTTATTCGTTCCAATGAAATCGTTCAGGATGAAAATTTTATTTCCCAGTGAACGAGCGTTTACCAACGCGAACTTGGTTGGTATTAGTTCCTTGATGGAGGGTTCCATGCAGCGCAAACAATGGAGGTTCCTAGGATCTGCACCTCTCCCCTGAAAATGCAGTGGCACGAACCTTCGCACTGCTCCATAGGCGTTCGGCATAATTGGCTGAATCCATCCACACGGTCCCTCCCTGACACGCCGGGAAACAAATCGGTCACGGGGAACAGCCCGGCGCAGTGTAACCACCTGCCGCATACAGCTCCAATGTACTTCAAATAACTTCTTTAGTTTAACAACGATGCCTCGACGGCATCCTCTTTTCCGGCGATGTTTTTTCGCAGGGGATCGTAAGGAAAGCACCATAGCTTGCTGGGAATGTTTGCCGATACAGGAGGCGGGCGGTGATCTGTTCTCAAATAGTCAATGATTTGCGCTTCATCTGCAGTTGATTTAATGAATAGTAGCTGATCCCGGTTGTAGCGCAAGAGTGTGGCAACTTGTTGAGTTAAACATGTAAGCCTAACTAATAACATCATGCAAACACAGACAAACAATGCCCCAGCCCGAAGGCCAGCTACACACATTGGCGCCATCTTGGAGTTCCATTTCCAAATTAACAACAAATATTATTTTTTGGGTAAACTATCCCTTCAATCACATCCATCTGCAAACAATCACAGCCTAATCAAGGACTGCTTAAAAGCTCACCAGTAACTCCCAAACAATGTCTGGTTTCTCAAGCGAACATAACGCTCTCCGTAATAATGCTCATCTACCGCCGCCACTGCCATCATAATTGTTTTCTTTTTCCATTCACCACTACTCTGGGATCAGCCTGCATTGTCATCCCACTGTTGTGACTTCATTATTAGTTTTTACTCAGTTCAGTTAGGTATTTCACCTCTGTGTAATACAATCCAGCTAATGGGTTCATCACCATCCGTGTATCTGTTTCCTAATTTCCGACCTTACATTCACAGATATTAAAGTAGAATTTTTGGAAGTAAAATGTTTTCTATTAAGTTATAGCTGCTTGCATGCTCAGGTCTACTTGCATCAAAAGCATATGTTGTATTTGTTCATTCGTTTAATTTCTGGATGACCCTTCCTTTTTCTTATATTAAATAAATTAAGCTCAATTAATATCACATGTAGCGCTTGCAAAAAAATACAATTATTCCTTGGTATTAGTAGTAGTAACAATAAAAACTTCAGTGGCATGTTTTAAGGTTTTGCCTGATGGAGTTAGTTCCTATGCTTTAAAGGTTTTGTTTTTCTTGAGACCTGAAGCCTTTTGGTCTGAGGAGTGATGCTGTTTCATCAAATTGCTGAGGTCTGAGGATGTCTTGATAAATAGACTGTACTGTTTGGATGTGTCTTCTCTGAAAATCCCCTAGAGGCAATGAATTCCCCATCCTGAATAACTGGAAGGTAAAACTTTGCTCTGGTTGTGATAATGTGTTTTAAGAAGCCAAATAAAACTCCCTGTTCAACTGCCTGAAAATACATACAATTCTTATGGCAATAGGATTGATATGATTTCTTTTGACATATTTGGTCCTGATTTAAATGCGTGTTGGGTAACAATCACCCCCAAAATGTTCCAATCTCAAATAATGAGCATCTGATATTGTAATGTGACAGGATATCATTTCGCTATAAATCTACCTCTGACAGTTTTGGAAAGGTCTCCAGATAATGATTATTGTGATTCATAAACAGACATCTGGTTGAGCATTAGACTGGAGTTAAGCATTACTCTGGAGATTTAGACAGAGGACTTGAGCCTAAAGCAGAATGTTACAATAGAAGCTCAGATGAGGAGAATTGGGGAACTACTTCACCAATGTGCTCAGGGATCTCAGGCAGCTGGGAAATTTTGCAAGGCAATTGACCTTCATTGTGATTTTTCCCATCTGTATTATAGCTGAAACACATTACACTCTAAATCACTCTAGTGGGAAGGATCTTGACAATAGCAAATTTAATGGTGTTTTATTGACCTGAGAGGGTATATGGTCAATTAAATGCCGGATGGATATTGTTTTTAAAAAAATTCTTGATGACTTGAAAGGTTACTAAATCATAAATTAAATGTAATAGAATTTACGCTATTTTTATTTACAAGCCTTGACCTGGGAGAAACTATAAGTAGTGAATTACATTTTTTTTTAATGCAGAAACATTGAATGCAGCAGGAATTGTAATCAAAACTTGCGAGGATACTGGAGCCTACCCCAGCGTCTCAGGCCACAGGCAGGGAACACCCTGGATGGATGGGCAGTCCATTATATGGATCACACACAGACATACACAATCACTCACATCTACAGACAATTGAATGTGTTCAATTCATCTTTGATGCGTGTCTTTTGGATTAAAGAGGTGTGTGAACTTGCAAGTACAATGTCAAACAATGTAATATGCTCTGTCCCTTGCCCGCTTAATGTAGTGATGAGGTACATAGCAGACTGTTGTCACTGAATGCCTAAGTGGTGCTCGCAGAATAAAATGTTTTGTAGACAACTGGACAAGTTTCCAAGGTAGATCTGATCTGTTAAATAGAGGTGGTCTTCATCCCACCTGATGTGGTACTGCTGTTCTTTCTAGAAATCTGACAAATAGAAATAGTTTTGGTACTTGACAGGGGCCTAGGTCAGGAAGCAGACAAATAAATCTCAGATAAATCTCAGCACACAGAGACTCTGTCACCAAGATATCATACTAGAGACTAGCTGTAGCATTGTTTTGCAGAGAAATAAGTATGTGAACTTAGCATGTTTCCTAAATATCTGCAGACATATTATGGTATTTTTATGTTCTAGTGCAGTAAAAAATTACATACTGCACATTTAAACATACATTATGTAACTTTTGGCCATCTAGCACTAAAAAAACGGCATGCATTTTGTGGAAGAACATTGTTTTTGTATAAACCAGGAGAAATCAAATGTAATAGTTTACCGATCTGAGTCATGATCCAATTAAAGATAATGGTGGTAGAGGAGGCAGATGTGTTTTGCTTGAAATGGAAGTAAATTATTCATAAAAATATTCACTATTAGCCTTAAGAAATATATCCAGTTTAGATGGAAAGTATCTCATCTGAAGTCGCTAAAGACGTTAGCTATACTTATTAACTGACAAGGCACTTCCATGAAAATAAAGTCCAGCACAGCGCTACAACAACCCATAATGAAATGACCCTTCACAATAGATAATGTTTAACAACAAACTCTGTTAGAGTGATATATGGCAGTTTTTCGTTAATACCGCACTCACCTGTTGAGTAACAAAAATACTATCTCCGAGTCGCTTTTACAACATTTCAAATCCCTCTGTTCTGGCCATCTCCGAAAAGCCAAGCCAGTGTTGATTCATGTGTTATTACGAGCTCCATCACATTCTCTTTTGCCAGCAGACTCCCCTCTGTTCGGCGGGTTGTGTTTTTAAACGGGAGATTACCTGGAGGTTTGAGATTTAGCGTGCTCCATGTCAAACTTTCTTGCTCGTTGTGACAACTAGCCTATGCCACTCCCACACCAAACCTTACTAGACACACATGATCGAGTGACATACGTATGCAATTTCCCACAAAAACCATCATAACAAGTCTAAAATATAAACATTTATAATAGGCATAGGGGGTTTAGGATAATATTTTTTGTATTACTCAGAGGTCAATTTTTGAAGGTAATTTATATAATGTTATCTAGTATAAATGATTAATCCCTTTTGACATTTGTACTGGCTACTGTATACAGGTCATCGGGGCAGTCTGATTTTCTATCAGAGTTAGTACTGGAGCCATATACATAAACATAGCCACTGTGCTATAACTAGCAGTTAGCCAAGGGGTAATCAGTCTTAGGGTGCTTTCACACCTGCCTCATTTAGTTCGGTTGAATCGCACTAGAGTTCGTTTTCCCTCTTGGTGCGGTTCGTTTGGGCAGGTGAGAATGCAGCAATCGCACTCAGGTGCGCACCAAAAGCGGACCAAACAAGCGTACCGAGACCTCCTTGAAGAGGTGGTCTCGGCACGCTTTCAAACGAACCTGGAGCGGTTTGTTTGTGGTGAGAACACGATCCGACCTCAAACAGACCCAACTGCAAAAAGAACTGCGCATTTTTGGACTAAGCCAGCTGCCGTAGTCAGCTGCGCTGTGCATTATGACAGAAGGCATAACATTACCTGATAGGTAGTTGGTAATATTTTCGGAAGACGAGCATGTCACAGTTCAGCAAAAGTAATGCACGCCTTCTCCTGAAGTGACTTGCGATGCGCCTTCGCCGTTTGCAGTGCATTAATACATTATTTTCCAGCCGTATCTGCGCTTCATTCTCAAAAGTTATATATTGCCTGAAGTGGTATATACAAACTATGTAGTAAAGGATGACCAGGGATAGAATCAACCCGCGCAGTTGTCTCTCCATAATAACAGTGTGCTGTCTGCTGCATTTTACTCCTGTCTTTGTTTACTTCCGGGAGCACCGTTGAAATTTTCCCGCACGCTCTTTCTGACCAATCGAAAAGCAGTTTAGGGAATGCGTTCAAAGACACATCTAGCCAACAAGTGAAGCGGATGTTGTCACGTGACTGCATTTTGGTTCGTTTCAGCTGGTTCGGACCAGAGCAAACAGTGTGGTGTGAAAAGGAACAAAAATGGCTAAAAATAGCAACAATGTATAATGTTTTGCCTTTGGTCCGGACCAAATGAACCGAACTACAGATGTGAAAGCACCCTTAATTTCAGATTCAAATTAGACCAATCTACCTTTTTGAAATTGACTAATACAGTAAGTTATGACCATTAAAGACTAGTGTAAGCAGTTTATGCAACCGGCTCCTGGTTCATTGTTGATGATTCTAACATCCATGTAGATAATGAAAGAGATGCATTGGGATTATAGACATTCTATTCTCTATTGGGGTTAGACAAAATGTGTCAGGACCCACTCATTGTAGTAATCATACTTTGTCACAATGTTGCTGACATTGACATTCTGCAGCAGAGCAATTACATCTCAGATTATTATTTAGTCTCTTACTCTGTTTAACCAAGGCTGCAAAATAAACTCCTTGTTACAAATATGGTAAAACTATCACTTCCACCACTAGAGATTTCTTCGTTAATAATCTTCTTCAATTGTCTCAACTCCTCAGCATACCAGACTGCTTAGAAGACACTTGACTGAATTGAGCTGGATGATGACACTACTGTCTTCTATAGAGCTGCTTTATTGCTTAAAGGGATAGTTCACCCCAAAATGGAAATTCTGTCATTAATTACTCACCCTCATGTCGTTCCAAACTCACAAGACCTTTGTTCATCTTCGGAACACAAATTAAGATATTTTTGATGAATCTGAGATCTCTCTGACCCTGCATAGACAGCAACGCAAATGCAATGTTCCCAGACCCAGAAGCGTAGTAAGTAAGGACATCGGTAAAACAGTTCTTGTGACATCAGTGGCTCAACAATTTTGCAAAGCTACGAGAATACTTTTTGTGCGCAAAGAAAACAAAAATAACATAATTTATTCAACAATTGTTCTCCCCAAGTTAGCGTCTTCCGCCATTTTGGAGAGTACCACGACGCATGTGCGCGCTTTCCCCTGAACGTAATCAACGTAATCAGTGTTGTTTACATTCAGGGGAAAGCGCACACATAATCGTCTTCATTTCAAATTGGGTGAATTTTAAAACATTGGCAATGTTACTGAACTGAATTGAATCAACACTGAACTGACTCGAGCTAAATAATGATACTATTGTCTTCATAGAGCAGCTTGTAACTGAACTAATGTCATAATATTTATGCTTCCACACCAGGAATATCAGATCCAGCCCTGGACGCCTGATCCTGTCAGAAAATACCTGTTTTGTCTGGTAACAGAACAACTAGTCTGCAAAATTATCTAATACCCAAAATCTGTTAACAGCAAGCATTGTCTGGTACCCAAAACTGTAATAACAGTCTACTTTCAGACAAGAAATTGACTGAGAAAAGCCAGTGAAGAGCAGAAGCAAGAGACATGATGATAAAAAAGGAGCAGAGTTTATTGTATAAACTTAGTTGCGTATGTTTGAGTGTTCAGACTTCGTCTGACCAGCACAAATATAAAGTGTTATTATACTACAAGCAATAGCAATGAAAAATTACTTTTTCACAACAACATCCCCTTACATTAAAACCCTTGAAAGGAGATAATCGCTTATCTCTACACTGTAAAAACAACAAAAAAAGTTGAGCAAACTTCATTTGCTTTTTCATTGTTGTTTAGTCTCATGACTGTGTGGTTTCAATGGATATTTGTGTTCATGAGTACACTGTAAAAAAAGAAAGTTGAGCAAACTTAAAAATTTAAGGCAACCAGCTTCAGCAAATTTTTGAGTTTTCTCAACTTCTTGTTTTAAGTTTATACAACAAAAAGTTGAGAGAACTCAAAAAATCTCCTAAAATTTATTAATAATAATAATAATTTACAAATACATCTGCTGAAGCTGGTTGCCTTAAATTTTTAAGTTTGCTCAACTTTCTTTTTTACAGTGTACTCATGAACACAAATATCCCTTGAAACCACACAGTCATTAGACTAAACAACAATGGAAATGGTATAAAAACAATAATCCAGATTTATCACAATAATATAAATGAGTAATCAATAAATAAATAAATAAATGAAATGAGAATATAAATGGTTTAAAATTATTATTATAAATGATTATATGATTAAATGGAATAATAAAATGATAACATGTAAATGATAAATGATTATAAATTAATAAATGAAGAATAAATGAATATAATAGAAAGAAAGTAAAACAACACTAATGTATGGTTGCTCTCTTGAAGCAAAACACACACAGTTTGCATTTGAGGATCCTTAGATGCTTCATAATTACTGATTTGTACAGTTATTAACCTGAACTGAATCAACACTGAACTGACTTGAACTGATTAATGACACTATTGTCTCTGTATTGAAGCTGCTTTATAGCAGAACTTGAATTTGTCTTATGTTTGATAAAGTTTGCACCATTGATTGTGTTATTTTCCTGTTTATTACTGTGCTTTAAAACAATCTGTGTTGTTTAAAGTGATTTAAATAACAGTGACTTGACACGACTTGTGGTGGAAACCGGAGCACCCGGAGGAAACCCACACCAGCACTGGGAGAACAGAAGCTGTTGATGTGTAAGTGTGACAGTAATAATTCCAGACTGTTGTTTTTAACCAATAAATGGTCTTTATGAACTGGTGAGGAAGTTTCGAGCTCTAAAAGTTATATGCTGTCATATTACAACTTTTTTTTTTTTTTTTTTAAAGATCAAGGAAAATCATATAAATTTAATGGTGATATTAGTGCATTTGCAAGTATCCCATCATTAACAATCCAAAGTGTAAAAATGAGAGTCATAACATGGATATGGTTATGGAGAAATTGCTCTACGCAGGTGTGATACCATATACGCCAATATTACCAGTTCATAAGGACATTCTGCTGTGTAAACATTGACTGTCCAGCGCGCACAACTCCAGATGTAACACATTTTTCATTCAAAGTTTTTCATTATTATTCAAAGCTTCTACAGTTTTGGACTCTTCAGCATACAGTTGATCATAAATTGCATTATGTTTTGGAAGTGATGTCAACTGTGATTTTTAGTGATGTTTTTTTTAACTAAACTGTCTCTTGACAACAGTGAGCATTCCCATTTTGATAACTTTTCATATTTCTTCCCTTTATAATGTACCCAGAGGGTAATCTGAGGACATTTGTTGTCATTCGAACACACTGCTGTAACTGTTTCAACTGCTGGACTCCAAGGTTATGACTTACACTGGAAAAGTCATTGTTCATACCCAACTTACTGAATCCAAGTTATGTCTACAAATCAACTGTTGGGACATATGTTTCAGTGGGTGTGCACTTCAATTCCAGGAAGACATTGTAGTTCTTCTGGCATGAAACGGCAAATTAGTTGTACTATTAAGTCTTACACCTTATTTCCACTGTGGTTCTAAAGCATACTGTATTGGATTGAATTGCCAAAAATTCTGTCTCCTAATCTGTTTTCCCATGAGCAACTCCAGGAATCTTTTCAGTCTGCTGAGGTGATACCAGCTGGACCGAACAGAAGACAAATCATTGTGGTACCATTCTAGTTTAAACTGAACAGATGTTTTAGCATTTAGTTTCACCACCAGTGTTGGGGAAAGTTACATTTAAAAAGTAATGCATTACAATATTATGCTAAAAAGCAACTAATTGTGTTACTTAGTTACTTTTTACGGAAAGTAATGTATTACGTTACTTTCGTGTTACTTTTTGTCACCTGAGCTGGGCGTGCTTGTTTATTTTTAATAACAGAAAACCCAAAAGTTATATTTTTGGCAACTGTAAATGCCCTTTCACACCAAAAGTGAAATGAATAAGCCTCTGCCTCTGCACTTCACTCCCGGTTTCTCTCAACACGGGGAGCTGTCAGTGAATAAATGGGAAATCAAAGTAACCTGCATTTGAAAAAGTAACTCGCATATTTTCTTGTAAATTTTAAAGTAATGTGTTACTTTACTAGTTACTTGAAAAAAGTAATCTGATTACATAACTCATATTGATTGAAGTGCGTTACCCCCAACACTGTGCACCAACCCAAAGTCTCTATGATATTCTGATCTTTAAATATATTCATCCTTATAAGTCACTCTTTCAGAGCAATTCTATGATTTATTCTACGTTCTATTACTTGTAACAGCACATCTCTCTGTGGGCAGGCATGAAATGCCCCTTACTTCTGACTGGAAGCAATGGCAAGACTCATTTCTACAGAATGGTTGTTTCAGATGATTATTTTCAATGAAGCATTAAAAAGAAAAACTAACCTTCACTCAAATATTACTGACAATTCATTTTATTTAATAATAAAAAAAAGTTAACTCAATAACTGATTATATTAAACTAAAACTGAATGAGTTGCAGCATGCTTTGCATCAGACTACAAGAAGAGTAAATGTTGAATGAAGTGTATTTTGTGTTTTTGCACAGTATTAACATAGGGAGAGATGTGTTTAACATTGTTATATTGCAGTTGTGGGTGAAGAATAGAGCTTGCGGTCGAGAATGGGCCGCAAAAACTTATATTTGCTGCTTAATTGTGTGCATGTGTCTTAGACATGCTAACTTTAAGTCTTTAACAATTTCTGCTTTGGAAAAAAAATCTTTCATATAGCACAGATGTTCCTGGTACTGAGAGATGAGAAATGATTGTTTTGTCTTTTCCCCAAAATTCCATTGGATCACTTGTTCAGAGGTGTGATTGAAAGATGAAAGGGCATGGAGACACTGTGAGATGACTTCAAACTGTCCATTGTCCAAGAGCATTATGTTGGTGTTCAAAGAAGTTAAATTTGCACCGTTTCATGTTCTTCTTATAATCTTTGAAGCATGAAAAAACGTGCAGTTTCACCATGTTTCCATCTCCTGAATCAGTTTCATCTTTGGCTTGCCCATTTGGACTGTTTCTCTGTGGCATTTGGTGCTTGATCAAAAGAAGGTAACCACTCTTCTGCACTGATCTCTAATGGCTCTGATCAACAAAGATTTGTACAATTGAGGCATGGTCTGGAATAAGGAATGTAACTTTGTGTTTTGTTCCCCATGACTCCAGTAAAACATTATTTGCTTCTTTAATGTGCTCAGCTGTGTGTGTGTTTCAGGAAACTTTAATAACAATAATCCATATTCATGGGAATCCACATATCAGATGTCAAATCAACACTGCTGCCTCCATCTTCACTTTTTTTACCTTCACCTTGTTTTTATACTTTACAGCAACCATGTTCTTCAGTCCATGTCTTGCTGAAAATGACTATGAATCCTTGATGATCGTGTGCACTAAAGCCTCAATGTCCTTATGTGTTGCTGAAAATAAAATAAAAACACCTTATTATACTATATGAATTTGTCATTTACAGTATATTGTTCAGTTTTCTAGCTTTCAGGGCATTCAATTTTAGGCACTTTTTTTTTGGCCAATATCCAAGCCAACATCTGCCCATGTTTTGTTTATTTTTATAGTAAAATATGGCAGGATTTTACATCAGATGATTAACTAGGCATCCTGAGGTGAGCACTGAACCTTAGTAGACACTAATTCGTGGGCTTACCTTGAGATCAACAACTCTGTAACGCTGGGGTCTTTCACAAAGAGACTGAGAAGAGGATCCAGTTGCTAACAAACTAAACAAAAGTAGGGAGGCGTAGACAAAACAGAAAATCCAACACAGGGCAAGGCAGGCAAAACAGAACTGAAACAACAAGCACAAAACATCCACAAAAGGAAACACCCATCAATGAACAAGAGAATAACTATGAATAGGTGAGGGAAATTATAAGCATTTTGACAGCACTCAAGGGTAACTATGCAAAGGCAAAACGGGAACTACGTGTTTGATACGTGGTCCGAAGCACTGATTCTAAACAAAAAAAATTGTAAAGGTTTCAAAGCTCATGATGCAGTGTTTTAAAATTAAATTGTGAAATTAAAACTAATAAAATCTCAATACATTCAGCCTAACTTTGACAATGGCAGCCCATGAAACTTAACCATAAGCAAGCTAGTCTGGCATAAAAATAGTGTTGGTTCTGAAATGCCACAAAATTAATAAAACCTCCCCCAAATCCAAGATATGAATTGCCCCTTGATGTATCTTTTGTGTGTGTGTGTGTCCAAGAAATTTGGAAGAAAAACAAAAACAAACAAAAAACAAACTTGCATATACTTGGCCTATGTACTTTAAGTACACTAGCAAGTATACATTAAAGTAAAAGTATATTTGGCCTACTTGTACTTAATCTTTTGATCTAGAAAACTATAATGAGGTATTCTAAGTATACTTGGCTTGTGTTTATTCCTTTGATAAGCCTTTTAAATACTTCATATTCAACATATTCTTGGGTGTAAGCTGACCCATTTTTAGTTATACTTTATGAAAGTACACTTTGAAGAATACTAATAGTTTAATCATTTTTATACTGCAGTATACTTATATTCTTTAGATGAAATTAACACCATAGTTGGGCTCGGTTTCACAGACGGGGCTTAGGCTAAGCAACATTTAAGTAGCTTTTATGAATGTGCCTTAGATAAAAACACTACTGGTGTGCATCTTGAGACAAAACAAAACTGACATATTTTAAATCAGTCAGTAGAAGTTTCTTTCAGTTAAAACAGCCCAGACATGAATTTTAGTCTGGGACTAGGCTTAAGCCTTGTATGAAACCGGGGGATAGTTTTATATTCATATATTAATTTTTTAGTAAGTGTTCAATAAAAATAGTAGCCTACTATCACAGTGCTCGGGGAGCACGGACACGAAGGAGCGAGGAGACGAGGAGAACGTTCAAATATCCTTTATTGCACGAACACATGGAACACGGGGGTAAACAAACAATACCGGACATCAGACACGGGGAAAACCAAGGCTTAAAAATACTGGGGCGTAAACGAGGAGAACTGAAACAGGTGAGGAGAAATCAAACACAGCTGGGAGGAATGATAATCAAAGAACATACTGGGAACGGGGAACAGGAAAAAACATATATGGACATAGGAGGGAGGGAAACACCAGACATGGGGACACAGGTCTGACAGTTACTCCCCCCTCCCCCCTACACCATCCAACGGGGAGGGGGGGTGGGCGCTCTGGAGGCCTCAAGGGACACGGAGACAGTACAGGAGGCCTCCAGGGCGGTGCCCGTTCCGGGACCCTCGGCGGAGCGGGGAGCTCGGGCGGCCATGGCGGGACCGCCTTCGAGGCCGCGGCCCCAGCCCCCGCCCCGGCCTCTCCGGCTGGAGCCCTACTACCCCCCCCCACAAAAATTTCCTTGGGGAAAGTAGGGGCTCGATCGGGCACATGGGGGCGCTCTGGAGGTGCGGACACTTGGGGGCGCTCGGGAAGCGCGGGCACTGCATAGCGCTTTTGAGGGGCCGGCACTGGAGGGCGCTCTGGAGGCGCGGGCACAGCTAAGCACATTCGAGGGGCTGGCACTGGAGGGCGCTCTGGAGGCGTGGGCACAGCTAAGCGCATTCGAGGGGCTGGCACTGGAGGGCACTGTCGAGGAGCGGGCTCTGGAGGGTGCTGTCGAGGAGCAGGCTCTGGAGGGCGCTGTTGAGGTGCTGGCACTGGCCTGGAAGGAGCCGCGATCGGCAGGCTTGCCACAGGAACCGCAGGCGGGCTTGCCATACTCACTGCCGGCAGGCCTGCTTTGGCCGCGAACGGTGGCGGGTGAGGAAGAGCCGCGGACGGCGGCGAGCTTGCATGGGCCACGAACGGCGGGAGTGAATGAGCCGCGAACGGCAGCGGGCTTGCGGGAGACATGGGGACACAGGTCTGACACCTACGTGTTCAATTAAAAACACAAATTTGAATATGTCCTAAGTGCAAGGCGAATCATACATATTTTGGTCCATTTTTTCCAGAAAAGAAAGTTTAAATATGCATATCTGATAAATTATTTATTTGAATATCTTGGAAATAGTGGTGTTCTTGTGTTTTATTATGTTTCTCTTGAACATTTCCTTGCTTTCACACATTAAACACAAGTCTCCCCATATCAAGCTCAAAGCACTTTGCACAAAGTCTCTGTAAAAATACCACCTCCACCCTTGGAGAGGAAGACTTGGCCTGAAACCTTATCTCCACCCTGCCGCTGATAACCGTGCAGCCCCCTCCCAGCCACATGCTCCTGAACGCTCCTTTATGACTCACCCTGTGGCCCGGCAGAGCTGGAGAGCCCTGTGTGCGCTATGGCATCACTGAGGCTGAATAATTTATTGTGGGAGCTAAGTGTTTCCATTCGCAGCCAGGGCCACTAAAAACAAGCAGGATCTGGGTTTCTGGGGGGCCCTCTCATAAAATCAAAAATCAAAAATGGATGTATAGGTCTATGGAATTGTTTCACTTTTACCACCCAGCAGGCGAAAATCAATCAGTTTCAAATTTGATTTTTTTTCTTTTACAAAAGTAACAGCCCGTGTCTGCTGTATTTGAGGTGTTGTTCACGGCGATAACAGAAATGGTGTGAGAGGAGTTACTAATCTGCACTAAAAAAAGTATTTAAACACAATCATAATTTCCTAATGTGACTTCCACATCATCGAATTAAGTTATTTTGAAGTAACAAATTAAGGTGTCTGAAATTGATTTTATACAGATCAATTAATTCAATTTTATATACACCTTTCATCATAGCACTGAATTGACCCTTCGTAGGGAGTTTGATTAACAGGCAATCTGACCAATCATAAAGCTGAATCTGCCATTTTTGTCTGACACACAAACCAAAAAGACAGTAGATTAACTTTGATGGACTTGAACTTTAAAATGGTGTGTATTGACGTCTTTCGGCAGTTGAAATTCGATAGGTTATGATGTTCGTTCCTGTTTATTTCATGCTATAACTAGTAAAGAGGAAGAGATAATCGGTTCACGTGCCGCTTGAACTGAGGCGCTACAGCGATCTGTCACAACACATTAAAGAGACTCAAAATGGTATTTATTGTTTGAATTTCTTAAAAAATTACAAAATTTGAAAGCTGAGACTTTGTTTCATATCTAAAGTAACCTGCTCTGTCTTGTCTGTGGGCATGTTGTCGGTTTTCTCTTTGCTCCGCGATGTATTTTTCACTGCGTGAGAACTTGATGTATGGCATGAGAGAGTCATTGCTTGTCGGATGTAGCAACAGTAATGAAGGGGGGGCGGGTCTTTGCGAAGGGTCAGCTGTGAGAGTACTAATTAGTTAATAAACTGTTAGTGAGCAGTAGCACATTTTAGCATGATGCTAAATACTAAGTCTGCTCCTTAAAGCTGCAGTCCGTAACTTCTTTGGGTTAAAAATGATCCAAAATCAATATTTGAGCAAGTACATAACCAGCCAGTGTTCAAAACTATCGCCTTACTTTAGCCCGATTCACAACGGTTAGCTTATAATAATGTTTTCAAATTTGAGTGGTACGGGTAGGTTTTCGCTGGAAATTCGAGCATGGCACTGCGTCATTACGTCACATCTGTAAACAAAGAAGTTGTCCTGGCTACTAGACTATCACATGCGAGGATCCTGCAGGTGACGGATCGTTTAGCCTTTTCTCACAGCAGCTAGAATAATTAAATTTATCATTTTGATGGCGGATTGTAATCTAGAAAGGATTATGCGTTTATGAAACACATGTGAATGAAATTAAAGGTGCTGTATGTAGGATTGACACCGAGCGGTTGAACTAGGTATTGCAGTCCAAATTCAAAATATTGGAGACGGTTTTTTTCACCAGCCCCTCCTCCTCAGACTTGACGCACGCGCAGGTTGCCAGATTAACGACACCAACAGGAACGGGCGCACATGACGATGAATGACATGAAATACGCGGCGTTTTCCGTCAGCTGGCAACCCGGGGTGCCGAAATACAATTGGGTAAACTGGCAGTGGGCGGGTTTCACAAACCATAACAAACACAGACATTCCAGGCCGGAACACACATATTCAAAGAAGGATTACTAACTATAGCATTGTTTTTCAGATAAACAAGTATGTTAACTTATCATGTTTCTTAAATATCTGCAAGCATATTATGGTATTTTTATGCTTTAGTAGAGTCAAAATCCTACATACAGCACCTTTAAATTATATTCCAGTTTTAAATGTGCTTCTGATTACACATAGCCTGGGATTACACAAGATTTGTATTTGAAAGAAAACCAGTTCGAATGGAGCATAGTTTGCTTTTTGGGTTAAAAAAAATTCTTAATGTGAAATTTGAATGGCATGACAATTAGAGATTAGACTACACAGAAATTGAAATCTACACGCTAATACACAATATACTCATTGTCACGCAATGCTGATGTTGTTAACATTAATCATTTGAGAATAAAGTATAACAATAATAATAATTTGCACGGTTAGATGTGATATGAGCTAACCGATCGTTAGATTTAATCACCATTGTAGCGCAATTTACTGTAATTCCTTTTTCCTCAGTTGGGCAGAACAAACGTGGTAGACTTGTTACTTGTTCAGATGGCAATATACGGTGAAAATTCTTATTTGGGTCACATATTCCAAGACATAGGCTAGAATCTGTGATTCCTAAGTACAGTATCCACACCGGTGCGGTGACTGACAGACTGACACACATACTCCTCAAAACATTAGATTCAAAAACAAAACAATTCCAGGTTTTCAAACAGAGATGGAGACAAAGAGGCAGAACTTACGGACTGCAGCTTTAAGTAAAGCAGCTTTGGCACTTTTTTATATATATTTTGTAAAATATTTATTAAAATTAAAATGTACAGTACATTTTCTTTACAGTAAACTTAAACTTCTTTAACATACCTCATTTAGACATATGGCTTTAATTTTATGGCAATTTTAAATTTTAATTTTTTTTTCAAATATATTTTACTGTAAAAGTTAAAAAATAGTACACTTAAATCTATTACACTTTATCATCTTGCTCAAACACGCACACACAAATAATGCTTAATTTCTAAATGTTTTACTCTCCTCATTAAGACCCATGCAAATCATGCTGGAAACAGTGTACAGTGTACAGTAGTCTGTACATTCATTGAATGCAAAGAAATCAAGTTTAGAAGAGAAACACAATTTTGTTTTGTAGATGACAAATAATATGATAATATGTTTCCCTCTTTTTAAAGTGTAGTTTAATACCTAGGGTTAGGGTTTTTTTCATATCACTAACCATGAGCAATAGTAAAAAATAATTCTTGCCCTTCTAAATGTTTTTGGGTGTTGTTGTATTGCCTGCCTTTTATTTCTAATACAAATTCATAACATTAAGAATGACACTCAAGTAATTCCACCTAATTATGAGTAACTTTCCATATGAACTAAAGTAAAAAAAAAATAATCATAAAACTGTGTGTAATATTATGGCTAATAAAAAACTTGGCTACTCTAAGATGGATGGATATTGAGGGAAAAGCATTTTGAGGCAACTGGGACTTTCCTAGATTGATTGCTTCCACTTTTAAAATATATTTCTGGGAAGGTGCTTTGTCAGTACTCAGTGAATGGTCATAGGAGGTGTTCTGGCAGAAATGGATCATAAGTCACGCAGAGAATGAGTGAGTATTTCACAAGAGCCATGAATAAGTTGGACATTTGTTTTCATTGTGAAGACATTCATTGCATATTGTATGATAGATCCATGCGTTGATATAAAAATAAATTGTAATGACATCTCATGTTGAAGTCTGCTGGACCGACAAAGTATTTGCTCTTAATTTAGTGAAAGAAAAAAATGATTTAAGGACAGTGTTGCCACCTTCAGAGCAGTGGAGGACTGCTAGAAAGCTATATTATTTTATATGCATGGTGTGATAATAAAGAGAATTAAACTCATTATTTATCATATGTTTAATGCATGACCCAGTAAGGAATACTTTGCTCCTACTCTGTTTTAACTAAACAAATTATGATCTTCTGTATACTGTATCTGATTTAAAATATTAGTGATGAGCGGCCTCTTCAAGCAGTCTGATGGAGTGAACGCATAGGGGTTACTGTTTGTTAGTCTTGGCCTGTGTGTAGATCAGCTAAGATGAAGTGGAGCAAGTATACAGTATCTCTAAATAAACAAAAAAAGACCTATTCATGACCAAAGGAATAATAACAATAATATTTGCAGGAGGCTGGTGATATCGGATTCATCTCTGCATGGACCTTCAGTGTTAAGGCATGTACATTACAGTCACATTGAGGACATTCATGCTGAGACGGGGATATTTGCAAGGTATTACTTCCCACTGAAGTACTAAAATGCTGTAGTCTGATCGGCTTAAATCAGTCTTTGTTGCCTTTATGTCACATGCCATGGTTTGTATTGGCATGTTATGAATTACATATGAAAGCTAATGCAACACCCTATTGGTGAGTGATTGTATTGAATAAATTCTTTATCAAGTGTTTTGATGTTATTTTAATTTAGGTTAACAAATGATGTTTTATTAAAGTTCGGGAGGAGCACGTCAGATACTTAGCCTAATGAACACAAGAGAAGCCCACTCAAGTTAATCAACACCATGAGGTATAAATACAGCAGACTTACCTCTATCCATCGACAGTTTATCAGCATCCCTCCACCACTCCTCCTCTTCTAATTCTAGATCTAATCACACTTATATGGGGGGTACTCTGGGTTCGGGCCATTCCCGAATACACGCCAAATACACATAACCATACTTCATCTAATTATATGTAAGTGTGAACTCGTGAAACAGATTTCAGAGCTGTAGGCCAGTGACAGACTTGTGCTCAATTATATGGAAATAAAACAAATGATGAAACCCTGCTGAAGGCCTGTTTAGGCCAATATATGCTTAAATGTAAAATTTCCAATGTAGCTCTGCAAATAAAGGCTTTTTAAAGATTGCACTGACATGGAATTTTGTTTCTCTCATGAGGAAGGATCCACTTATAATTGTGTAAAACAAATGACTACATTAAATAAATAAATAAATAAATAAAATATTAAATTGATTAAATGAAATAAACAATCAGTATTTACCAAATCTTTCTAGTAGATCAGGGAAGGACTTTGATAATGATGAGGGCCAGCACTTTTTCTCCATTATACCAAGAGGCCAGATTACTAATACATATCTACACACATTTTACACAGTCTTACTCAATTTACGTTTTATTGAAGGAAAACAAAGTAAAATTTGAGGCAAGTGCAACTCTGGTGTCACCGGTGTATCTTTCACACTTCTTTATTTTGCTAATGTTAGTGAATGGGACAAAGCCACTAGGAGGCAAGCTTGCAACCATTAGCCGAAAAAGCGTAACTGCTAAAGCTAACGCTTCCGGTCTGGCAGTATGTGGGAAAGGAGACCAGAGGCCGTTTTTCATTGAATGGATGTCAATGGAGGAGAGACTTCACTACGCTGAATAAACAGCTTTTTAGAGGAAACGACTTATCATTTAATGAATCGACAGCCTATCTGTTAATCTTCAACATGTTTTACACTAAACAATGCTTTTAGATTGAACTATTTTTAGAGTTTACCACGAAAAAAAATCTGTTTTATAAGAGAAGTCACTGACTTTTTGCGACAGGTGGGATTCAGCTCACGGCACTTCTCATTCATTCCTATGCTATCCGTAAACGGCGAGTGAGTGTCGCACAACTCTGACTGAAATTCAATGACGTCAAGGCTGTAATGTGATTGGTTATAAAGGCACACGTGACCAGAGTTAGCCGTTATGCTTTCTCCAATAGTAAGTAATACAGACCCTCTCATCTCCCTATAGTAAGATAATCTCTGGAATGGGATGTTCACATTAGAGAACACATCCTACTACACTGTAATTAATACGGGGAGCGGCTGTAAACTAGCGACCTCTCCTGGTTGGAGTTAGTATTAACATCATAAACTGAAAGCAATCTTTCTGTGACTTACTTTTCGCATTTTTAAAATTGATCATCCATAATATGATCCAGGAGGCTGTACTTAAAAAAACATTGCAAGCTGTATGTGGCCCGTGGGCCGCCTGTTGCCCATCCCTCTAGTTGATGCTTACCAGAGCACCACAGATGTTTAAACCTCTGGTGTCTTTTTGACCAAATAATATTACTTTTTTTTCTCAGAATGGTATGAAACTTACTTGCTATTTGGAAAAACACACACACACACACACACACACACACACACACACACACACACACACACACACACACACATTTGCTTCTGTGAATTGTGGGGACTTTCCATAGACTTCTATTACTTTTATACTGACCAATCAGTATTTTCTAACCCTTAGAGAAAACCTGTTTGCATTGTTACACTTTCAGATAAACATCATCTACTATTTTTAATCTTTTTTTTATTACCGCAGGCATTTTTTTTTTACACCCCACAAAGTAAAAAAAAAAAAATCAGGTTTTACTATCCAAATGTCCCCACAATGTAAACAAGTACACACACACACACACACACACACACACAGATAAATCATGAACATGATTCGAAAAGGTTAAATGGTTAAATGGTAAATGGTTAAAAAAAAGTCACACGTACTGTTCACGGTCAAAAATAACTGCATTGAAAATGAATGAATGGGAATTTGGGAAACGAATTTCATCTAGTAGAAACCTTTGGTACTGCTCGCAAACAAAATCCTACTGAAAGAAAAATCCTAATTTTTGAGATATCAACCTCACATTTGGAACACAACTTGTTTAGATTTATAGCTTTGGTTTTCATGCAGTTTCAGATATTTAATATAAATAAAAAATATATATATATATTTTTGTGCATTTTTCATAATCATAAACAAATTTTTCATAATCATAAACAAGCTTAACTCCTTAAATAAGAGACCAATCTTAAGTGCTCCAAAGCATTCAAGATTTACAACAATTTAATTTGGAAATTTAATTTCCAGGTCTATGCTCAGAGTGGTTAACAGGTAATAAATTGACTATTCCATAAATATAAATTGGTACCATAAAATCTGTTACAATTACAAAATATATTTAAAAAAACATTATCAAACTAAAATACAGTACATTCATTTCATTGCCAAAAAAAAAAAAAAAACACTTAATTTTGACCGTCACACGCGCAAACCCAGAGAGTTAAAGGGCATTTGAACCAATTTGGGATTTAGCAGGTAACTTCCCATTTAAACCACAGAAAGAGACACCTGCAGATTTCTTGGGATAGGTTTCTTACTTAAGGGCAAACCCTCAAACAGCCAAGATCTTTAAACAGCCCCTTAAGGCTGTTAGGCCTCAATGGAGTGTTGAAAGACATTTGTACCAAACGATCTAAACCTTGACTCAATGAGTTTGGAAAGATTATAAATAGTAAATAAGCAGAGTATTTGGTCAAATTAATGACATGTCTAAATAAACGTAATAGCTACTTAAAGATGAAGTGTCAAATGGAAGAGAAAAATAAGGTTTTGCCAGAAGCAAGATGCAGCTAAAAAAACTACACATTTTAGAAACATGTTTACAGACAGCCTTATCGCTTTTCCAGAACTCACAAATAGACCCTTCCACAAGCGTTTTTATACTTCACTGAGGTCCAACATAAAACAACAAGGCTGATTTCCTGTAACCCAAACCTCTCACAGCAAACCAGAGTGAGAGGAAGAAAGACCTGCAGCAAGCCTGGAGCAGCCAACACATGAGTCAGGTTCCACATTCAGACATGTTCTAATTGGGCTGTTCTCATGTGAAAGCTGTGCATGTATATTTGCATGAGTTAGAGCCACAGACAAAAATAAATGTCTCAGACTTTGGAGATCAGTTTTTAGTGGGCCTTAGTAGATTTTGACATTTTCTGAAGAAAACCCCACCGCCACAATGCTAGGGTATGCTGAATGATTTTTAGCACAGCTCTCCACAACAATCTTCATGACAACAATTAGTCATTCCTGTCTGTTGCATGTTTGTGCTCATTATAGTCCTATATATCTTCCACCATATGCCATATAAATGCATGGAAATTCATGTGGTTGTCTTCAAAGAAAAGGATCGCATTAACAAAATTAGTTGGCAGTGATAGCCAAGATTATTTTTGACATGCTTGGTAATAACAAGCATATTTGGAGTTCAAAGTAACCTATGTAGAAAAAGCAAATTTATAACCAATAGTACTCAACTTCATAATCATTCTACCCAAACTGTACTCTGGAACCGAGCAAAACCACTCATCAAAGTCCACACCCTCATCAACCTTTTCCCATAACTGAGGCTGAAACTGATTGATTTACCATCAATAGAGACACCCATATTCCCAGAGTTGCCCACCCCAAGTCCATCATGTAAACAGACCAGTAAGTCAAGGCCAGTAAAAATCACTAGCGTCTCCGCACCATCCGCTGCGAGGCAGAGCCGGATCTCAAGTACAGCGACTGTGGTTGGGTCAGACCGCCGCCACTTCCTCACATTGCATGGCTGCTTCTAACCACACCAGTATGTGTTCATTCTCTCCATGTCTTCAGGCTACCCAATCCAAGTAGCTGAAAGGTACGTGTTAAGAGTTTACACAGAACATCCCAAAAGAGTTTGCTGTTTATCACGCAATGGAGAGGAGAGCAGTCAAGCGAGTATCCTTGGGTTTAATGCTTAGGATGGGTCAATGTGCCTAGATTTTCCACAACAGAAGTGAAACAAGCAAACAAACACTGCACTTATGCTGGACACATGCACAATTTTCACTTGCTGACAGGAGATCATCGACAAAAGCCTGAAATCTGAGGCAAATCAGTGCTTGTTCATGTGAATGACAATCACATGAAGAGAATCAAAGATGTGATCTGAGAGAAGCTCTAATGCATCACAAATTCCATAGGAACATTTAGGAGACTAAACATCTGGATGCTATGTCTGAAATATCGAATACTTCCCTACTATATAGTATGTGAAAAACATAACACCAAAAGAGCAGTATATCTAAATTTACAGTATTCCAAAAACAGTAAGCAAAAAGTATTTGGATGACTCCTACTTCTGCTGGAATTATGAAGTACTTATTTGATGGACAGTTTACTATCCCATGAGGCCACAGGAGAGGATTTATGAATGCAGTGAAGCGATACAACGACTGGTAGGTGACATTAAGAGCATGGCGGATGTAATAAATCTGAAATTCATTCATACTATATAAAGAATATACATTTTTTTTAAAGATTGCAATGCAAGTTCTAATTCAAATGTAGTACCTACTCAGTGCGCCATTTTTGTTGTACCGAGAGTATGAAATGAGTTTATAATGTGAAATGTGTTTTGACTGGAAATTACATTGATGATGACCTACAGCCAATGAGAGAGCACGATACAGGACAAGGGAAATCTCAGGCAGAGGAGACATATTGTTACGTTATGTATCATTTCTCATGCATGCAATGTGTCAAGAGTTGTCAGAGATTCTTCCTAGTGAAATATTAAGTAACATGTGACCCCCAGTCGCCGGTCTGTTGTGTAATGCTTACTTGTTTAAAAAAAAAAAAAACTATCACTAGCTTCTCTAATCTTTTTGTATTCTATGTTTTGTTTTTATTTATTATACAATTAACAAAGGCAAAAAAAAGGCCTCTAACACTAGCTTGCTCTATTCTTTTTCTGTTCTATCCGTTTTCTTAAAAAAAAAAAAAAAAAACCTTGCTATGTGTACTGCGTTAAGCTAACTGAGACTGGTTATAGCACTTGCCTATCTTTGCTCTTTTGTTGATATTGATTGCTTCCATTGTCCTCATTTTTAAGTCGCTTTGGATAAAAGCATCTGCTAAATGACGTAATGTAATGCAATAAATGTAATGTGCAATCCACAGCAGCTTCATGATACCGGAAAGTTGTGTAGTGTGAAAGGAATAGGAAGCCATTTTTACAGGTTTTTCTCCAGAAGTCAAGACTCCAAGGGGTCCTCTATCCTTGCCAGAAGAAAACAATCTATGATTTTAGCACGCATTGGTCTCTAACTTTTTTGTCAAAGTCACAGTCGCACATCAGGGTGGCGAGCAGATGCTTAACTTCTTATGCCAACAGAATGCTGTAATAACACGGTTCCTCCACAAGTGTGTCAGTTTAAGGGGCAATTTACATGACACCATTTTCAACCATTTGGCCATCCATTTACACAGTAGCATTTTGGGGGCCTGAAAGCACAGACATTTGAAAATGGGTTTCAAACGGCAAGTTTTTAAAAAGATATCGTTATCGACTCCGAATTTGTAAACTACAGAAACGTGAATTTGTGAAAACAGTGACATCATGTGCATGTGTAATACGTTTTATAGTCTATAGGTATGTGCGCAGGTGTGCAGTGTTTCTTTACAAACTGAGCCGCTAACTACTGGCCTGGCATGAATAATACAGAGTTTTTAGTTGTTTTCAAGGGTCAGTGTGAACAGGGATCATTTTGATGACAATATTGTCGTCTGTATGTGAAACTTTTCAAAAGTGCAAAAAAAGAAACTTCCATTTTTAGTACATTGTTGTCATGTAAAATGAATCAACGTTGAACTAAATAGAGATCAATAATGACACTATTATTGTTTGTAGATCTGCTTTATAGCTAAATTAGATGTTTCATAATTGATGAACTGCAACATTGACAGTTCTTGACCTACATTGAATCAACATTGAACTAAATTGTTGAATAATGACATGATTGTCTTCTGTAGAGCTACAGAAGCAACATACGCTGCTAGTTTTCTGTTTAATACTGTGAAGCTGCCTTAAAACAATTGTTGTTGTATTGTTAAACTGAAAATTGTTTATCAACAAATCAATCCCCTCACAGAAGAGAGACAACAAATAGTGACAATAAAGAGTGTCTGAGTTTATTTTACACTTGCCTTGATCACAAAAATTACAGTAAATAAATATAGCATTATGAGTTTACCTATAGACTTATCAACAAACTAATTTAACAAATCACCACAAATGAAACAATGACAATTAAGCAGGATTCGATAGAATGCATTACTGTTAAAGGGTTGACAATGTACAGAATCTTGTGAAATTTTGAAATGTCACAATTTACACAACAACAGTAAATTGATTGCAGTGTTTAAATTAGGCCGTAGTTCACTCATTTGTTTCCTTTCAGTGGGGTGAAGTTGATAAGCCATGCAAAATGACACTGGTTGCAGATCTATGTGGACCTGAGGAAAAAAATAAAGACATTTGCTGTGATCCTCAATAGAGCTCAACAGTCACATTATGAAAGTAACACTAGCAATCAAAACTATAGCAAAAACAAAACAAAACAAAACAAAACAAAACAACAACAACAACAATTTGCTCCTGTAGATACGGTTTTAACTTGATCCAACAATCAGACACGGTCAGGTCAGACATCATGGAAAACAGCGGCGAGTGAAAGTTAACTAGGCAATTATTACATATTGTATTATTGAATTTTTAATAATACTTCTCAACTACATGTTTATGCTGTGTTTTGGGGGATCTGTGGTACCTTTTTTACCTAACAACAACATTAGTTTGCATATGAAATATTACATTTTAAAAAACACTTTAAAGATGATCTAAATTAACATGAGTTGTCGACACCGATAGCCCTGTGGGCAGCACGCTGACATGTAGCGCTGTGGGCGTCCCGAGTTCGAATCCCAGCTTGTGGACTTTTCCCGATCATGCCCCCTCTCTCTCCCACTTTGCTTCCTGTTACTCACTACACTGTCCTATCTAAATAAAATACAAAAATGCCAAAAACAAATCTTTAAAAAAAAAGTTAATATGACTTGTTTCGGGATATTGACAGTATTGGGACAGAATACTGTCATCTGCTGGTTAGAGAAAAACCTGTTAGAATTACAGTTTCAGAAAATAAGTGTCATTGTAGCGCTTAGGGACTTAAAAGAGAGGATCTAAGTGCAGATGAATTTTAATAAATATTACTAACTACGATAAACAAAACACAAGAAAGGAGCAGAAGTAATATTTAATAATAATTCATTACATTTATATAGCGCTTTTCTCCTTTTCTAAGCACTCAAAGCACTCTACATTGTGAGGGGGGTGTCTCCTGAGAGCACCAGGGTGGTGCCAGCATAGATGACCATCAGGGTGGAGCCGAGTATCCCAGGAGATCATGACTATCAGGGCAGAGCGGAGAGCTAGGGCGGAGCTGGAGACCATGACAGAGCTGGAGGCGGTGAAGACCCTGATGGGGTTGGGAGTAGGGATGGGCATTTTTGGCAACTTCTTATTTCGATCATCGATAGGTTTCAAAAACAATTAATCGAGTACTCGGGGGCAAGGGCATGGCCGTAATGGAGATGATGAAAATGTCTGAAGACTGTTATGAAAATAAATGTTAAAAATAAAAATATGACATGAAAACCTGTCTATGAAAACATGACTGCAGCAATGTTATTAAAAAAAGAAGCATCTAAAAAGGGATAGCTGCCTGGGGTGAATTGCATTTGAGCATGAAACTAAACACTGGTAATATGCAGCGCATTCAGCATGTTAATAAATGTTAATATCCCAACGCATCCAGTAGATTAAAGGTGCAATAGGTGATTGTCTTCAGAAACATTTTTTTGTTATGCTGGTTGAAAGTCTCTTCACATCCCGATAGCAATCATTAAGTTAAGTGGTCTAAATGTATTTATATATTCTGTGGAAGGCGTAGGACCAAGAAATGTTCGTCCAATCAAAACGCTTGTTCCGTTGTAGTACTTTTACTAACTGTACTATAAAGTTTTCTCACCGGTAAATGACATATGATGTATTGTAGTAATGTTGTCTCTGGTCGTCTGATCTGTTTGCGAACTTCGCGTTCATGCGCTCAGAAGGCGTGGCTTTGGATGGCGATTTGCAGGGAGGATGGGATGCTCGCTTTCAGTGCTATCAGGCTAAAGTTAGCATTTTCCAAGATCTCCTACTACACCTTTAATCAGATATGTATGTAGCTAATCCAGACATCACTACGTGACTTCGAAGCCATGCTTCTCTCTCTTCTCACATCTATACTTAGTTCAGGGTGCCGCTCAAAGAGCTGCTATAACCAATCAGAAAAAAAAAAACATTTCTCCACGATCATCGTTTTCATGATCAATCGTCGCTGTCAAGGCCAAGAACTCAAGTACTCGATCACTGTTCCACATCCCTAGTTGGGAGGGCAGGAAGCCAGGGCAAAGCTAGCAGAGCCAGCAGAGTGGGATGCCACGGCAGAGCAAGGGACCATTACGGCCAAGTCAAGGATTTTCATAGCAGAGCCGGTGCTACAGGGTACCATAGCAGAGCAGAAGACCATTGGGGATCTAGTGGCCATGGTGGAACTGAGACAAAGATCATAGGGATTTCAAGGTTGGCTTCTGTGGCCGTAGCGGACAAATGCCACAAATGTGGTCATAACGGAGCTGATAGGCAGAGTTCAGGATTGGCCTCAGTGGATGTAGCGGAGCTGGCAGGGAGCACAGAGAGTTTAGGAATGGTCTCCGTGGCCGTGACAGAGAGTGCGAGGTTAGCCCTGAGAGGTAACAGAGCCAACAGGGGCCACTGGGAGTTCAGGGACAGACTCAGTGTCTGTAACCAAGCAAAAAGACAGCTTAGGGGATGCTGTAGTGGACACGACCACCTCAGAGGAGCCCCAAACACACAAGATGGCGGTTGTCATTACAGGAAGTACAGCTGACAGTGGAGGGACTACCAGACTTGGGGCCTCCAGGATCACCGGACTTGGGAATGTAGAGACCACCAGACTTGGAAGCACAAGCAGCGCAGAGACCACCACACTTGGGACCACAGGGAGTGTAAAGGGAGAAGCTGACTCTTAAGGTCAGGTCGATGTATTGTTCTAACGTGAAGTCACATCTACCTCTCGGCAGACATGACTTGACCAGCTTATTAACCCAAAAATGAAAATTCTGTCATTAATTACTCATCCTCATGTCGTTCCAAACCCGTAAGACCTTCGTTCATCTTCAGAACACAAAGATATTTTTGATGAAATCTGAGAGCTCTCTGACCCTACATAGACAGCAATGCAACTGAAATGTTCCCAGACCCAGAAACATAGTAAGGACATCGGTAAAACAGTCCATGTGACATCAGTGGTTCAACTGTAATTTTACGAAGCTACGAGAATACTTTTTGTGTGCAAAGAAAATCATTTTCATTTTTGGGTGAACTATTCCTTTAAGTCTACAACAATATATTACCCTAAGCACACAATCCTCCAAGTCCATATTGTAGGCCAGAGCACTGAATGATTCCTCTGTAGCACAATTACCTTCCTGGAACCCAAATCCATTTTTAATTGATCTGGGCTGTGTTTCCCAAAAGCATCGTAAGCTTAAGTACACCGTAGACCCATTAAAACCAATGGAGCTACAATCAACTTAGGCTTACGATGCTTTTGGGAAACGCAGCCCAGGTAACTTTTTTGGGAAACGCAGCCCCTTTTGTAACACTGAGGAACTTACACAGTATGACAGAGAGAGGATCCAAGTGCAGATCAATTTTAATAAATAATAAAAATGAAGATAAACAAAACACAAAGACCAAGGAACAGAACCAAGTAACCTTAAACATGGAAGGATAAGACCAGACAATGAACACTGAAAACACAGGGGCGTAAATACACACAGACCGAACAGGGTAACAAGACACAGGAGTGAACAATGAGGGACTAATGAGAGAAACTCTTATTTTATCGACTTTCCCATTAATTGCTATTGTGGAGTCCTTCAGAACAACCTAATCAAGCTCAGTTTGTGTGTGTTTGTTTGTGTATTGATAGTTTTCAGTCACATGACCGGCTCGAAGACTTGGAGGGCAAAACATCCATAGAACTGCTGCAAAAGCGTGTAAATTTTTCATCTGTTTCCCAGCCGCAAATATTTAGATCACCTCTCAAAAGAATAAAACAAAGGCTCCTGCAAATTGTCTCATGTGAATGTACAACGGCGCGAGTCGGTGGGGCCAGGCCTTCAACCATTGAGGCTTGGCAGTGTTTTTTACTGAATATACGTGATTATTTAAAGGAGTAACTTTTGTGTTCTTGTTGTCCTTCCCTCTCTCCCTCCCTTTTGATTGAACCTTGAGATGTTGAGTATGTGTCTGCTGTTTTGTTTTGTTTTATTTTGGATATTATGTTGTGTTGTTTGTGAAAAAAAAAAAAAATAAAAAAAATTGTTGATAAAAAAAAAAAAAAAAAAAAAAAAAGAAAACAAAGGTATTTCTGAACAAAATGCAAGTTTTGGCCATTTGCAATCCATATTAAGCACCCGTGGCAATATTTCAATCATAAACAGTGCGACAAAATGTTGTAAAAACACTTAAAGTGCCTTAATATATTTAAAACATTAATATTAAAAGATCAAATTCAGTAATCACCACATTAATGATGCATAGTTTACACAGGCAAGCAGATGAGGCCGGGAACATGAACGTAGTCCTCTTAACGGTTCAGTGTTTTCCTTCTAATGGTTTTCTATGGGAAGCCATTTAATGTGAAACTTTGCACATTGCGTTTATATTCTGGCTTCATCCTCTTGCCTGTACAAAATATACATCATCAATAAGGTGTCCACTGAATCTCGCCTTTTAATATCTGCGTTTTACTACATTATTACTTGATGCAATCTGCGTAAAATTAGCCAGCGGTCAGTGGAGCAAAGCTTCGTTTTGCCCGCCAGGTGGGCGTTCCTATAAGGGTGTGACGTCACGTGAAATCTATCAATAGACAGGTAATGTCACAAAAGTCACAAAATCTTATGCCACTGAAAAGAAGGGAACCAGTTTTTTTTTATGTAGATAACATCAAACAGACCCTAGACCTCAAATGAGGGTAAATACTGCTTCACGTTTTTCATGTTATTATTCAAGTAAACAGTAAAAGAAACAAATTAGGAGCAGTTTTCTGTAGTTCTTGTTAACAGTGTCAATTAATTGATGACATAATCAATAAAGGCATATATTAGTTATCTTTAGACTTATGATAAAGCCTAATGTACAGATCTGATGGGCTTCATGTCCAATAAGTTTATTTGACTGTACACATGCAGTTGCATAACCATGAGTGTAATACATGTGCTATTCAAAAATTCCCAAATACACACGTGAGCATTCAAAACTACCTGGCTCCTATTTGACACTTAACTTTTATGAGAATGCTATTGCTATTGTATGTTAACATGATCAGACATCCGTCCCCAACCACATAAGTGCTTTCAGCTCTACAGCTTTCTAAATAGCCAAACCTTACTTATAAAGATCAAATGAATTTTTCAAGTATAAAGTGTGCTCTATTGAGAAACACACTCCTGTGTACACCTGTGCATATCTTACCATTAATCTGGTGACATTAAGTTCACAGTAGTTTCCTCATGCGGCGAGTGTGTCTGTTAATGTTCATGGTGGTGCGGTCAGCAGAACAGCTCAATTCATCCAGAGCCTCGTCTTGACACTCCAGCTCTGTCTCAGCCTCCAGGGCTAGATTCTTCAGCTGCTGGAGCATCTACACAAACACAGCACAAAAATAATCATGTGGATAATGAATATTTAGGGTTGGGGTCCAAAATAGAGATACAATATGGACATTGGACATTTAATTTTTTACTAATTATTTT